>CM028347.1:20257389-20762977 GCA_016618105.1 Dendrobium huoshanense
GGATAATGAAGTCTCGGTTTCTATTGAAATCGGATAATTAAGTTCGTTTTTTTGCTCCGTTTTAAATTTTGTTTCGTTAACCTGCTCCTTAAGCTAATTTAAGTTTAAAAGAAGCTCTTTTTTTATAAAGCAAAACATATGTTAAACTTTCAAAGAATATTTATGATATGTCACCAAAAATTATCTTGATCGGGCACGAATCTTGAGGCATAATCAAGTTGGAAACTTCGGAAATTAATTTAGAGATCATCCAAACTCCAATTTCAGCAAACTTATAGTCGAACTGAACGTCTCAGAAAGACAAACCCATCGACACAAAATTTGACTCAATCCGAGCCCAAATGGGTCCAAATCAAAGGGATGAAGCGTTGTTGAAGGGTTCAAACCACAATTTGGATTATCAAACAGTTTTCAAATGTGTCATGCTTATAGTCAAATCGAGCGGCTCGACGAGACGAATCCAATGAGCCCAAGTTCATTTAATTCTGAAATCGTTAAGGCATCCAATTGACCAATAAACAGTCCATGATCAAGGGGATCAATATCGGCCGTCCATTCAAACACTCCCATTTTGCCATTCATCCTCCACATATTTATAAGCCATGTCACTCTCAAAAAACTATAAATAGGCCCTCATTCTTCACATGAAAGGAGGGAGGAAGAAGGAGAAGAAGAGAAGAAAGGGAGGAATTTGGGAGCTCTCTTACCATGGACCACCGCCGGAGTTCCTGCCGACTACCGCCGAGATTCCTGCCGGCCACCACCAGAGTACCTGCCGACCACCACTGGAATTCCCACCGGCCACCACCGAATTTCCTGCCGACAACCACCGAAATTTCTGTCGACCACCTCTGGAGTTCTTCCCGACCGCCGTCGGACTTCCACTTGTTCTCCAACCACCGACGGACTTCTACCAGTTCGTCGACCGCCGTCGGACTTCCACCAATTCCCCGATCGCGGCAGGACTTCAGCCCAATCGTTGCCCACCGATGGACTTCTACCAGTCCGTCTATCGACGCCAGATTTTCACTAATTTGCCAAACACCGACGGACTTCTGCCAGTCCGTCGATCACCACCGAACTTCCACCCGTCCTCCGACCGCCGCAAGACTTCTACCAGTTCATCGACTGCCGCTAGACATCCGCTTGCCCGCCGACCATTGTCAGACTTTCATAGTTTGTCGTCCGCCATCGGAATTCCACAGTTTGCCGAACACCGCAGGACTTCCGCTAGTCCGCCAACTACAGTCCTCCCAACCACTGTCATCCAACTACCGTCCTTCCGATCTCCGTCGTTTGCAGACTATGGTCCTTCGGACCTCCGTCATCTGTTGACTATATTCTTCGCCGATTACAGTCCTCCCGACCTTCGTCGCCCGCCGACTACGATCTTCCCGACCTTCGTTGCCCGCCGACTACGATCCTTCTGACCTTTGTTGTCTGCCGACTACGATCCTTTCGACCTCCGTCACCCGGTGACTACGGTCCTCCAGACCTCCGTTGCAATACAACGGTCCTTCTGACCTATGTCGCTCACAGACTACGATCCTTCTGACCTCCGTCACCCACCGAATATGGTTCTTCCGATCTACATCGCTCGTCGACTATGATTTGCCGCCCCAAAACAGCATATTAACATTGATTCTTCCAACTTCCACCATGCAATGCATTTTATATGATATATATTTGTTACTTCGAGCCAAGGCCTTCCTCCTAAGGATGGGCTCATTTGTAATCAATTACAAGCACTAGTGGATTCATTCAAACTGGGCCAAGCCCCGTGGTTTTTTTCCCCTTTTTAGGGGTTTCCACGTAAAAAGTCTGGTGTCTCTTATGAACACTACACTCTCATCTCTTTGATCTGCTTGTGTTCTGGATCTTCGTACAAAGCTAAGGCATTAATCTTTATATTTCTCTACCTCCACAAATTTTCCAGGACGCAATAGTTTGGCGCCGTCTGTGGGAAATGATTCCTGGCTGGGGGGGCAAATTTATGTAAGTTTCTCTCGCCTCTCAGGTATCAATCAATGATGCATCAATTTCATTGGAATCTTTTGTAAACTAGGGGGCAACCTTCGCTGCAGTCGTGACCATGAAAATTCCTCCAAATCTTCCAACATTGACGATTGTATATTTGGAAACTATTTTTTATAAAGCTGCTATCACATATAAGGATTCTTTCAATAGATTGCAAGCTGTTCACAATCTCTAGTTGGACTTCTCCTCATTGAGCATGGTCTTAATCTCGACCTCAAAAAGCTAATATCGGTCTAATGATAGACCAATGTTCACAGTTTATTTGGGTTACATGCAACATATACTTCTTTCCAATCAAGACATAATTGATCCCAAGGGAATTCGATTCGACCTCTTCCATACAGGTTAACGCATCGAGTGAAGCTCTGACAAACAACCTCTGATAGGTCAAATATCCTTAGTGGATTTTCTCGACCTCTTCCATACAGGTTAACGTCATCGAGTAAAGCTCTGACAAACAACCTCGGATAGGTCAAACATCCTTAGTGGATTTCCATGATCTCTTCCATACAGGTTAACGTCATCGAGTAAAGCTCTGACAAATACCCTCGGATAGGTCAAACATCCTTAGTGGATTTCCATGACCTCTTCCATACAGGTTAATGTCATCGAGTGAAGCTCTGACAAAATACCTCGGATAGGTCAAACATCCTTAGTGGATTTCCTTGACCTCTTCCATACAGGTTAACTTCATCGAGTGAAGCTCTGACAAACAACCTCGGATAGGTCAAATATCCTTAGTGGATTCTCTTGACCTCTTTCTTACAGGTTAACGTCATCGAGTAAAGCTCTGAAAAACAACCTCGGATTGGTCAAACATCCTTAGTGGATTTCCATGACCTCTTCCATACAGGTTAACGTCAACGAGTAAAGCTCTGACAAACAACCTCAGATAGGTCAAACATCCTTAGTGGATTTCCATGACCTCTTCCATACAGGTTAACGTTATCGAGTGAAACTCTGGCAAACAACCTAGGATAGGTCATTCATCCTTGATGGATTTTCTCATCATTTTTCATACAAGTTAACATCATTGAGCAACGCTTCAACAACAACCTTGGATAGATAAACAATTCTTGGTGGCTTTCCTAGACCTCTTCACATAGTAAAACATCTTTGATGGATCCCATCAATCTCTTCCCTGAAGCATTTTGAAGCACTTCTTGGTTCCTTCAAAGAAGGATTGAATCCTTGATAGGCCTCCACTAGCATCATTAGACGGTTGCGGTTGACACAATATTTGACCCCCACCATCAAATTGTCAGTTATATGCCCCCGTCATCATGCATACCTTCTATCTTCAACAAAATGCAACTTAATCATCGTCATCAGCTCATCATCTATTCTCTAACGTCGGAATACTACCTAACCACTTCCAATAGGGCAATGCTTTGATCGCCACCTATGCTCCCCGTGCTACCAATCAAAGTAAAAAACTTGGACAAACATAAGAGAACTAGGCTTTGATCGCCGCCAATGTTCGCTTTGATCGCCACCTATGCTCCCCGAGCTACCAATCCAAGAATAATCTTGGACCGGCACAAGAGAACCAGGTTTTGATCGCCGCCAATGTTCGCTTTGATCGCCACCTATGCTCCCCGAGCTACCAATCCAAGAAAAATCTTGGACCGGCACAAGAGAACTAGGCTTTGATTGCCGCCAATGTTTGCTTTGATCGTCACCTACGCTCCCTGAGCTACCAATCCAAGAAAAATCTTGGACCGGCACAAGAGAACTAGGCTTTGATCGTCACTGGTGTTCGCTTTGATCGCCACCTACGCTCCCCGAGCTACCAATCCAGAGGAATGCTAGGACCGACACAAGAGAGTAAGATTTTGATCGCTGCTGACAATCTCCGAGCTATCAATCCAAGGGGAGGGCTTGGAATGACACAAGAAATTGTGATTTCCTCCACCTCCTAAAGAGGTATTTATAGGAAGAAGGGTGGGGTAGATGAAAAGTTATTCCATAAAATTCTTGATTTTTTTTAGAATTTGAAAGGTTTAAAATTAAATGTACAATGAAATAATAACAATTACAATGATATATTAAATGTATCGAGGCGGCACTGTGCCGAAACGTTGAAAATGGCTTGAAGGCCAATCGGCCTGAAGGCCAAACGGCCTAAAAAAAAAAAAGTCTTGGAGACTTCATGGCTTACGAGAAAATTAGTGCATGCATTACTCTTTTAATACTATACACGTTATCTCCATCTAATACTGGATTGGCCTAAGACAATTTAACATTAATTAATAACTTCTTAAAAGTTATAATAAACATGAAATCTTCAATTTATTAATAATAGCACAAATATATAAATAATATTATGAATTATGTCTAGTGTTTATATTGATTCAGGTGATATCAATAAATATAAACTTATTTTATAAATCAGTAATCAGTTTATAATTAAATTATGTATTAAGCAAAAACGAGATAAAAGTCCCAATTTATTTTAAGCTTAACATCATAATAAAAATTATCAGCCACAAGCAGATCTGCAAGGTACAAATATATATTTTCGGACTTTGTAAGCTTCGACGTCCGAAAACAGGGGGGCAATTGATATGTCACCAAAAATTATCTTGATCGGGCACGAATCTTGAGGCATAATCAAGTTGGAAACTTCGGAAATTAATTTAGAGATCATCCAAACTCCAATTTCAGCAAACTTATAGTCGAACTGAACGTCTCAGAAAGACAAACCCATCGACACAAAATTTGACTCAATCCGAGCCCAAATGGGTCCAAATCAAGGGGATGAAGCGCTGTTGAAGGGTTCAAGCCATAATTTGGATTATCAAACAGTTTTCAAATGTGTCATGCTTATAGTCAAATCGAGCGGCTCGACGAGACGAATCCAACGAGCCTAAGTTCATTTAATTCTGAAATCGTTAAGGCATCCAGTTGACCAATAAACAGTCCATGATCAAGGGGATCAATATCGGTCGTCCATTAAAACACTCCCATTTTTCCATTGATCCTCCACATATTTACAAGCCATGCCACTCTCAAAAAACTATAAATAGGCCCTCATTCTTCACATGAAAGGAAGGAGGAAGAGGGAGAAGAAGAGAAGAAAGGGAGGAATTTGGGAGCTCTCTTGCCATGGACCACCGCCGGAGTTCCTGCCGACTACCGCCGGGATTCCTGCCGGCCACCACCGGAGTACCTGCCGACCACCACTGGAATTCCCACCGGCCACCACCGGATTTCCTGCCGACAACCACTGAAATTCCTGTCGACCACCTCTGGAGTTCTTCCCGACCGCCGTCGGACTTCCACCCGTTCTCCAACCACCGACGGACTTCTGCCAGTTCGTCGACCGCCGTCGGACTTCCACCAATTCACCGATCGCGGCAGGACTTCAGCCCAATCGTTGCCCACCGATGGACTTCTACCAGTCCGTCTACCGACGCCGAATTTTCACTAATTCGCCAACCACCGACGGACTTCTGCCAGTCCGTCGATCACCACCGAACTTCCACCCGTCCTCCGACCGCCGCCAGACTTCTACCAGTTCATCGACTGCCGCTAGACATCCGCTTGCCCGTCGACCATTGTCAGACTTTCATAGTTTGCCGTCCTCCATCGGAATTCCACAGTTTGCCGAACACCGCAGGACTTCTGCTACTCCGCCAACTACAGTCCTCCCAACCACTGTCATCCAACTACCGTCCTTCCGATCTCCGTCGTTTGCAGACTATGGTCCTTCGGACCTCCGTCATCTGTTTACTACATTCTTCGCCGACTACAGTCCTCCCGACCTTCGTCGCCCGCCGACTACGATCTTCCTGACCTTCGTTGCCCGCCGACTACGATCCTTCTGACCTTTGTTGTCTGCCAACTACGATCCTTTCGACCTCCGTCACCCGGTGACTATGGTCCTCCAGACCTCCGTTGCAATACAACGGTCCTTCTGACCTATGTCGCTCACAGACTACGATCCTTCTGACCTCCGTCACCCGCCGAATATGGTTCTTCCGATCTACATCGCTCGTCGACTATGGTTTGCCGCCCCAAAACAGCATATTAACATTGATTCTTCCAACTTCCACCATGCAATGCATTTTATATGATGTATATTTTTTACTTCGAGCCAAGGCCTTCCTCCTAAGGATGGGCTTCATTTGTAATCAATTACAAGCACTAGTGGATTCATTCAAACTGGGCCAAGCCCTGTGGGTTTTTCCCCCTTTTTAGGGGTTTCCACGTAAAAAGTCTGGTGTCTCTTATGAACACTACACCCTCATCTCTTTGATCTGCTTGTGTTCTGGATCTTCGTACAAAGCTAAGGCATTAATCTTTATATTTCTCTACCTCCGCAAATTTTCCAGGACGCAACAATTTACATACCCAAAATTTTATATGCAGAACTTCTATTATGTCCTCTATATAAACCCAAAAAGTATGTACATAAAAAGTGAGTAAACCCTCGTGCTATTGCCCGACTGGCTCCATTCTTTTTCCTGCAGCACCCACACTGCTAATGAGCTAAAGTTCAATGAAATATACAAACATAATAGAAGGAATAAGAATATGTTTGCAGTCAATTAAAAAATAGTATGGGGATTTCTAAAAAATCATAAGTTGTACAAGACATTAATATATATTTAGCATTTCACTTTTCTTGTTATGTTTATTGTTCAATACTAAGAAAGCCACATGATGACTATATGCTTTTACACACTTGCAGCTCTCTAATTCAAAATTAGGTCTAACTTCTCAATTTTTAGAATAGAGGATTCCTCTCTCTTTCAAGGTTGGGTTATAATTCTTAAGCCTTATCTCGTAAGTCTTTTGTCTTTACTTGTGAGAGACTATCCTTCATCAATGATATATCTCATTTACATTTAAATTTCATAATGTATATATATTCATACCATACATATGTAATATCTTTCTGAAGCATCACATTTCACCTGTAATATACAACAAGCTAAATATAACTCAAGTTCTGAAAGATCTGTTAAGATTATGTGTTTTAGAGGAAGCTGTGAAGATCATATATCATTGATAGAATTTGCTTATAATAATATCTATCAATCAAGTATACAAACGACATCATATAAATCACTTTATAGTATAAAGTGTGGAACTCCTTTAACTTGAATTGAAGTAGATGAAAGACAACTAATGGACCTAGAGCTCTTCCTCACGAATTTTTATTACGTATGGTGTCCTGGCGTAGCTCTACATTCGGACGTCAGAAAAATGGTGCCACGTGCTCCTATTCTTTACCGCGCGGCCCGACAACCTGACCCGGACACGGACCCATTATTGCTATGTATTGGCTGATTTGTGCATACCGGGATATTGCTAGGTATTGCTCGGTATTGCTCGATAACGAGAAATACCATTATATCATGACAATACCTAGCAATACTGAGTAATACCGAGCAATACCCCGGTTTTGCCAGGTATTGCTCGGTATTGCTAGGTATTGATCTTGATAGAGCGGTATTTTTCGTTATTGTCAAGCAATACCTAGCAATACCGAGCAATACCTAGCAATACCGGATTCTGGTCCGGGTCAGGTCATCGGGCCGCACGATAAAGAGTAGGAGCATGTGGCGACATGTTATTGACGTCCGAATGTAGAGCTACGTCAGGACACCGTACGTAATAAAAATTCCTTCCTAACGGCTAGCTTCAGATCCAGAGAGTGTAAGGTTGGGAAGAATGGAATGGGATGCAAAGGATTAACTTAATATTATAACATTATTACTACTCCACTACAGCTTTTCCACTACCCCATTCCCCCACTTCTAGCCGTAGGATTTCACTCCACTTAATCAACCCCTTGCATGCCTATTTAAGTGGGAAATAAGATTTTATTACAGTAATAAATTTCATTTAATGTTATGCATGCTACAATTAAATGATTTAATTAAACATTAGGAATATCAATTAAATAAACTGATGTATATATCAAAATACTATCACTTATATCAAAATGTTCTAAATTTCAAATAAAATTTTATGATTTTTTTTGTTGATGAAAATGGAGATATGATAATATGGGATATATGGTGAAGGTATTTCCCTACTACTATTATGATTGAGATGTTGACATGAATGTTTTAAGGTTATAGAAATGGTTGTATGCGGATTAAAATTTATTCTCACAGATGACTGCAATTTGATATGTATTAAAATTTTCATGATGATAAAGAAAAAATATTTAACGTCTTAGCTTTATACAATGATCTAACACACATGAATATAAAGAGACATTCAAGTTTTGATGTAAAAAATTCATTAAAAAAAAAGAACTCTGAGGTCTAATTCATAGTTGAAATAATTTTATTATTGCATATCATAGATTATAAATGACGACCTTCCTTGTAATTTGGGAGAAATTATTAAATATGGTAGTGATAAACTATAGATAATAAATTTCATGGTGGAAGTTGAAAGAGACTTAAGGAATTAAAGTTATCTTCAAGAGATACTTTTTGGTATGTTCAATCATTCACCTTTGAAGAAAGAAGACTATACACACAAAAAATCCAGTATAATATTAGTTTTAACATCGAGAGTCGGAGTTGCTGCGAATGTTATTTATACATCAGCCTTATTAGCCATAATTTCAAACCATATAAAGGAGAACAATGATTGATCATTGGTAATGGACAATTTCTACCCATCTTTAACATGTGGCAAAGTCTCGTTCCTACTTCTTACCATAAGCTCTATCATCCCATCTACATGTCCCCAATCAATTATATAACCTTTTTATCAATTAAAAAAATTTTATTCGATAATGTTTGTTCTATATTCTTTCCTATCCATAGATAAAAAATAAAATATCTAAAGACCAGCCCAATAATTTATGAAGGACCATTTCATAGACGTTTTTATCATATTTGTACCCTATAAAAGTCTCGATTTTAGCCTAATAATATTGCTCCACTCTCTAAAAAGTCTGAAATTAACACTTAACATCATCATCTTATCTGACATGGCTCTTCCACTATCTCCATTTTAGCAAATAAATAAATACCTCTTTGTGTATTTTTAAACACTTCTCACAATGTAAGTCATTTAACTAAGAGTTATCATCTTTCTTTTAATGCATCGACAAATCATAGTTCAATTCCTCTAAAACTCATTCGATTCTATCCATAGCTATCTCTACTCAAGTATCCTTATAATATATTTCTTTCATTTTTGAATTTATTTATTTTTATAGGATTTCCAATAAAAATCAAATTCAAAATTACCTCCAAATCTTCTTTTTTTTTTTTCCAGTTGAAGTGCATTGTTGAACTAAAATTTAATACCCAAATCAAGCTCCACTCAAATCGAGACAATAAACATACTAACATAAATCTCCAACATCTACTTATTCAATGGGGGCATTAATCATCAATTTTATTGTCTATATGCTCCAAAATAAAATAGAATGGCACAATGTGAAAAAGTCACCACATTGTTGATATGATCCACACTCTCATGCAAGATTTTTATATACCTCATCATCTATGAGTGGAAAACTCACTCATAGCAATCTATCTTATTAAGAGATTACCCTAAACAATGATAAAAAAAAAAATTCTCCCCAAACGAATTACCTCGGCCAATCACCAACTAATTCACATCTAAAATCTTTGGTTGTTAATATTTTTATGACTGCAATTAGTAAATAAGTTTACTTCCAATTTTCTAGTTTCATTTTTCTTTGATATGCTTCATCTCAGAAATGATATAAATGTCTCAATCCCATTACCAAGAAATTTTTCATATCATGTCATTTTTTGTTCAATGGAAATATTTTTTTTTCTTTATAGATCCTCTTACAAGCCCCCTTAAACTTTCTCCACCATGACTTCTCATCCACCACTCACTACCTATATGTTAAACATCGATCCTACTTGCATGACAATCACACCATTATACATCAATGTTAAACCATCAACTCTCTTATTTACGCACTCACTTTATTCTACCTTTATCGCCACAACATCTCCTACTCACACTACAGGAAAACACGCGAATACCGTCGGATTTTCCGGCGGAAAAGTCTGGACGGTAATAAACGGCGCCGTTTCCGGCGGATGTGTTTGACGTAAAGTTTGCGTCAACCTTTCCGGCGCAAAATACGCCGTAAATGTACCGACGCATATTCCGCCAGAAAATCCGACGGCACAGGGATGCCTGAACCGTTTCCGTCGCACGTTACGGCGGAACTGTTACGGCGTATGTTACCGGCGGAAATTGCGCCGGCTTATTTTAAACTCAACGAAATATAACCGACGGAGTAGACGTCGGAAATTATACCGACGTCACTAATGCAACTACCGGCGGAACATCCGCCGGTAAAAGCCCTATTTCGCAAACCCGAACCCGTCTGGCCGTCATTTGTTTCCTTACATTCTCTCACTTCGACTGCTTCGCCCGTCGCCCTCCGTCGCCGTTCGTCGCTCGCCATCGCCGACGGTCACCGGACTTCGCCGTCGACGATCGCCGGACTTCACCGAGCCTCCTTCCTAATCGCACGCCTGCCTAGTCGCGCGCCGCCGAGGAGAACCGAAGGTTTGGTTTTTGTTTTCAATTTTTTTTGCTATTTCGGTTGGATTACATATAGGATTAGCCTTAAGTTCATATCTTTTTGCTATAGTCATGATTGTTATCACTAGACATTTGCTAGAGGATAGTTTAGGGTTTAGGGTTTTGTTTGATGATCGATATTGTTCTTGTTGATAAGACTAGAGAGGGATTTGAAGGTAAACTTGAATTATGGAAATCAACATTAGTCCATATCTTTTTGCTTTAGTCATGATTGTTAGCACTAGGCATTAGCTAGAGGATGTACCTTGGTGCATGCTTTTTGTTGATGATATTGTTCTTGTTGATAAGACTAGAGAGAGAGTTGAAGGTAAACTTGGATTATGGAGATCAACATTAGTCTATTTTTTTTATGTTTTAGTCATGGTTGTTAGCACTAGATATTTGCTAGTAGAGGATGTACCTTGGTGCATGCTTTTTGTTGATGGTATTGTTCTTGTTGATAAGACTAGAGGGTGTTGAAGGTAAAGTTGGATTATACATGGAGATCAACATTACTCCATATCTTTTTGCTTTAGTGGTTAGTAGACCTAGTGAGGGTATTGTGACTTTGAGCGAACAATTCATTAATAAGTGTAACATAATTTTATGTTATGGATATTAGAAATATATAAATCCATTAAATTTTTACTCTTATTTATAGGTTATGGATATTAGAAATCAACGAAGTTGGATGTATAACCGATTATCTCAAGGTCGGAAGACATTAACTGATGAATTCATCAATGGGGTGAACCTTTTCATTCAGCAAGCGAAACAGCTGCCGATCTTTATATCTGAAGGAAAGTTTCGATGTCCATGTTCTAAACACAAAAATTTAGTGATCCTAGAACCAGATGACGTAACCGTTGATCTGTATCGCAGAGGATTCATGCCACGGTATTGGTATTGGACTTGTCATGATGAGTATGAGCCACAATTTGATTATCAATGCGGTCCTTCTACAAGTAGTAATGTTGCTGAGGCTGAAAACATCCGTCCAAATCTTGAGGAATTAGTTCATGATGCAACTGGAATTTATGAAGAGTTACCGAATACGGAGGCACAGAATTTTTATGATTTATTGCATGCTGCACAGCAACCAATCTGGAAAGGGTGCACGACTCACTCAGAACTATCTGTTGCTGTGAAGATGTTAAGCATCAAGGCTGAATATAATGTTGCTCGTGAATGTTTTAATCAATTCATTGGGCTGCTTAAGGAAACCAATCCGACAGATAATTTAGTTCCTACAGATCTATATCGGACAAAGAAGTTAGTTTCGAAACTTGGTTTGACATGCACAAAGATAGATTGTTGTGTCAATGGATGCATGCTATACTTTAAAGAAGATATTGCAGAAACTGTATGCCGTCATTGCAATGCACCAAGATTTAAACCCAAATCTAGAAATAGAAGAAAACAGAAGGATGTGTCTGTTAGTAAGATGTTCTACTTTCCAATAATTCCAAGACTACAACGGCTATATGCATCCATGAGATCTGCTGCACATATGAGATGGCATAATGATCGCATTCCACAAGAAGGTGTTATCACACATCCATCAGAAGCAGAGGCTTGGAAGCACTTTGATCGTACACATCCCACATTTGCGGCAGAACCAAGAAATGTCAGATTAGGTTTATGCGCAGATGGTTTTACTCCATTCAGTCAGTCGGCTACACCGTACTCATGTTGGCCTGTGATACTTACTCCTTACAATCTTCCTCCAGAGTTATGTATGACTACTCCTTATCTGTTTCTGTCACTTATAATTCCAGGGCCACATAATCCAAAATTAAAGATTGACGTTTTCTTACAACCTCTGATTGATGATTTAAGTTTATTATGGGAAGAAGGAGTAAGTACATATGATATCTCCACCAAACAGAATTTTACACTAAGAGCAGCATTACTTTGGACAATTGGTGACTTTCCTGCATATGGTATGCTCTCAGGTTGGAACACTTCAGGCAAGTTAGCTTGTCCATATTGTTTGGAAAATACAAAATCATTCACTTTAAAGTATGGTAGGAAGAACAGTTGGTTCGATTGTCATCGAATGTTTTTGCCTCAAAGTCATCCTTTCAGGCGAAATAAAGAAGCTTTTACCAAAAATAAAATGGTGATGATTCCTCCTCCACCAAGATTCAGTAGTGAAGAAATTTTTGAAAGAGTAGAGTTCTTGCCCACCATAATGGAATCTCCAAGATTAGCTGAGTTCAGATTGCCGGAATATGGTGTCTACCATAATTGGACCAAGAAAAGTATTTTTTGGTCGTTGCCATATTGGAGAACAAACTTGATTAGACATAACTTGGATGTTATGCATATAGAGAAAAATGTTTTTGATAATATTTTCTATACAGTTATGGACATCAAAGAGAAATCAAAAGATAATATAAAAGCAAGGATGGACTTAAAGGAGATTTGTAGAAGGAAAGCTTTGGAATTGAAGGATGGTGGAGCGGGAAAATTCCTCAAACCAAAAGCTCCATTCACATTAACTTTAGAGCAAAAACGAGCAGTTTGTGAATGGGTTAAGACTCTACGAGTACCTGATGGATATTCTTCCAATCTAAGCCGGTGTGTTGACATAAGATCAGGGAGATTATTTGGATTGAAAAGTCATGATTGTCACATCTTCATGCAATGTCTACTATCCACTGCTTTCAGTTATCTGCCAGATCAGATTTTGAAGCCCTTGATCGAGTTAAGTGTCTTCTTCAAAGATTTATGCTCTTCTAAATTAAATGTGGAAAATTTGATTCATATGGAGCAGCAAATTCCATTTATTTTGTGTCAACTTGAGAAAATATTTCCTCCAGGCTTTTTTGACTCTATGGAGCATCTACCTATTCATTTACCATATGAGGCTATGGTTGGTGGACCTGTTCAATATAGGTGGATGTATCCTTTTGAGAGATATTTAAATAAACTTAAGAAGACCGCTAAGAACAAAGCACGACCCGAAGGCTCTATCGCCGAAGCATATTTAACATACGAGACTACTCAGTTTTGCTCGTATTATTTTGAAACAATATCTCAATCTGGTGAAAGTTCAACATCTCAGAATGTTGGTAAATCCTCTAATATATCTGTATTTAGTGGAATTGGGGAACCTTTAGGCGCTAGCACCGTGCGCTATTTGACTGATAAAGAGATGACAGTTAT
This sequence comes from Dendrobium huoshanense, assembly GCA_016618105.1. Classification (NCBI taxonomy): domain Eukaryota; kingdom Viridiplantae; phylum Streptophyta; class Magnoliopsida; order Asparagales; family Orchidaceae; genus Dendrobium; species Dendrobium huoshanense. The sequence continues at coordinate 20,271,151 of CM028347.1, forward strand.
CACATTGTACATCTTGCTTAATTGTGATGAAGTTGAGCCGTATCTCGAGTAAGTATAATTTCATTTAGTTATATTTTTAGTTCTCTTTTAACTTTCTTCTAAACTCAAGATATGAATTTGTAGGAGGTTCATTGATGGTCTTAGTATATCAGAAGAAGGAGAAGTCCAAAAGATAGTGGAAAAAGAATTCACTGCTTGGTTCAAAAATACGGTATATTTTGAATAATTATTCTTACTTAATGAGTTAATTATTTCTGCAATTAATATTAGTAACAATGACATCTTGTACATTTAAAGGTACACGCTGAAGATAGTTCCCAGTTTTCAAGGTTATCTGAGTTAGCTTGGGGACCAAATAGATTAGTAAAATGCTATCAAATATTTGTGGTAAATGGTTATAAATTTCAAACAAAAAATTTGTGTGAAGGTAGGAAGACAGAAAACTCAGGCGTATGTGTAAGAGGGAACACACATACAGGCGATGATTCTGAATACTACGGGGTATTACAAGAAATATTAGAGGTTGAATATCCCGGTATGAGGAATATTGTGTATCTCTTCAATTGTGAATGGTTTGATCCAGTACCAAATAGAGGCACGAAAGTTCATCCAATTTACGGTATAACAGAAGTAAAGCAGGCTAGGAGATATGCAAAGTTTGATCCTTTCATCATTGCTAGTCAAGCAACTCAAGTCTATTATGCTAACTATCCAAGCGGAATACGAGGCAAACAGGATTGGTTGGTAGTTATGAAGACTAAACCAAGGGGAGTAATTGAGAAAACCAGTACGATACCAACAGCACACCAAGAAGAGTTTATGTCTAATTTAAAAGATCTCCCAATCAATGTAGATGACCAAATCAGATTTAATGAGAGGGAGTTGCAGTTAGAGGAGGTAGATTTAAACATAGAGGAAAGTGATGATGAATCTGATTGTGCTAGGAGTGTATCATCTGATGAAAGTGAATCAACAAATGATGAGTTAACAACATAAGGTAAATTAAATTTATTCTTGCTACTGCACTGCTTTTTATTTTACTTCCCTGTATTTTACTTTCATGTTATTTATAACTACTGCACTCCGTTTTTTTACTTACCTGTATTTTACTTCAGTTAAATTTTTTTAGCTACTGCACTGCGTTAATTTCCATTTTTGTTATAACTCATATTTCTAATATTTCTTTTTTATTTATGTGCAGATGGCTTCAGGTGAGGAGCAGCCTAGTAGAGGGTTGATAAAAAATATTTTTAACAGGCGCACTAAGAAGACTACAATTGGACCACATAGGTCACTACATACTGAGGAGACCACCTCGGCTGAGCCTGCTACACAGTCTCAGCCTGCTACACAGCCTCAGCCTGCTACACAGCCTCAGCCTGCTACACAGCCTCAGCCTGCTTCACAGCCTCAGCCTGTTACACAGCTTTTACCCACTCCTGGAGCAAGTAGCCCGCAGTTCTACTCACCGGACCTTCGATTTCCTTCACCAGATCTCGGGCAGGCTACTCCTTTCTACCCATACTTCACACCCCCACCTTATGCTGGTGCCCCTCCTACTTATCCATTTCCACCATATGCTCCACCATACTATCCCCCACCACCCTATCAGCCTGCTGCAGCTGGACCTTCGACAGCAGCTGGACCTTCGACAGCTGCTGGACCTTCGACAGCAGCTGGACCTTCGACAGCAGCTGGACCTTCGACAGCAGCTGCAGCAGAGCAGCAGACAGATGGTAGAATGTTGATAGCACCTGAGGGTGACACGTACGTATGGTAACTTTTATTTAAACTAACTAATTGTTTTATCTTATATTTTATATTTGTTTTACATAACTTTTTTTTTGTAGGTTCTATCCATCAAAACAACCAACACATAAAATACGGGACATCATACGGAGCAGATTTGACGCTCCTTATATTTCTTGGAAGAAAGTCCCAAAAGAAGTCCGGGAGATGTGGTTTAGAGAGTTTGAGGTATTTCTGTTTTTTGTTTTTTTGTTAAATGATTTATTCTTTCTTACTTAAGGTTAATTGATTTTTTTTTATTGCAGAAAGAGTTTTGTTGGCTGCCCCAACACAATGACAGGATTAGAAGGAATTTTGAGAAGCGTGGCTCTACTCGGATGCGCGACATGTTCACAGATGTTAGAAAGGTTGGGAAGCGACCATTGTGGATTGGAGAGGAGATATGGGCTGACTTGAATGCAGCTTGGGGCAGCGAAGAGTACACTAGGAGGAGGGATCAAAATCGACAGAACAGAGCTTCTGATGTTGGGGGCTTAGGTAGTGCACTTCATACAGGAGGCTCCGTTCCACATACTGAGCACAGGCGTCGTTTGGTAATGAATTTTAATTATTTTTTAAAATTGTTTTTTAATAATTAGTATTGATAAAACTCTCTTAATTGTAACAGAAAGCGTCACTTGGTAGAGAACCAACTCCTGTGGAATTGCATAGTCGCACTCATAAGCGACAGGAGGATCAACAATGGATTGATGAGAGAGCAAGGAAGGCCCATGTTAGTATATTTATAAATATTTGATATTTTATAAGTTTTAGTTTAATTATATATATACTTATATTCGATTTTCACAGGAGGAATATACACGGATTCGAGAGACTCGTGCCGCAGCAGGTGAGGGCTCTTCTGGCGGCTCTATGGAATATTCTGAGTATCGCATGTGGTCACAGGCCGTCGGAGGAATGCAGCATGGTAGAGTATATGGCTTAGGTGCGCAAGCTCAGGCATACGAGGGGATGACCTCCTCTACTGCATCCAGCTTCGCATCCAGTTCGCATGAGTCCTTACAAGCTCAACAAATAGTTGCCCTTCAAGCTGAGCTAGAACAAGTAAGGAAATCACAAGTTGATTGGCAAGCTCAGCTGCAAGCACAGATTCAAGCTCAAATGGAAGCACAGGTGCAAGCACAGGTTCAAGCACAGGTTCAAGCTCAGCTGCAAGCACAGGCGCAACACAATCAGTTGCTGGATGAAATGCGCAAGATGAGGGAGCAACTGAGTGGAAAAGACGTAGCTTCACCTGAGGAGGAGTCGACGGAGTCAGAGTAGTGTAATTTAGTTGAAATGAACATTTATTTTTATGTGAACTTGTGTTATTAACTTGTGTTGTTGGTTGATTACTTTGAAAATGATGTTATCAGTTGATTTTTAGTTCTAAACTGTTGTGAAACTGTTAAATTATTGTGAAGTTGTGGAACTGCTTGCTTTTTTAGTTTTAAACTTGTATCTGTTAGAATTGATATGTTTGCAGGTGTGGAAATGGGATTGTTGGCTGGGATGGCAATTTTTTTTGTCAATGCTACAGGTTTCCGGCGGATTATGCGCCGGAACCTACGATACAACGAATGTATCGAGCGTTATTAACGGCGAATATTCCGCCGGTACTTACCGGCGTAAAAATTGCGCCGCAAATAATCAAATCGTGGAATCTTGCTGGCGACATTCCGGCGTTTAATCCGCCGTTAACTTCCGTCGTATCCTGCGACGGTAAATACCGGCGCATTAGGCGCCGGAATTTTAACGTTTTCACGTCGGCAAGCAAACCGTTTAATGCGCCGGTAATTCGTCGGAAACAACGCCGGAACGGTGTTCCGTCGCAAACTATGCGTCGGAAACAATTTATCGACGCACCTCAAACCGGCGGAGATGTTTACGCCGGAACATGCGCCGGAAAATAACGGTTCCGTCGGAATTTACATTAATTCCGGCGTATTCCGTCCGCCGGTAATAACAGGTTTTCCTGTAGTGTCATAACATGGAATTAACTTCTTCCCAACATCTCATCTTATTTGATAACTCAAAGCTCCAAACGCATACTCATCCCCCTCTCTCAAAATCGCTAACCAACCTATGCGAACAAGGTCCAAAATTGACCACCTTGAATTCAAGAACATTCAAATCTTACAACACATTACTTTTTCCCACATATTATTCCTTAATATCCAAACATAAGCACTAGAAAAAAAAAAATCATGTCTCAAGAATTCAATGCTCTTCAAACTCAAAACAAATAGAACTCATTGGACCATCTCCAAATCAACATATTCTAGGAAGCAAATGGATCTATAAAATTAAATTAAATTTACAATATTCAATTGTTATTTATGAGGCCATGATTATTGCTCAAGGATAGAAACAAAACATGGCATTGATATGATACCATCAGTACATTCACCAAAAGTTTTACCAGTCAAGTGCTTCTTAAAGTAGCTCTTAAACACATATGGTCAATCATGCAACTAAATGTTTCCAATACTTTCTTATTTGACAATCTAAATGAAACAGTGTACATAGGTCAACCTCCCAATTTTTAAAATCCTTAATAGCCTCATCATTTTTTTATCTTACAGAAAGCAACATATGGTCTCAAGGAAGCTCTTAGATAATGACTGATTATACTTTCTACTCACCAACACGATCTCGATTTTTAACTCAACTTTGGTAATCTATCTCTTCTTCTTTTCAACAATAACGATACCACTATATAAATTCTCATTTATGCAGATGATATTATTACTAATAATAGTTTCATAAATATTTTGGATTTATTACAAAATCTTAATAGAAAATTTTAGCTGCACAACCTAGGACTCATTTTGTATTTCATTGTAATATAAGCTACAAGCACCTCTTAATTCTTCATCTTTGCCAAACAAGGTATGCTTGAAATATCCTTGAAAGGAATGCAATGAGCAATGTTCAACCTTAATCAACTCCTACCTTAGTTAAATTATCTCCTACTATAGACTTGACACTGCATTTCCCAACCCCAAGCTCTGTCTCCACTTAGATCATTATAATATTTAACAAACACAAGATCATACCTCTAATTTGCAATGTATAACCCTTTAAACCACCAATCTCGACTACTTAAATACACTCTTTGACACAGCCAATGAACAAATCACCATTGCTTACACATTTATTGAGCAAATCTATAGCTTCATGGTTACCTATAATATTACTAAGCAGGAGATCCTAGTGATAGGAAATCAATAATAATGCACTAGGCTTTTCATGAAAAAATAAATATTTTTTGGCATGTCAAGAAACATCTCACAATAAAGAGATCACCGACTAAAGTAGAATATAAATAGTAGCAGCTATATATCTTATTTGATTTCACGGCTACTTCAAGATTGTATCTTATTCAAACTCATAATATCAATTTTTTATGTGATCAATTATCAGGTTAAATGAGTTATTTGTTGCTCATGATAGATTATGGTGTGTCTAGCTGCATCAAAGAAGTCTACGCGTGCTTGATTGGGGAATAATGCATTAGAACAATAATAGCTTCATGAAGGAAGAAGAAAAGAAAGAAAGAAGAATAATATACTCTTCCACTTGATCAAGCTTTATAAGTCTACTAATCCATAAGACATTATGATGACATTTGCGAACATCTAGATCACAATCATAGTTCTTTTTTATTTATACCATCATTAGAAAAACTAACCACTTCTATAGATGATGTACGGTTTTTAGGGATATAAGTTATACTTTTTGTTTTTATGATTGTTGGAGTTTGGTTCACACCATATGCACAATCATGCATTGAAGGAGTGATAAATTACTGCTTCACTCACACTCACTTCAGCCAATCCTTACCTTATTGACCAATGTTATCTTTGAATGATATTCTTAATTTGAACCTTGATTTAAGTAAAATTTGAATCTAATTCAAATTTGAGTTTGAATCAGCTTCTAATATGGATTCAAATTAGGGTTCGAAGAACCTATACTCTAGTTGACACTCTACAAATGTAATAGATCTCTAATTAGGGGTATTTTGGTCCAACAAGCATTTTAGAGAATATTTGTCCATATATAAAATATAAGTGAACATAAGATGCTTAGGAAAGGCCCAAAGCCAATCCTAAGAAACAGTAAAACTTCATAAGGTCTTTTTGTCCATGTGCAAATAATCCGCATCTTCACAAACATATCTATTTCACCAAGCCTCTCTATGTGGCAATGCCCAGATCTTTACACGTTTCATCCAGGTCGAAACTACACTAACAAAAAATTTTGCTACCTTAGCATCGTTATAGTTACGACCGTCGTTCACCAGTGCTTTAGTCGTCGGCTACCCTATTATCAATAAATATCTAAATTGATGCATCAGGAGTGATAACAGGTCGATTCTTTACGTAACAAATATAGTTCAGAATTGTGCATTAAGAAACATAAAAATTCAAATTTTTAAATAATAATTTATTAATTTTAATAATTAATAAAATTACTCATTAAAAATTGTATGACCTCATAGTTTGTATTTAGGCTCACAGCTTAGAGGGCAGATGTTTTGAGCAAAGATTTTGCTGTGAAAAAGAATACCTTTAAAAGAAAATTATAATTATAAATAAAATCACAAATAAAAAATCAAATAAGGCGTTACTCTTTTTTTTTTTTTAGACATTTAAGTCATTTAAGGCAAACTCACACACACAACAAATTATTGCGTCCGGTGCCCGGATTCGTCCGGACACCAATCCAGGCTCGCCACATCAGCAAAATATACCAAGGCCCAGTGTATTTGGATGATGTGGTGCATCCGTATTGGTTGTCCGAACGTCAAGTTACCGGACGCAATAATTCGCCCACAACGGATACACAAAGTCCGAACCCAAGACCTCTTAGTTGGAAGCATAAGCTCTAAACTAACGGGCCAAGATGAGCTGTGTGTAATAAGGCGTTACTCAAATAATTTCAAAGATAAGTCCAGGTTCCGGATTCGAATCTTATGAACGATCATAATAGCTTTAAGTGTTGTCCCGAATAATATGGGTTACCTGCTAAGTCGATGGGGATGGAGGGGTTCCTCGTCACGGAAAAAAAACAAAAAACAAAAAACAAAATAATTTCAAAGACAAAGTTGACAGGTTGCAAACGAAGCCACGGCACTAAAATTCTCGCGCAACTGTCACCAGTTAATCGAAAGCCCCACGCAAGATCATTGGACCCCCACCAATACATTCATTACATTTCTTCTTCATCTAGAACCTCCTACCTCCGCTCCGTATTCAGGAACCTACCACAAACACCAATGCCGGATCCCGGCGAAGCCCCGACACACTCTTCCCCTTCAACTGCGAAAATTCTCTTCAAGAGCTACGAACTCGGCCGCCTCCTCGGTGTAGGTGCCTTCGCCAAAGTATACTACGCTCGCCACACTCGCTCCGGCCACGGCGTCGCCATCAAAATCATAAGCAAGTCCAAATCCCTCCGATGCGGCCTCTCCGTTAACATCCATCGCGAGATCTCCGCCATGCGTCGCCTCCACCATCCTCACATCATCCGTCTACTCGAAGTCCTGGCCTCGCGCTCCACCATCTACTTTGTCATGGAGTACGCAAAAGGCGGTGAACTCTTCGCCCGCCTCTCATCCCGAGGCCGCCTCCCAGAACACCAAACCCGACGCCTCTTCCACCAGCTCATATCCGCCGTCGCCTTTTGCCACTCCCGCGGCATCTTCCACCGAGATCTCAAGCCCGAAAACCTCCTCCTCGATGAATCAAATAACCTGAAGCTCTCTGATTTCGGACTCTCTGCTGTTAAAGTCGATGGAGAGGTACTTCTCCAGACGCTCTGTGGTACGCCCGCATACGTTGCACCGGAGATCCTGTTGAAGAAAGGGTACGATGGCGCTAAGGTAGACATCTGGTCTTGCGGTGTTATTCTCTTTGTGATGAATGCGGGGTTTCTTCCATTTAATGATCCGAATCTGATGGCGATGTATCGGAAGATTTGCCGAGGGGAATTCCGATGCCCTAAATGGACTTCAGCTGAGCTGAAGCGGCTGATTTCGCGGCTGTTGGATACGAATCCGGCGACGCGGATTACGATTGAGGGAATTTTGGATGATCCGTGGTTTAGGATAGGGATGGATGAGGAGAATATGAGGAGATTGATGAGATTTCGAGAGGATATTGAGGATCGGATCTTGAAGATTGAAAGCGATGATGATGAGAGGGATTTGAATGCGTTTGATATAGTCTCAATGTCGGGGGGATTTGATCTGTCGGGGTTCTTCAATCCCACGGCGGCGGCGAGGGAGATGTTCGTGGTTGGGGGAAGGGTGGAGGAGATATTGGAGAGGGTGGAGGTGGTGGGGAGGGGAGAGGGTTTGGGAGTTCGCCGACGGAGGAGAGGTGGGAAGGGGAGGGGCGGGGCTGCCGTAGAGGGTAGGATGGGGAGCTTTGTGGCGTGGGTGGAGGTTTTCCGATTATCTCCAGAGATGGTGATGGTGTTGGTGGAGAGGGGGAGTGGGGAGGAAGCTGAGAGGTTAAGCGCTGAGTTCTGGAAGGAGAGTTTGGTGACGAGAGCGAAGAGAAATGGCGACGAGCTGCCGCAACCGCCGGCGGTGGAAGCGGTCGGCGAAGCCTCAGCTAGTGGCGAGTCGACGAGCGGTTCATGATTACGTTCACCGCCACGCCGGTTTCGAGTACATACGTAACGTCGGCGCCGAGATGATAAAGGTTGCGCCGGGTTTTGAGCAGGCGGTACGGTTCGGTGGGGTGGGAGATGAACCGGAGCCAGCTGCTGGAACCTTCCTAGCTCGACCGGGCTTCACTGCTCGACCGCCTGACCGGCGATAGAAGTCATTTGGAGTAGGAAGATGATGCTGTAAATATTTGCATAAATTTCTGAAAAATTTTTGTATCGATAAATTGTAACTTCAGATTGTAATTATAATACTTATGCCTAAAAGTAGAGGTGTCGATTATTGACCAGACCCAATAACCAAGCCTAAAAAAATTGAGTTCAAGTTAACCCATTTAACAAATGGGTCGAGTTCAATTTTCAATGTTGACTCATTTGAAAAACCAAGTTAGGTCTGAGTCAACCTGCTAATCCAAATTTAACTCGAGTTCTCCTCCGACATTACAGGTCACCTAGTGCAAGCGCCTCACCTCGGTTCAAGTCAATCCGCTCGCACATGTTGATTGCAGTAGCGCAGGGGCTTGTGGCGGCACAGCCTCACCCTTGCCAGCTCACAGTCGCACTAGCGCTCGCAACCGCATAGTCATGCACTCGCGCGGTCCCAACCTCGCCCGCAGTCGCACACTCCCATGCACGCCCTCGCTCACAGTCATTCTTGTATAGTCCCGCACGTGGCCCGTGCGACACTCTCTGGCTGCGCTTGTGCACCCGCATGTTAGGCCTGGGTCTAAATTTTTTTGTTAATTTTTAGTAATAAAAAGAAAAAAAAAAGAGTCTGACTCAACTTATTTATATTTGGTAAAATTTTCGGAACAAGCAGCTTATATGCGAGATTTAACGATTCAAGCAGTTTTTTAAAAAAATTTAAAAAAGAGCCAATGCGCTAGATAGGCAGGCGCATTCAAAGAATGCGCCGTGTTGTTCGGCGCATTCTTTGAATGCGCCATCTTGCTCGGCGCATTCTTCAGATTAATTTTTTTTTCCATAAAATGCGCCAAAGCCATCGGCGCATTCTCCTCGTTTTCAGTGTTTATAATTTTTATCGTATGTTGTATGTTTTTTTTCGTTTTCAGTTCTCGTATGAGGAATTTTTTTTTTCGTTTTCAGTTCCGCATGATTGTGCCTCTGTATTATTTCACTTGAAAATCAGGGGATGATGTAGTGTGATAATTTTATGCTGAGAGTTGGATTGTTGTGTAGGGAGTTGGGTTTTAATGTTTTTTGAGTGAAATTTAAAAATTAAAATTAAGTTTGTTTAATAAATATAATATTTAGAAGAGTGGATTTATTGAGTTCTTAAAGAATAAAACATTTGTATCGAATTTAAAGATTGGACCTATATAAAAATAAAATCCAATTTGTCTTGAGGAAGAAGAAATTATCGTGAAATATTAAAAATTAAAAGTTTTCAAATTTACAAATAGTTTTGATATTATATACAATAATTCGTTTTGCTATTAAGAGATTTAGAAGAAGTAACTTATGAAATTTTTTTTATTTTAATTTTTCGTAGAAAACATAATTTAAATTATTTGTTTTTGGATTGATAACATTACTCAAAATATCTTATTTTCCATTAAAAAAATAATTAGAATAAATTAGGGTAATATTTATGTCAGCAAATGAGAGAAAAAAAGTGAAATTATATATATTAAAATTTCTTATAAATAAATTGTAGTTATGTTGAAATGTATTAAAATATTTGGCCAAGTTTAGTTAGTTTCTTTGTGAAAGTATGGAGAGTTTATCTTCTTAATCTTATACGTATAAATTTAAAAAATAGATGCGACAATCATATTAAGAAGTAATTTACGTGAAATCAAGTTGAGAAATAAAATTTGTTATCTCATCATTTTAATATTTATTTATTTCTTTAAAAAATTTAAAAAAGTTGAACTTTTATGTACTTGTATTTTATGCAGCAGTATTTTAAAAGAAATTTAATTTTTTTTTTTAGATTGGAGCACATTTTATAATTGGAAAATGAAAGTGGCAAAAGCCTTTAACACAAATTCTAGAAAATACTTGATTAGTTCAGTAATAAAATGGATGACATATCATAATAATTGAGGAATGGTAAACAAAGTATTATTACATTTGGCTCAGAACAATGCGCATACGCGCTTGAAGTTGGGTTAGAGTTGGACAGCATAAGAATTTTGTTGTGAACTGCTGTTGGATGTATTGCCAATCTTTTATGTCAAGAAACTCCTTCTTCTTTTTACCATCTATAATATTCAGCTCTTTATATTTTTCTGATAGAAATCCATCTTGATTAGTATGCCACCTTTTATAAAGGATACAATGTTGTACATCAGTTATTGGATTCTCAACATTGACCACTACGGAACCATCTTTTTTTTGTGTGATTTCAGTAATTATTGTACTAAGAATATTTATAGGAGCAAAATGACCATTGTTATCCGTAAACCTTTGTCGTACGAATTTCCAGCCCATATCAGTAATTGTTTCTCCATCCACATACATGGGATGATGACTTTTGATAACTTCGTGATATGTATCCCATAAACTATCGTCTTCATACCAAGACCATTCATGTAAACAACATCGAAAAAATTCATTTGTTCTTGCTTTTTCCTCCAAGAATTCATTCATAGGGTACGACATTGATTCTGACAATCGAATTGTTCCATCATATATCAACTTCTTCCTAGGAATTATATGAAGGAAATCCCTAGCTGGTGAGCGCTTTATTGCTGAGGTCTTTGATGAAGATGATGACATTTTGTGCTGAATTTTAAGCAAATCGCGAAATGAGTTATAATTTATGAAAATAATACAAGTTCATATGTAAAGGCCGATAAGAATTTTAGATAGTTAGCACCTTAATCTTATACATAAAATATTAATATTTGCTTACATTTCAGAACATATCATAGTCATTTCCTTAGCAGATTTCGTACGCGACCTTGAAGTTGTGTTTGCGTTGGGCAACATTTGAAGTGGTACATAAATCCGTGTTGCAGGTGGTTCCAATCTTCGCCATCTAAAAATTTTCTCTCCTTTCCGCTCTGAGAACATTGCATTAGCAATTTGTAGTTATCTAAGAGCCATTTGTCTTCTTTGTGCGACCAATGTTGATATAGAATACAGTGATCAATATCAACCATTGATATTCCTATCCCCGGCTCAACATTACCGTGTCTATCGCACCCCAATTCTCGAATACGATCCTTTATAAAATTTAATGATACTAGGTGGCCGTTCATATCGCTAAATCTTTCTTGTAACAACTTCCAACCACTTGCTCGAAGTTCATAGCCAGACCTATATTGCCTTAATTTCATAATTTCATCATTTTCATGCCACAGGACAACATCCTCGTCTTCCCCCCAAGTATGCAGAAGACACCTAAAAATTTCATTTGTAGTTGCTTTTGCTTCTAGGATCTCATCTGGGCTATAAGCCAAACTTTCATGGATACGGCTACTTCCTTCTTCTATTAGTTGGTTTGTAGGTGTCACGACCCGACCCGACGGGGACGGATCCCGCCCGAGCCGGATCGCGACGAGAGACTTCCATATCCAGGATCTGGCTTTGGATTAGGTTACTGAACTGATCTTCCAAATTCTTAACTCAACAGAAACACACAGAACAACAGAGCTACTAAAACATCAAATGCAGCGGAACAAAACATCTATCTATTCATTTCCTCAAAATAATCATCTACAGAACAGTGCATGGCTTTCGACAGAAAGAAAGACAGAACAGAAAAGCCATGACTGTACAAAAATCAAAAGTACCAAAGTACCTAATCGGATCAGACTCTGAAACTAATCCTGGACCTCCTTGCCCTTCCCAGAACCTGAAAACCACCAGAAAGCAAGGGTGAGCTCAACAGCTCAGCAAAGCAACACACCACCAATCTGAATTCTCAGAAACCAAAACCAAACTCATCAGACAGAAATCAGATCAGAAATCGGAACAGAATCGGAAATCAGAACTTATACGGACAGATATCAAATCAGAATCAGAATCGTACAGATCAGATCACAGAACAGAATAAACTCAGCAGAGTCAGAATTATACATATCATATCGAAACAGAACAAAATCATATCAGAATCACATTTCGGATCAGATATCAGATATTTAATTAATAGTTAAGTGTGCCCCCGGCACCAGAATAATAGCTGAGTAATTAATAGCTAAACTAAACTGAACAGAATCACTACGGATTCTAACCCTTATGTCTCCCTTGTGCTCACGGCACCAAAAATTCGCTGAATAATTAATAGCTAAGCTAAATGTGCTCACAGCACCTGAATAATAGAATTCACGGATCCGGAATATAACTGATATTTCTCCCAACTTGAGCTCATCTAAAATTTTCCCGTTTCACTAACTGAATCTCATAGGATTCAGGCCCCTTATAGCTCCCTTTTATAGCTTATACACATAGCATTTCAAATCAGAAGAAATTCGGACATTTCAGAAATTACCCGAAAATCGGGCAGCACAACGGCAGTATACAGAATTTACACAAAAATTCCTGCAAAGAAAATTTACCGAATTCGCACAGAATATAGATAATCACATTCCAGAACATTTATTCTACTGCACAGAGAATTTACGATTTCACAGAAAATTCCGGTCGACTAAAAACACAGTCGAATCAAAAACACCCGGACGAAAATCTTCAAAATATAGTCAAAACGTGCACACCCGGCACGGCAACGATATACAGAAACTTACGCGGTAAAAACTGAACCAATCGAAAGATACGGACGAAAAACCGTAACGAAAACGAAATCCGGACAGAAAAATACCGCCAACCGCGACGGAACTGAAAATTGAGAAAGACGGAATGTGCCTTACCTCGAGCACAGCAAATTCTTCAACAGTCACTTCGCTCGAAAACGGCTCCGCGTCTTCCCGAAATCAACTTTTCCAAAATCCTCTTTTTCTCTCTCCTCAGACGAAAAATCAGATATTTTTTATAAAAATCTTTTTTCTCTCTCTTCAAATGAGCTGATTTGCCTTAAATTCTCTTCAGATCGGCCTGGCCGATCGTCCAGATCGGCCTGGACGATCAGACCAAAATCCCATCGTCCAGGGACGATTTTTCAGGACGATGTTTACTATTCATAGGCGATAAAAACCTCTACTCACTGACTTGTGCCATCCACTGATCGTCCCGGGACGATATCTCGATCGGCCTGGACGATCCCTACAGGAAATCACTTAGAGCAATTCTGGACAGATTCTGGAACTGAAAATACACTGATCGTCCCAGGACGATCCCAGATCGTCCTGGACGATACTGGAGCAGTTTGAAATATTACAGTAGGTGCGCCTCTCATATTTTCATTGACCTCTGAGAATATTTTGTAATAATAAACTTCTTCTTGCCTTAAATGTGGATTCCTATGAACAAGGAGCGAAAAATGTTGTGAAATGGCTTGGAATAATATTCAACTCAAGTATGAAAGAACGTATAGAATACAATAATTTGGATGCTGAATATAAATAAGAGAGCATGAATAGGAGGTATTATGTTGTCTTACAGATCATCGAACATTAGCATACATAAAGTAGTAAGCATAAGATAGATAAAATTTTAACCCAGACCATCTATCGATGCCGAGTAAGAGCCCTACTACCAGGAGTATATCTATCTGGAGCTCTTCTTCTACGTCGTTGTAGCTGTTGCTCTTCCTCAATAAATTCTTCATATTGTGGTGGAAGTTCTGGTCGATGTTTCCTCACATCAGTATATTGTTCAGAAGTTTGTCCTCCCATTAGTAATAAATCTTGCTGCGAGGGGGAGGTTGGTAACCCAACCCCTGACATCCACTCTGGTATTGCTATGGGTCTAAATGTTTGTGTTGAGGGATGTTGGGATGGTGTACCATAAAATATTTCATGTGCACTGGTTTCTTGTGCTGCCAATGGGCTCCAATGCTGTGTGGAGGGTCCAGCCCCGGACATGTCATAGGCGCTCGATGGAATGTGCATTGAATGTCGTGGTGGTTCTCGTTCAGTTTGCTGCTGTCGTCGACTTCTCCTGGATCTAGATGGAGCATCAGAAGTTGATCGTCTTGGCCCTTGAGAGCCATGAGAACCTATTCCTGCGTCCCTGGTTTGATTCATCTCAGGTAGTGTGGTGTCAAAAGTAGTATAGTCGATATAAACAGATCGCTGCACTCTGGCGGAAAGCTCGGAAACCTGGTCAACTGCTAACTGTAATGAACTGGCATTTTGTCCTTGACCCCCCGCCAATGGCTCAAGAATTGCACTTGAACGTATGTAGTAGTCAGCCTACACGATTTAAAATGATTATCAAAATATGCTCTATAACAAATTCTCTAAAAAAAAAGTATTATTTCGACGTACCACTAATCGTTCGCCTGGGGAGCGAGGAAAGAAAGTTTCTGGCGGCTCAGTTTGAGGCTGTAACAAATGGATTGAAGCCCATGACCTATACCACCGTAGGTAAGTACCTAACTCTTGATTACCAGTTCCTTCTGGCCGGGTAATTGCTACTACATATGCTCTCCTATCTTCCCATATTTCCAGGTAATCTCTATACTGAACAGTCCAGTCCAAATCAGCTCGACCTCTTCCATCAATCCTTCTGAAATTTATTTCCATCGGTCGAACATCTGTGAATTGTATTCCCCCAAATTGTCGCATAACACGATCAGGAAGATGCCACTCGGTACGCTTCCAGCTAATGAGGGGCACTCTAGCACGCCATATTTCGATCCCCTCCAAACATTCGGCTGGCAAAGTAGCCAGAATGTCATCCGTGTATGGAGTCATGCTCACCTACATGTATACAAATCAAGGATTTCTACACATTGACATATGGCAATAAATTGATAAGGGTTAATGTTCAAAATTTTGTCATACCTGAGATAGTCGTAAACCGTCAAACTCATCACGATATGTCAACGTGTTGCCAGAGGGGAGCTCACGTATCCGATCTTCAGCCCACCTATATTAAGTACGAAATATCATAAGTAAATATTTTAAAGGTTTAAGCTCTTGCATAAATTAAATCATAATACCTACAACCAAGAGGTCTACCACCTAAATCATGTATTTGTGGTACACGTAGTGTGGGTCTGCCAATGTACAATCTCTCCCACGACCAAACCTGTAGTAATGCAACACATCCGGCAATATAAGTACGTGTGGGCCTGGTCGCATGACATAGCTCTCTGTATAGATGCGCAAGAACAGCACTTCCAATAGACAATTGACCGAATGAGTCCACATCCATAAGCAAGGGCAACCACTGCAAGGAGACATGTGACCGCGATGTGTCAGGGATCAAAAAACATCCAATCATGAACAGGATGTAAGCCCGGACATGATAAAGAAATGGTCCAGGAGCTAGCTGTTCATATGAATCTCTGTAGAAAGTCCATCGAAGCCAACGTAAGGGTAGCATTGACTCGAACTGCGAACTACCCATTCTAAAAGTGGCCGTTTCATCTTCATCACCCGGTGCATGGTACACGGTTTCTCTGCCTGGATGTGTGCCAAGTAGTTCATCACAACAATCTGGCCATGACTCCCAATGGCGCCCTAATCCAACAACATTTGGGCCCACGACGGCTGGTTGCCGAATGTTATGTAGTCCGAGATTTCGTAGAACATAAATCATGCGGGGGCACTCAACCGGCCACTCGCGTGCAGTACGTAAATGGGTCGAAGCAACTAAAGGAGAGGCCTGTGGCAACGACATAAGAAGAATCAATTAAAAGAAATTTTATGATTGATGCACTTTCGAATATACCAAAAATACAGTCGAATGAAATTTATACCTGGTCTGGATCATGCGCCCTATGAGATGCCCCCAGCGATGCTATGCTCATTTCTCGAATTGGTTCCTCCAAGTTCTCGTCATGGGTGCTACGACGGACACCACGTCGACGCCTAGTTCTTTCAGCCATAGCTATATTACCAAAATTTTAGAGAATTGTTCAAGTTGTCGATTAAACAACACAAGCGGCAGATAAGATATTGAAAAAAACAAACTACGTTGCTACCTTGATATTTTGGCCATTACAAAATTTTAAAAATTTTATAGATTTGTGCCTGTTGATAACTAATCAACAGAAGCTACAATTAACATAATTGAAAAAAAAATTGTCCCCACACAACTTCGCCATCATATATTAAAATGATACATATATCAACACTTAGAAATTTCAAACACCAAGACATCGTCCAACATCGAATATCTAAAAAACCTCACAACCATAACACATCACGAGGTGGAGCAATCGACATCTTTCCTGCGTAGCCGATCCAAACCAATATGGCTTGATCTATCGACCGTACCTTCAATTCAAGGAGTAAATTAAATGAATTTTTTCAGTTTCTCATTCAGATGAAGCTCTAAGTAAAATGATATAACAATGAATTATCTATAATACCTCGACGGTGCCGGATTATATGGACACGTAGCCCTATTATGACCATTTCGCTTACAATGACCACACCGTTTATTTGAGCTTGTTTGTGCCTCATCCATCGTATTACGATATCTAGTTGTCCTCGGTCTACCTGCACGTCTCCTAAAAGCTGGTGCAAGCAAAGGAATGATTCCTGCTAGTTCATTAAAATTAGGCCAGACATCTCTAGGAGGGACAACATGGAAAAGCCCGGAGTATGTTCCTTTATATGAGTTTAGTGTGAAGTACGGAGACACGAAAGCATTGTGATTCCATCGCCTATATCCTGCGACTGCAACCACGTGAACGCATGGCAAATGATGTAATTGTGGTTTGTTACATGTGCAAGCACACTTTTCGGGTGTAAGGACATCAACTTTTTGCGTTCTGCACGCCGTATCAACAACTTCAAATTCACCTCTATTAATGGCAATAGGTTCATGGCATCGTCGGGCTTCGCGTTCAGTTCTATGTAACAGACCCATAGTTCGAGGAACAAATTCAGATTCTACAGCCATCATCCACTTATCAACGTCTGTCGAACGCCTCATGAATAAAGAAACGAGATTATAGTATATTGACATTATTAGTCCTTGAATCGGAAGACCACGAGCACGTTTTAGAACATCATTAAAACATTCTGAAGCGTTTGTTGTCATGATGCTATATCGACATCCATTGTCAAATAATAAAGACCACTTGCTAACATCACGCTGGATCAACCAATCATATGCTTCTTGCTTAGCATTTTTAATGTGCTCCATCATACGAGTGAAGCTTGCATTGTCCTCTGTACTACCCGCCAAGTACATATTGTTGCAAAGGCCTTCAACATCAACAATACCTTGGCGACGTAAAAACTTCTTGAAGTTCTCACGCAAGTGACGGAGGCAGTGTCTATGAACAGCTTCTGGAAAAATTTCTCGGCACCCTCTCACTAGTCCTGCATGCTTATCTGAGATGATGCATAAATTTTGACGTTCTCTCACAACTTCAACCAAGTCATGTAGGTTACGAAGGAACCAAACCCATGAATCATTGCTCTCGGATTCAACTATTGCAAAAGCTAACGGGAATAATCCACCATTCGCGTCAATTCCAACAGCAGCAAGAAGGGTCCCACGATATTTGCCAAGCAAGAAGGTTCCGTCAAGGCTTAGGACTGGCCGACAATGTTGCCATCCATAAATAGAAGGGCCAAACGCCCAAAATACAGCTTTGAATCGTGAACCTCCAACTAAGTCAACATTATATACTGTACCAGGTTGGGACATACGTAGCACTTCCATAAAACGTAGGAGAGAACGATATGATTCCTCATAAGATCCAAATATGGCTTCGATGGCTTTTCTCCGTGCATCCCATGCCTTCATGTACGAAATCTTCATTTCAAACTTCGACTCCATTCTTGCAATTATCTCCTTCGGTTTCATGTCAAGTTGTTGTTTTATAATGGGCATTATATGCCTACATATAAATTTAGAGGTGCAATTGTGATGACCGCCAGGTATAACAGGCTGAGTGCAAGTATGAGGTGGACCCGCAGATGATACTTTCCAAAGCCCACATAATCTTTTACTTCGTGATGCATGTAGTCTCCAATAGCAGGGCCTATGCACATTATTGTGTTGACTACATAAAATTGTGAGCCGAGTTTTATTGGAAGTTGAATTTATGTACTGAACATTCTGTGAGATTGACCAAGCATTTATTGCAGCTTGTAAGTCTTCTTTGTTATGAAAGATTTGTCCTTCATAAACTTCCGATGGAATGGTCACTTCTGTAAAGCTAGCAATATTGATGATAGGAGGATCACAGTGATCATTACCATCCCAATCTTCAGTTGTTCTAATGGTTTCCTCGAAATTATTATTTGCATCCATCGATTGTAGTCCAGCGACGTTTCTTCGTGTATGATCTTGAATGAACTCAACACCAATATTTTTATCATTCGTATAATTATACATTGACTCATGTATTTCAGTATCAGCTTCACTAGAACTATCTCCTGTATCAGAACTACCACTATCCATAGTCTGGTATGAATCCACATCGTTGTTATCTATGTCATCTCCGTGCAAGGAAACATTTTCGTTTTGTTTTGATTGAGGGTTGCATGAAGAAGAGATTAGGTTCTCTACAAATCTATTACTACGTCTTCTTATAGAAGGTTCGGTTACGCTAGGTCGTGGGGACAGTCGTTGCTGCACAATAGTTGGACGCTCTAACAAACTCAGTTGACCGTAAAAGTTGTTCTGCATTTCAATCGTATTGACTCCAACACCATACCACGTGCTAGGCCTACCTTAAAAAAAATTAAGAATGCTTAACTTTTAAATTAAGTAAAGTGATTACTAGAAATTGTGTAGACAAAGTTTTGCATGCTTACATTTGTATCTCCGTTGAAGGACCAGCAACGTCACCATGATTGATTAGTTTCGCCTCAACGTAGACAACGACAGGATCAGTTCTTGCTTCCAACAACATGAACTCACAAACCTCTTCATCGTTCACAGGTGTTGCGCAGTGTCCACCATTATGCCGAAGTCGACAAGTTAGGTTGACAGTAGTTGTTGAAGGATTAATCCTAAGCACACTCATAACTCTTTCCTTCAGCATTGCAAGTGAAATATCGTGATCAACAATGATTGGTCGATTTTGTCCACCAATATATGTCGCTGTGAACTCATCCCCTATGCGTAGCTCTCCACCGAAAAATAACATTAAGCGTGACATTCTATCCTAAATAACACAAAATTATGGGTTAATGCCAATAATGCCTCATTATTTTGTAGTTTTGTACTTAACATAGTCGTCAAAACATAACGAGAGTAAATGCATTTTGAGGCTTTAAATTATACTTCCATCGCTCTACCGAACATTAAAGTCAAACTAATGAATTTTTCTAATCAATCTCAAAAAGGTTTTCATTGCTTAGTCTATAACTTCTATCACTTTAATTTTGTGTTCGAATATAGTATAGTTGGCATGATATTCTTTTTTAATATAACTGTATGGGATATTTTTTTTTTGTTTTTTTTTTTTAGATCACAATCAATTATCTGTTTGGGTTATCTTTAATTATTTTGTACTATCTTGAATATTATTTTTTTGGGGGATGGAAAATATACTTTACAAAATTAATATCATATCGTTTGATACTATTAGAAAGGAGTTGTTCGACTTCCTATAAATAGGAATTACTCAACATTGACTAACCATACAGTATAATTTTTTTTGGAGTTTTACTATTTCTTTTCTATTTACAAATTTCCAAAGAAAAAACAATATTTTTTGGACTATTCTCTTTTATGTTGCTCCAAATTAAACAACTCATGAAATAAACAAATAGCTTTATTTTAATAATAATAGGTAATAAATAAATCATAACAGCTTTACAACAATTCAATGTTACCTAATAATTATATTGTAATTAAATATTCATCTTAATATTTGCATGTCAACAAATATGAAAATTAAAAACTATCAACATAATTGAAGTTTATAATATTTTTTCCACTCCTTCTTAGATGCTTTTAACAGTAGAGAGTGGCGAAATTTTTTTTAGTGTGGGCACAAATTAAAAATTTTCAAATTATTCTAAATTTGTATTTAAATTTTAAATAAGTTAAACTCTTAGAAAAAAAAATTTATACAGTGATTTTTTAAATAAAAAAATTTATCCGCAAAGTTCGTATTCTATATTTTCATTTTGTTAATTTAAAACATATTTTCATATTCAAATAACTATACGAAAGTAGATTATATCAAAAAAATTATAACTTCAGATTTGCATAATGGTTGGATTTAACACTTTAATGGTTGAATGAAACAAACCATTCTTTAGATTTTTCATGATAGAGTACGCTCATTTGGTCATTGTTGTAGCAACTGATTTGATATAATAGGACAATTATCATGACTTTTAAATGAAAAAATAATTACTTTACTCGGCTTTGGGATCCTACTCTCAACAATATATATAATTATCACATATTAATTTTTCTTCCCTAACCGTCCTGCCATTCGAAAAAATTAATATAAAATTTAACAAAAAAAAATCTATAATATTTTTCATTTTTATAAGATTTTTAAATGTTTTTATTATATATTTTAAGGTAAAAATCTAACAGTATGCTACACATTCATACCAAATAAAATAATAACTTTAAATTTATTTTTTCAGAAAAAAAATATTGATAGAAAGACGGACTCATAGGTAACAAATCCGTGGAGAGAGAGAGAGAGAGTGTGTGCCATGTTAATATTAAGAAATAAACTTAATTTTGATACAGATGGCTTCAGCCCTTTGGCTACATGTGCGTAGAAACAACAGCAGCAACCAAAGGATTTAAGATAAAGCTAATTGAAATAATTTTATTTTAACCACTTATATAAAATAAGTTACCTAATTAACACAAAATTTAATGTCCAGTGGGAGCACATGCCCCCAGTAACCCCACACTGCCTCCGCCAGTGGCAGTAACTGTCGTATTATACATAAATTATATTTATACTCTATTTACTTTCAAAATAATATGCTACATCTCATTGTATCAAATTTTTAACATGAGAATATTTACTGAAACAAACCATATTTATTCATATTTACTACATCAAATACAATTAGATTCAAGCAAACAAATTTAAGTTCAAAACATATAAATATTAATATAAGTCATCTAACATTAATTACAAAAATAAATCCTGCAAATTTAACTATAACTCTCTACTGGATCTCTTCAAATCCTAAAAAAAAAAAAAGGTTGGGTACAAAATTATAATACAAGATCTAAATATTTTATGAAATCTATAAAACCTTAAAAAAATTCAAACATAACATTAAATCCGACTTCATTTAGGGATCAGATATTTACAACGCCTATATTATTTTTTGGAAAAATATACTGAGTGCAAATGTATGTACGTCCAAAAATAAACTGCCGACAATTACAAACCAAAAAAAATAAGTTTGCCACAAATTATTATCTACACATGAAAATTGATTCTTCAAACTTAACAGGATCAAAATGATAGCAAAATTACAAATTAACAGAACTAACTTACTACATATTACAAAGTCGTTCAAAACAAAATGGCCACAACTATAGAAATCTAACCAAAACTTATTTAACAGAAAAATTTGAAAAAAAAAAAAAATTAATAAACAAAACTCACCTTCAGCTCACGGGAGAACAGAATTGGAGGAGAAGAGAAGCAGGAACTTGCGAAGGGATGATTTGCTGTGAGCGATGGTACTCCTATTTATAAGCCAAATTTCCTTCTCATCTGTTCAACCTCCATCCGTCCTCAATTATTACCCTCTTCAATTCCGCAACCGTCCGCGGAAAAACCGGATCTCGCCAGCGCTGAATTCCAAACAAACCAATCAACGCCAGCGAAGCAAGCGAATATCGCCAGCGAAGATTGCGAAGAATACGCCTCAAAGCATGGCGCATTCAAAAGAATGCGCCGAACAGTTAAGCGCATTCTAAGAATGCGCTTAAGCGTTCGGCGCATTCTTCTGAATGCGCGAAACAGGTTCGCGCATTCTCACACTGCGCTGCAAGCTTTGGCGAATTGGCTTCTATTAAAATTAATTCAAAAATCTGCTCTTTTCGCAAAATTTAATATGCTTCACGCTGCTTACGAAAATTTACCCTTTATATTTTAGATGTGAGCACAAATTTCCCCTGAGAAGATTGGTCGATGGATGAACATGGCAGTTAAAAAAGAGAGAAGATAGATGCGTGAAATTCACAGCATGAGCATCCCAATAAGGAAAAAAAAGATGAATATATTTAAGTGCTTCATGCTTGTTGTTTAAAAGACTGGTTGGCAACTCTTCACCTTCAAGTAGTTATATTTTATCATTAATTTTTAGTAACTCAATTTATTTATATCATTTAGATGAAAGCACAAATTTCTCTTGAGAAATTTGGTCAATGGAAGAAGATGATTTACTTAAGTGCTTTAATTTAGTAGTTTAGATCTATTATGTAGAGAGAACAAAAGATTCAATAAGAATAAGAATATAAATATAAGTTTACTATTATATTTTGTTTCTCTTAGCTTAGAGCACATAAAGAAGGGAGAGAAATTACAATAAGATTTTCAAGTTTATGACGCAATTAAAATTCAGAGTATAATAATGTGAAGATCTAATTATGGCCTCTTTATAGGAAAAGGCAAAATGAGAAGGTGCTTAGAGTACAAAAGGTATATGTTAGGTAGCTTTATAATGGGAGATATGCGTCAAGATCTTGGTAACTTAAAAGATTGGTTGGTGATAGTGTTGATTATAGATACTATTTTGATTCAGTTAAATAATATTTCAGAAGTTATTATATGTCTAATTTATAAATCATTTTCATCATAATATAGGTATTATTGTGTTTTAATTATAATAATTTTCTTTTAATTTTATGAATAGTGTAAATCTACAAAAACAATCTTCTTATTTAATTATAATTTCTTAAGAAATTAATATATGTTGGTACAAGTGAGTTTTTTGTGACTGTTAGGTGTCTGTTTTACAAATCGATTTCACCAAAGTCTTCTAGACATATTGGATTATTTTTATAAATATTTTTTCTATAATTTTAAGAGCTCCAAATTTGAAAGTATAAAAGGATTTATATTAATTTTATATTTTAAACTAAATAATTAGCATAATTGGCAATGCATCCTTAAAGATATTTTATTACAAAAAAATATTTATCCGCTAAATAATTTAACAAACTTTATATAAGTCATTTTTCTTCCTCCATTCATTTTTAACCGAGAGTATAAGGGAGAAAATGAGAAGAAAAGAGAGGAAAAAAAAGAGAGGAATTAGGAAAGATGGAAGAGGAAAGATAAACTTTGGGTTTAGGGGTCAAAGAGTCATTTTTGTTCTCTGTTCAGTTAAAAAATTTGCTCATCTTGAGGTAAGATATCATTATCTTATCTCTAATCTTAATAATTTTGTGTATTTTATGTTTTATGAATTTTAGTTTAGTCAAAACTAACAATAATTATGCTATCTGTATTTTTAACAATCTTCCACTATATAACTTTTAGTATTTTATTATTTTAATCATCCTACACATATTGATAGGAAAATATTAAATTTTCATTGGTTAGTTTATATTTTGGAGGGAATTTTTTAATTTGGGAAAATTAGATAAATAGGAAAGGATAAATAGATATCAAAACCTCATAATATCAATGTATGACAAGCATACTTGTTACATTGGGTTGGTGAAAAAATGCACAATGTTTTTTTTTTTTTTTATGAATTTTACTAATTTCGGTTCATAAGTAAACTTTACATGCATTAATATGATACAATAAACTAAATATTTAGCATAATTTCACTTGTTTACTATGTTATATATGTAGTGAAATATGTGAATGGGAGAAAGGCTAGCAAGAAATGATTAATTGATTCAAGTTGATTGGAGACATATTACCTTGTACAAAAGAATAGACCAATGGACTTTAAAAATGACCAATTTTGGAGGAAATATTAGATGAAATTATCAGTTGGATTTTCTGGTGGCTTTGTCGGTGGCTCGTGCTTTTGTATTAACTAGTAGATGAGCCGTTAGAAATTCTGCTGAAATTATCGGCAGAACATGTTTGTCGGTTGTTCCAACGATTATTTACTTACGCAACGACTTTTTCGGCGAAACTTTTAATCAAATTTTTACTTAAATACTGGCGGATTTGCGGATTTTTCCATCTGAAAAATTATCGGTTAAAGCCCTATTTTGTCCTCCTGCCCGCTCTTGCTCCTTCCTTTCGCCTCTTCATCACTCGTCGCTATTCCAGGTGTTTTTTTTTTTTTTTTCTTTCATTTCTTCTAGATTTGAGAGCTTGGACTCTTTATCTTTGTGTATTTTTATTTTTTAATTATTTGCACCAGTATTTTTTTATTGAAATCTTTTTGCTAGAATTAACATTTGTATGAGCTCGACATCAAACTAATGTTTGCAATGCAATCTATAAATAAATTTTGGATAGATATCATTTTTTGATTATATATATATATATATATATATATATATATATATATATAATATATATATATATATATATATATATATATATATATATATTACAAGCTCTCAATCTACTTATTTAGAGCTTGTCATTATTGATCTTTCTAAAAACTGTTGATCTCTACCACCAACGCCTTAAATTAAACATCGCACATCATCAACTTTCTAAGCTTCTCATTATCAACCTTTCTTTAGCAAGATTCTTTATGTTCTTACTCTCACTTTCCCTTCAATATTCTTCCTTTCATCTCTCTGCTTCACTGTTTTTGTATTCGTATTTGTTGTAGCTAGCATAGTATTTCTGATATTTCTACGAAACCTTCATTAAAACTCTTAAGTAGTATTCTAAAATTCATTAACCTATGACTTATTAATTTTCAAGTGTATTATAATTTCAATCACAATTAAATAATTATCTTTTTTTTCATGTTTTAAATATATTTTATAAAATTTTAATAATAAAAGTGTAACTGAAATCACAAGTACTAGGACTCTATTGTCTTCCACAAAAGACCATTCATCCACAAGATTAATTATTTTGTGCGGATGCTAATGCCATCCGGAGACCAATCAAAATGTGTCACGTCACCCCTTCCTCGGTACCGCGGCTCGATACTGCTCAGTACCACTTGGTATTGCTGACGTGACGCATTCTGGTTGATCTCTGGATGACTTTCTGTGTCCGATCTCCGCACAGAATAATTTCTACATCCACAAATAGATAAGTAAATAAAAAAGTGGACACAAACTTGTTTACTTGAAAAACTTTAAAACAATAACAAGGCATAATTCCGTTTAAACAACTTTTAATATTGATAGATTAATTTTAATTTTAATTTTTATCAAATTTGAAAAAGGCAATAGTACCAGGTAAGCAAAAGATTAGGTTCTTACAAGTATCATTAGCATTAGTGACACAATAAGCTTGAATATAATTACAATCCTCCTATGAGAGGCAAAGACCAGTATCTCAAGGTGGCAAATAAAGCATTACTAAGAAGTCGAGGTGGTCGTTGGGTTGGACGAGAATTTCCTCCTCATGAAGGTGAAAATGAAGCCTCCTGTGGAGATTGACAAAATGGAGTTGAAAGATCAAAAAGCCTATTGAGAATGATTATGATGATACTACTCTTGGACGTGATTGTGGCATAATTAAGGAAAATAACTATGGCATGCAAAAAGGTCAATGAGGCCGCTAAGGATGAACACCCCGTACCAACGTACGCTATGTTTGAAATGGAGAAGAAAGAAAACAATAGACAAAGACAGAGATCTGAGGAGATGAAACCCTAGACGAAACATAGAAGGAGAGGAGAGAAGAACATACGGTGAAATGAGAATTGAATATCACCAGGCGGCCAGGCCCAACCCTAATTAATAGCAAATTGAGCCGCTCACCGCTTAGACTGTGCGGGTCATTTGGGGTCAACAATTGGATTCTCGTGTTAATATGTACCTAACCCAAAATATCAAACGGGCCCGAACCGGACCCATTTTGAAATCAAGTCGGGTCTAACCCGAAATTTTCATGTCGGTTGAATTATCATGTCGTGTCAATTTTTGACAGCCCTAGTCGCACACATGACCTTCAGACATAGGACATGATGGTGTATGGGGATATTCTGATGAACCTTCTTAAGATAAAGGTGGTATAACTACAGGGCACTAGAGGAGAATGATAGAAAGCTCATAGAGTGATGAGAGCACTAGAATTTTCTTACAATTTAGAAATTCAAAATTTCTAAGCATAAAATGACAGATCCTTCCTAAAAACATTTTTATTATTGAGCAATTATTATAATTATAATATTGCCCAGCAAATCCCATAGAGAGGACCCCACCAAAATGCTATTTTTTGACCCTACTAAAAGGCTCTGCTTAAAGGGAAAAAAAAAATTATTGATAGCTTATTCAATATTGAATTATTGATACTTTAGGAAAGTTCTCTTAGCTTTGCTGGCAGGTCTGCTCGTTGAGGGAACCCTATAATTTGTTAACGTGGGACACCTGATTAGCGTAGCCACTAATTGATGAAAACGTGTAAACAATTAACTTAAAAAGGATTGTCGGCCACCTTTACTTCTTTCTGAAGAACATATACAGCCTTTTAATTTGGAAATAATGTGACGCTGAGGAACACGATAAGGACACGAAGGCATTATAAGCTTTGCAGTGCTTCTTCTTAAGTCGGCACTATATTTAATTAACTTCTCCAAAAAATTATGAAGTGTTATTATTTTCAATTCTAATAAGTTCTTAGTTATAATAGTGAACATCTATTATTTGTGCTCCTATGATATTAAGAGAGTTATTGAAACATCTATTTCTACACATATAACTCTCATGTTCGCAATAGCTAATTGCATTTTCTCTCTACCAGACAAAGTTATCACTACAGGAAAGTCAGGTATTTGCGGCAGAAAAATCCGCCGCAAAACAAGTTAAATATTCCGTGGCAAATTTCGTGTTGCGGCAGATTTTACGCCGCAAATCCGTCATAAATAAAACGACAAATATTTCTGTCGCAATTTCTGAGAAAAATTTTTCTGCCACAAATCACAGACTTTTCTGTAGTATATATGTGTCTATATCTCCTAACTTTATACGAAATATGCAAACGACGAATACTTTACAATTATTTATAGTTTGTCATACTTATTCCTAGATTAATGTACACTTTTTTATTAGTAGTTTGTGGTAACATGATATTCAATTGAGTAGAACCATGATTTATGGAATACAGCTCATATGTTATATATATATATATATATATATATATATATATATATATATATAATTATTTTAAATCTAACAACTAATGCCCAACCACCACCAAAAAGAATTAAAATTTAAAGTGTTGCTCAACCATCTAGCATTGCTCAAAAACAAGCTATTTCAAGAGCCATCCTTGGCCAGGCTCATCCCAACATCTTAATAATAAATTCCAGCAAAATTTGCAATTAAAGCAAGAATTATCAAATAAAAAAAATTGCTCGTTTCAAACGTGCTCTTTTTTTCCCCTTTTTTTTTTGGGTTTGTTTCTTGACCTTAGTAAGTTGTGTGTTTAGGGATGTTTTCCAAATTTTTTCAACTATCTCTAGAAATCTTTAAGCAAATATGTACTTCTAGTGGCATAAGGATACACCACTCTATTTTGGTTGCTATATGGTGGGGTTCTATTTAGGGCTTTTTCTCGTGTCGTACCCCCTCCTTTCGCTTCTCTATGCCATTTTTTTTCTCCTTTACGTTGATCTCTCTCTCTCTCTGCCTTCTTAGCTCCTAAGCCTCTTGGCCTAGGTATCTACCATTTTTCTTATAGATTCTTTAAATTTTTTGGATCTTTTCGGTGATCTACCTCTCATTTTTCTCATTCTTATCATACCATGAATTGGAAGGGGTTACTTATCTTTAATACATCCGTTGTCAACAAATTCCTATGCTCTTCATACCATTTATCAAATTTTCTTTTTCAATGACAAAATTGATGAACGATCTCTTCTGTGGTTCTTGGCTCTTGTGGAATATGTTATTAGCAAATAAATCTTTTACAATAAGCTCTTAATTCTTGTTAAATGGCTATCGAAATTGAAGGGCTCGTTAAACCTTCTCTCCTTGTTGGAATTAATTTTTCTTATTCAATATTTTATGTCTTAAAGACTAAGTGTTAGGCCTTTCATTTTTAAAAAGTGGACCCTTAATTTCACTCCCATCAATGTGAATTTCAATGAGGTTCTTGTTAGAGTTCTTTGTGATCCAACTTTTTTTTTTTTTTTTTGTATTTTTTGTTAGCTTTATATATGTGTACTTTCTTTTAGGTTCTTAATTTTATAGCAATGGTGTTGTCATTTGTCTTTCTATAGACATAAAATTTATAATAATAAATTACCCTCTCTAAAAGTCAAGCCAATAAAGATTTTTGTTATGTGATTTTCTCTCTATCATTCTTCCTGCCCTCTCATCCAAGAAGCTTAAGAAAGCTTCATTTCTCCTGAAGAAATCTTAACAGTTCTAATATGGGTTAAACTCCCAAATCTATCTCTTTATCATTAGTTTGAGGTTGAAATCTCTAAAATTGTTAATAACATAGACATTCCTCTTATTGTTAATCCCTTAATAGCGAATTGATCTCGCCTTACATATGGTTTTATTAGCGTACATATCTCGACTGCCACTGCTTTGCCAAATGAAATTAAAATTTGCAATAAGGGGAAAGATATATGCATCCCTATTATCTATAACCCTAACAAATTAATAAATCAAGATTTAAATTGTCTAGGAATTAACTCTCCCTATGCTAGCTCTACTGACCCCTGATAGATAGATTCAGCCAAATGATGTCCCTATTGTTGCTAATATGGAGTTGGTGCTTGTTGCTCTCTCTCTCTCTCTCTCACACACACACACACTCATTAGGCCACCTCCCAAGTCCATTATGGTTTGTTGACCAATCCCAAGAAAGAAATATTAAGTTTTTCACATAAGCATGGACTTCAAAACCCTTTTAAATGTTATCTCCATTGTATCTATGGGAGGGAAAACTAGACAAAATCAAGTCCCTCAACCTCCAATAATTAATTTTATGATTTTACCCAACATTCTTACTTGGAATGTTAGGGGCCTAAATAGTGATAGTCGGTTTGAGATTATAAGAAGTTGGTAGCTGATCTTAAGGTTGATATTTCATTTGAGACTAAACTCCATTCTAACAGTATTATTGGATATTTTATTGCTAGAAAATTTATTTTCTTCTCTATTGTAAAAAATTCTAATAACATTTAGGTTTCTCCTCATAGTCACATTTGGGCTAAATGGAATGTCATGATTGTGAATTTTAATTGTCTTCATGTTCAAAGTCAATATATTCATGGTTCGTTAAATGTATTTATTGATATTAATGTCATGATCTCTTTTATTTATGCTAAACATGAGGCTCTTTGTAGTAAATTTCTGTGGAAATCCTTTGCAAACATGTATCATTATATTGGAAAACTTTGGATTATTCTTGTTCAGTTAAATTATATCGAAATTACTAAAGTTTTTTTTTTTTTTTTTTTTTTTTTTTTTTTTTTTTTTTGGGGGGGGGGGGGGGGGGGGGGGGGGGGGGGGACCCTACCCATCCCTCTAGAATGTGGGATTTTAATAGTTTTATCTTTGATGTTGAATTAATTGATCTTCCTCATTGTGGTCTCCCTTACAATAGGTATAATCAACAACTTCATAAACCTATTAGATGCATGCACCTCGTTCCTTATGTAATCCTCAATGGTTGAACTTATTCCCACATTTCTTATTCAAAATTCTCCATCCTATCACCTCTGATCACTATCTTATTTTTCTTCATCCTAGCTCTCAAACTCCCATTTTGAGAAGATTTATGTATAAGAACATATAGTCTTTGCAATAATTTCTTTGATATTGTTAAGGGGGATTAGGATATCCCTATCAATGGTGATCTCATATTCATTTTATGCAATAGACTTCAAAATGTGAAAATGCTAAATGAAACTCCTCTTTCATTCATAAGAAAATTAAGTCCCTCGAGTATTGTCAAGATGCCATTTACAAGAATCGAGGGACGTGCCCCTCGATATGAATCTTTAGAATATGGCTCTTATTATCCAACAGGAACTCATTCATGTTACTAACTTTGAACATGTTAGATCAAGCAATGAATCTAATGTTCCTGGCACACTGAGGGTAAAGATGATCTTAAATTTCTTTATCAAAAAGTTAAACATAGGAGAAGTAGGTACCATATTAGTGAAATCTAGAATTCTCAACGGCTTGTCCTTCCTCAACTGGGTATTTATAATTATGTTATAAATTATTTGTCGATTCATATTATACCTAATCGCCTTAATTTGTTTCCTTGGTCCTAGCTCACATCTCAAGATAAATACTTTTTATGATGAATTTCACTAATAATAATACCAAAGAGGCACTTTGGTAATAATAAAACTCTGGGTGCTGATGGCTTCTTTTTCTTTTTTTTTAAAGATGCTTGGTTTATATTGGGATCTTCCTTTATTACTACTATTACATATTTCTTCACTACTTCCCACATGCCTGATAAAACTAAACATAATGTTGTTACTTTAATTCCAAACACCAATCACTCCATAAGCTTAGCATATACATGTCTCCTTATTAAAGGTCACCTACAAGGTTATTACCAAATGGTTTGCTAATAAACTCATAGGCCTTCTCCCTAATCTAAGTCACCAAGCTCAAGATGCATTTATTATAAGGTGATGTTATTGATAATTTTATTTTGGCTAATGAGATACTAAGAGGTTTCTATCAAAATGGTTCTCAAAAAAATTTTTGTGCAAAGATTGATCTTATGAAAGCTTTTGATCATATTAACAGAACATTTCTTTACAATACACCCATCTCCCTTTATTTCCCTACTTCTTTGTCAAATGGATTCAAGCTTACAATAACAATGTTAAATTTTATGGGCAAATGAAAGGTTTATTCAACTCCAATCATGGGTTAAGGTAGGGGTGCCCTCTCTCTCTCTCTTCCTTTTATTATTATCATGGACATCTTTTCTAGGCTCATGAAGAATAACTATTCTAAATCTTCCTTTCCTTGCATCTCTAAGAGGAATGTTAAAGTCTCTCTCTCCTCAAATATGTTGATGGCCTTGTAATGTTTGGGAAGGCTTCTAATTCTAGTTTCGCTCTACTTTTGTTTTCTATCTTAAGTACTTTTAACAACTAGATTGGGTGTATTTTCTTTAACCCCTGGCTTGATGGGTATCTCTCTTTAAGAAGTTCGGAGTCCAAAATTTCCATGCCTTCCAACATGATCAGTATACTAGATTATCTAATTTCATTGATAATATTCAATGGTGCCTTACTCGTTCTAACATTTTATAAATTTTCTCCTAAATCTTATAATGCAAATCACGTGGTTCCCTCATCTCATTCGAGTAATATTAAATACTATACTTTCTTACCATTTCAATAGCAACTATCAATTTAATATTTTGATATATGATATGTGTGAATTTGATTTAAAGGCTAAAATATTAAAATAAATAACTAAATAAATAAACTAAGCAGCTATTGCTGCCATCAAAGTTCCAAGTAGGGATGTAAGTGAGCCAAGCCGGCTCGTGAGCCGGCTCGAACTCGACTCGTTAACGAGCTCGCGAGCCGAGCTTATCGAGCTCGAGCCTACAATCGAGCTCGAATGATTAACGAGCTCGAGTTCAAGCTCAGCCTGACTCGACTCGAAAGCTTATCAAGCTACTTGAATAATTATATATATAATTATATATATTATATTTATAATATTAATTATATATATAATAATACCCATCACATGCGTTGGTGCTTCTTAAACGAGCTCGATCTCGAGCTCGAGCTTTTCAAACGAGCTCGAGCTTTCGAGTCGAGCTCGAGCTTGATATTTTCTAAACGAGTCGAGCTCGAGCCCACTAATCGAGCTCGATCTCGAGCTCGAGCTCGAGCTCATTAATTACTAAACGAGCCAGGCTTGATAAGGCAAATACTCGACTCGACTCGACTCGTTTACACCCCTAATTCCAAGCACAACGGAAACATTGCCATCTGGATAGCCTCTTTCTATTTTAATAATATTAAAATAAAGTATTAAAATAAAGGCTTCAAATTTTGGAATTGTATAACTGCTTCGTATTAAAAAAATTGTGCCGTGCCGATCACGCCGATTTACTTCGGATAAGCGTCAGAAACTCCATTAATATTCTCATTTAAATTAAAAAAAAAAAAAAACAATTTTGCAGACCGAACTATTAAATACACGTCTTATAAATAATAAATATAAATTTTGCCGAATATTCCTTTTTTATTTTAAATATATCAATTTGATATTTTAATAAGTCTTTAACATTAATTTTAATTTTCATATTTCACTTTTCACTATATTTTTTTTATTATATCTATTTTTTATTTTAAGAAATGAAATTTAAAATATACACTGAATTTTTTTTTTAATATTAAGAAATGAAATTTAATTGAAGATGATTTCCTGTTTGATATGACTATTAGTGTATTTTAAAATGGAAAATAAGTTTTTCAATTGGAGATGGCCTAAGATGCTCGTTAGAAAGGTAAATCGAATCATGTAATGTAATATGATTCAATAAATCTTCTAACACTTAGCAAATATTCTCAGGCAGCAATGAAAATGAATTACTTAACACATTTTTTGGTCAGCAAATAACTAATTGAAATGGAAAAACTTCAAAATGTATTACCTGATTATGTCGAGTTCTCACTATAACATTTCACAGAAAACTGATCCAGCAGATTTAAAGCTCCAATCAAACAATGTGAGTGAACAACAATCACGGTTACTTTTAGACTTCATTTAGAAAGACTTTCTTGTTGCTCTTAAAGTAGATTTTTAATATAAATATTTTAATTTTTGTACTAAAAAGTTACTTTAAAAAAGCAACAAAAAAGCAGTCTCAAATGAAGCCTTAGGCTTCATTTAGGACGGCTTTCTTTTTGCCTCTTAAAGCACCTTTTTAGTACAAAATTAAATTTTTTTACTAAAAAACTTATTTAAGAAACAGAAAAAAAAATCGTCCCAAACAAAACCTTCAACAGAGAATATAGCAGAGCTGCTTCACCTTAAAATTCACCACCATTAACCACCATTAAGGATGTTGGTGGAGTGAAGTATTGGTGAACAGATGCAGGGAAGGACATGCTATCAATACAACTATTTAGTGAAAGAACAGTGATTTTAATGGTGGTGGAAGCAGAACTTCAACGTTTGGAATAGTTATCTGAGCTAAGCTTTCTCATATGACATGTTTGACCACATAGCTTTCAAGATAGAACGATGAAGAAACAAGTTTCATGGAAGAAGGAAGCTTGTATGCATCAAACGAGTGAAGGATTAAGGTATAATACCATAGTTTTCAGGTTCCTCGAAGTTCACGAACGCGATCTTTAATAAGTTTTCTCTCCCAATCAGCAATGTCATTGAATGCATATTCAGGAAGGCTCTCAAAAGGCTCCTTCCAGGGATCGTTCTTGGCCAGATCGTAAGTTGCTCCACGAATTGAGGTCTTGTTAGGTCCACAAGGTCTTTTGGAAGTAAGCTTATTATATGCAGTATCCAACTGCATAAGTGTGAAAAAGAAGCACCAAGTTTTAGAAAGCAAAAACTAGAAGCAAGATGGAGGGAAATCATGTAAAGAAAGAGAATGCCCAAAAAGAAAAACAACTACAAGTAATAGTCTACAATCATTTTGAGAAGCAGGTCAACCAATGTAAACACTAAATTTCCAAGATAAAGATAGTCCTTCCACACAAAGGGTTATCTTTTCTCAAAGAATTAGCTTTTTAAAAAAAAATTCCCTGTGGCATTTAAAAAAAAAAATTATGATTTGCTAACATTCTCCTAATATATCAACTAAAACTTTGTTTGGAAGTTTATTATTATTTTTGTTTTCATTTGAAAATTTTTTTAATTATAATTTAAAATAAGATTTTTCAAAAATAATTTTAAAAAATCACCCAAATTAGGAATGTAAATGAGCCGAGTGAAGCTCGAATCACCCCTAATTTGAGCTTGATTAATTAATCAAATTCGAGCTTTGGTCTACAAATTCGAGCCGGCTCACGAGCGAGGGCCTTTATAATGAAAGAGAAAATAATTCTTATTCAAAAAATTATTACAATAAAATAATAATTTAGAAGAAAAATAAAAAAAAATCACTTAATATAAGATAATTAGATATAATTTTAAACAATTTTAACAACTATATCTTTAAAATCATAAATATTAATATACTTTACATGTATTTTATATTAATAAGTTTTAAATTATTCTGCTCTTGTACTAATGAGTCGAGTTAGGATTGCTTAAATTTGAAAAAGTGCTCATCGAGTTTGCCTGATTAGGGCTGCAAACGAACCGAGCCAAGCCGAGTATGTGAGTGTTCATGTTTGTGTTCATTTAATATCAGCTTGTTCATGTTTGATTCATGTTTATTCGAGCTTTAGCATTTGTGTTCATGTTTGGTTCATGTTCAGTTCATGTTCGTTCGTTTAATGTTTATCGAGCTTGTTCGCGAACATATTTAATGAATTTTTTTTAACTATCAAACAAACACGTTCATGAACGTATCTATGAAACAAACACATTTATAATAAAAGCAATTGTCTATGTAACAAAGGTAATGATTATTTATAGGAATGTGGAGGAGATGTTGACTAGGTGTGAGGTATGCCATAGAAACAAGTACATGGCTATAGCTCTAGAAGATTACTTTAACCGCTGACTCTTCCAGACAAAGTGTGGAAGGAGGTTACCATGGATTTCATAGATAGGCTACCTTGATCTGAGAGGTTTACAGTGATTCTAGTGGTGGTTGACAGGTTGAGCAAATATGCTCATTTCATTCCCTTATGAAACCCTTATACGACAGTTACAGTGGCGACAACATTCATCAGAGAGGTGGTCAGATTGCATTGGATCCCGAAGTCGATAGTTTTTTACTGAGATAAGATGTTCCTCAGTCATTTTTGGAAAGAGTTGTTCATGCTGCAAGGAGTAGTTCAAAAGAGAATCACCACTTACCACCCTCAGATAGACGAACAGACATATGTGATAAACAGGAGCCTGGAAACTTACCTGTGGAGTTTTGCTTCAGATACACCTCAGCTACAGGCCAAGTGGCTAACATGGGCAGAGTATTTATACAACATTTCATATCATTCGGCTACCCATATGACTCTTTTCAAAGTGTTGTACGAAAGGGACACTCCACACTTAATACATTTTGGGCAGAAGAGCGCACCAGTTTCTTCAGTAGATCACTACTTGGAGGAAAGAGATGGGGTGTTGGAAGAATTGAAGAGGCACCTATTGAGGGAACAACAAATTATAAAGAAGCTAGCAGATGGACACATGAAGGACATCCAGTTCGAAGTGGGGGATAGGGTGTTCTAAAAGTTGTGCCATAACACACAGAGGGCGGTCGCCAACAAGAGGAATGAAATTGCCCCCCAAGGTACTTTGGCCCATATGAGGTATTGGAGAGAATTGGAGCAGTGTTGTATTGCTTAAGATTACCATCGACTGCAACTATACATCCCGTGTTCCACGTATCATAACTTAGGAGAGCTATTGAGGATCATGCAACTAATTTAAAGTTACTTGTGACACTGGCAGAGAACTTAGAAGTGTTACTAGACTCACTGGAGTTGAGAGGAGTTCGACAAGGATAAAGGAACCAAGGAGGTAATGATAAAATTGAAGAACTTATAGGACTATAATGCAACCTGGGAGCATATGAGAGAGTGAAGCATCAGTTTCAATCCTTTCACCTTGAGGACAAGATGATTCCTTGGGAGGGAGGTATCTTTAGACCGATCCAAGAAAGCCGGCTCAGCATAAGGGCTGACCCCTAATTTATTCCAGGCTGGCCAAATAGTTGTCGGTCCCCTTGTGGGGCCTACTATTTTAATAAAAAAATTCAAGTGGGGTGTTTTAGGAGGGAATTGAATTTGGCAAGGGCTATTTAGTAATTAGAATTAAATTTGTATGCTTTAAATAGATGAGAAGGGTAGGGTTATCTTTGTTTTTGCTGAATTTGGGATTTCTCTTAAATTTGCTTGGGCTCTAGCCGTCAACTAAGGATTGGGAGAGACGGATCTTTCTCTCGAATTGAAGATCCATTATATCGTGTTTATTTCTTCTAATTATTATCAATAAAAAGTTTCTCGTGCGTGATTCCACCTAGATCTTTCTTGGATTTCCCTTCAGGTAGTGTAGTATTCTGTGTGTTGCTTACATGTGAGTCTACTTTAGATCTTGCATGAACCGGCTGACCATGCTTACAACAAAAACTACATTTGGTCTGATGTGGGAAAGGTAGATCAATTTCCCCACAAGTCTCTAATCAACTCTCTTATCTATGTATGGATCCTCTTTAGCTTCCTCAAATTTGAGATTTGATTCTACTGATGTTAGTGGAGGTTTACAAGCTAGTTTATATATTTCTTTAATAAGATCATTAAGGTATTTCTATTGTGAAATGAAGATTCCTCTACTGGAGTGGGCCACCTCAATTCCAAGAAAATATTTCAACCTACCAAGTTCTTTGACCTCAAATTTATTTGCAAGACATTTTCTTAGAATCACTTTTTTATTTTCATCATTTCTAGTTAATATAATATCATCCACATAAATTAACAAAACGGTGATTCCCTCTGAGTCTGAGTGCTTAAAGAATAGTGTATAGTTTCATTGGCTCTGTCGATATCCAATGAGTAGCATGACTTTTGATAATCTTCCAAACCAAACTCTAGGTGATTGTTTTAGCCCATATAGAGCCTTTTTTAACCTATACATTATCACCTCCAAAATTTTCCTAGAATCTTGGATCAGTTTGAGGTGGAGCTGGAAGGTCAACGAGGGTAAGCTCACTTGCCTCACCTTCTTCAGTTTCAATCTCCCACTGAAAATGAGGTTTGATGAAATAGAATTTTTGTTCCTCTAAAGTGACATCAACAGATGCAAGGGTTTTCTTGATAATGAGATGATAACTTGTAACCTCTCTGGGTAGATCAATATCCGACAAAGATATATTTGAGTGCTCTTTGATCTAATTTCTCTCTATTTTGATTGTGAATATGAACATATGTAGTGCACCCAAAGATTCTAGGTATTAGGTTGTTATGAGTTCAAAATTCAGGGTAAAAAAAGATAGGGTATCCATTGTTGTTTTTAATTCCAAAGTTCTCGAAAGTAATCAGTTTATGAGATATGTGGCAATCAGAAGGGCTCCTCCCCTTCTGATGCAAGGGTTTTCTTGATAATGAGATGATAACTTGTAACCTCTCTAGATGGATCAATATCCGACAAAGATATATTTGAGTGCTATTTGATCTAATTTTTCTCTATTTTGATTGTGAATATGAACTTATGTAGTTCACCCAAAGATTTTATGAATGATACATTACTTTTGAAAGTAAGATGATAGGGTTTCGTTAAAGTAGTCTTTGTCATTGTCGGAACGAAATTTCTTTATTTTCACCCCGGATTGATTATAGATCATGGTGTGAAAAATGGGAATTATAATGCTAACATAAAATTTATTTTTTTAGGAGAAAGATCCAAGAGACTCGAGTGCAGTCGTCAATAAAGGATACAAGCCATCGGGCCCCTAAACTATTAGGAATATTTTAGGGTCCCAGATATCACTATGCATAAGGTAAAAGGGATATGACATCTTTCATTTATGTTTAGAAAAAAACTCATTTATGCTTGGTTAACTCCCATGTTTCATAATGAAATAATTCATTTTTCAACTCAAAAAAGTTTTGGATGCATGCTTTTTAATACGTCAAAAGATGAATGTCCTAATCTAAACTGATGAAGCCAAATAATATTTTTTATTAAATAGGGATAAAAAAATAATCATTATTGATAACAATCGATTTGCTTTGCTCTTCTAGTTAGTACAGTCCATCTTTCTCCTTAGCAAATCCAATCTTCTTCCCCGATCTTTAGTCATGAAATAAACAAGAAGTATGGTTAAATAGGACTTGGCATATGGTCACTAGTAAGTTTTTATATGGAGATTAGGTTTGTGAATAATTGAGATATGTGGAACACATTGTTTAGAGTGAGAGAGGGAGATAAGGATATGTCTCCTTGGCTTGCTACTTTGATAAGAGAATCATCAACATTGATGATTTTCTTATCACTCAAGCAAGGAGTGTATTTGATGAAGTGTGTCATGTGATCTATAGCTCCTGCATCAATGATTCATAAATTTTTCAAATGATTTCTAGAAACATTTAATCGAATGGATATAGGAAACTTAACTTGAAAGTGCAAGAGAATAAGATGCAGGTGATTTATAATGAATACTAGGAGTTGCTTTAGCTTATCAATATATTCCTTATTGAGCTCTCTAAAGTTGGATTACTTTTCTGGGTTGGACTAACTTGTTGCAGTGGTAGCTTGTGATATCCCCTTATGGCCATTTCTTTAATTCCATTACTTACTTGGGGCTTTCCATATAACTTCCAACAGATATCCTTTATGTGTCTTGATTTCTTACAATAGATGCAACAAAGGGAGTCTTTGTTTTAAGTTTTGAGGAATCATTATATCTTTCCTTCCATATCAGCTCTTTGGTTATCACCATTACTGAATAATCAATAATCTTTGGTTCCAGCATTATCCCTCGTCGTCTTTCCTCGGCACAAATGAGAGAAATAGTCTATTTTAGTTAAGGTGTTTCATCTTTGCCAAGGATCTAAACTCCAACTTGGTCAAACTCCGTATTTAATCTCACAAGAAAGTCATACACTCTATCTTTCTCAATAAAGCTTTTCAGTATAGCATCATCTTATGGATGCTTAATCTCTATACATTTGTAGTGATCAAATTCATACCACAATCCTTTAAGGAGAGTGCCACATTTAGTCATGATCTTGCTTCCTTGTTTTGTGTTTCCCATCTTGACCTTAATTTCAAAGACTTGAGCAGCATCCCAAGCCTTTGAAAAAGTTTGCCTGGCAGCATCCCATATTTCATTTATAGTAGATAGGAATGTAAAAGTATCACTAATATCTGAAGTCATGGAATTCCAAAATCATGACATAATCATGAAGTTCATTTCATCTCAGGCCCAAAAATTAGGATCTCCTTTTGGTCATACCCCAAAAAGGTGATTCATCTTTCATTTCCCTTTCCAGTAGGTATTCACAAATTGAGATAACTTCAGGTAATTCTTGTGATAGGAAAGTTGCATATTTTTTAGGTCTACTCTTTCATGGTGCACCATAGAGTCCTCCATTTGATCAAAGCATTGGGAGGAATTTACTTCAGGCATTATAGCGACAAAGGGTAGCGATGAAGGCTACATCAAGCAGGGCAAGAATGAAGGCTACGTTGGTTATAAGTAAGATAGCAACAACAAGGGAAGACCAGCAATGAAGGAACGATAGTAGAAAAAAAAAACTCAAATTTTCGGCAACGACAATGAAGGCTCTGATATCATGTTAAATTCATAGAATAGGAGTGAAAAAGGATTAATTTTATTTCACAAAACTATACCAATTTATAGATCTATACAAAATATCTTAGTAAAGAAATAAATAACTACAGAATAATGTATAACTTCCCTAATATAATCATTCCTAAATCAGCCACCCAAATATGGAAGAAGATTGGCGCGATCAAGGTGAGCCTCCCATAGATCTCCATGCTAGCCGTGGGTTCAAGGGTCAAGGGACGACCGGGAATTAACACTCCCACTAATCCCCGTGCTGGCCATGGTATCAAGGGTCAAGGGATGGTTGGGATTTTGCATATATTGATCAATAAGCAAATCAATGGTGCTCTTGTTGAGAGTGATCTCACCTTCCCTCTCCTCTTCCTGAGGATTAGCTTTCCTCCTCTACTCAACCGCAACCTTTCAGTTTAGGCAATATAAAATTTAATCAATTGGTTTAGAAATATATAAAGCACTAGTCTAGTCTTTGTTTTACTTGTTTTAGGTAGATTTGTTCTTTAGTGACATGTTGATCTACCTAAGTATTATAAATCTCTCTCTTATTATAATGAAAGATTTATGGAATGAAAAAATTTCTAGTTTCTCCCTCTCTAGTCTTTCTTCTTTCCCTCTTCTTCTCTTGGAGTCAACACCTACTCGAACGGTGCATTCCCCTTCTTCATATGGATCAAGAAGCATATCACAATGCTATAACTAAAGATTTCAAGTAATTCAGATGAAAATAGTTTACATTATATGATAAAATACTCCCCCCTTCCATGCATGGAAGAAAGATTAATGCATATCACGTATTTCATTTTGAAGTTTGCATATAATTCTTTCATCTTTTTGAAGTTCCACCTAGTATCTTCTGTTTTACAACCCCTCCAATACATGCCTCTTTTTTTCAAAAGATAAGCAAGTAGAGTCTATAGAATCTTCAATAGCTTATGCTAATAAAATTTTCTTAATTTAGGTAAAAAAAGCCCACTTTTACATAGTTAACTCACCCTTCATTTGGTCCATTAGCTGCATCACAAGAAAATCAGGATACAAGAGAGGTCAATGAGGTTATGAAATTGGTAAGGACATAAAAGATGTAATGGATAGGAGGTAGTTCTAAGGTCAATTAGAGAAGAAATTATTATGTGTGTATTACACACATGGATCCTCATAGGTTGAAAACCCATATAAACAAATACATACACCCTATACATGCATTAAATGGTGCGTACAAGATATGCCCACTTGTACACACATATGTGCACCCTATACACACCTAATATATACTTGTACGCATCTTTTATACACAGATGTATGTGAAGAATGTACGCGTAATAATTTCTCCAATTAGAGAAAGCTACTGACAGAGTAAACTGAGGTGAAATTTTATTTAATAATAAAGGGTCATTTTCATCCAAATGCAAGCATTTAGGTTATGTTTAGATGCTAAAAATTTAGGTGAAAATAAATGAAAATGGGATTGAAAATCTTAAATCAGTGGTTACAGATTCAAAATTAACTAATCAATAAATTCTTAGGATTTCTTTTCATTTTCTTCACTTCAATCCAAACAAAATCTTTGTGAAAAAAATAATGTAAAATGCCGCATAGTCCTCTTGATTCCCAAGGGAAAAATGAAAGACCTATGTGCAACTCATGTCAAATGTGATATGTCTATTTCAAACAGTTCCCACTTCTATTTTTTTCATGAAAGGCATAATTTGACATGCAAAATAAGCTTCTACTCTAAGCAATCTGAAAAATAAGAACCCGCACCACTCACCAAACCTCCTTTCAACATAATCCATTGATCCATTAATCATTTCCTAATTGAAAGGTTGCGAGAAAAATCAACAAATGGATTTGATCAAATGAATGAAAATAAAAATCTTGCTCATACGCCCATTCCCCCTTTTCCATGGCTTTTTTTTTGCTGTTGGTTCCCTTTTTTGTTATCTTCCTATAACTTACAATTCACCTTTGAAGAAGTTACTATTACCAAGAATATGCAATAAGGACTCAATTCCATGGCCCTGTTCCATGAAACAATTTACATTATATATTGTTTAAGGGAATTGTCATAAAGGAATAGAACGTTTTATAGAGAAAGCAGCATCGAGTTACAAAAACTTACATTCATGTCACAGAACCAAAACATGTATGCAATGGCAACTGCTGGTGCTCTACCCAGCCCAGCAGTACAGTGAATATAAACTCTTCCTTTTCCATCTGATATTGCCCACTCTAGTGAAGAAACTGCTTTGGGCAATTGGCTCCTCAGGGAATTTGGATCAAAGTCTCTTGCCTGTCATTTAAAAAACATAAAAGTTAAGACATTTGGTGAATTTCTTTCTGGGAAAGAACAATTTTTTTACAAGGATAGGTTAGTTCCCATTGGAAAAAAAAAAGGAAAGAATAGTTCTTTACGTGATAATCTTGTAGCTGGGACAGTCATCATCCTCATCGTTGTCGTTGTACAAGTTTATTGTTAACTTGATGGATCTAAATATGTTCAGATTTTTGCATACCCCAAAGCTCAAACCTACTCTAGAAAAGGAATCAAGGCCCTCCTACTTTGAGTGCCAGTAGGAATCTGAATTTCAAGAATCACACTAAGACTTTTAACCACGAGCAAATATCAGTGGCATGGCCTCCCCAGTCAGATTGCATGTGATCTTATCTAAAAATTGTTATCAAGTTGATGCAGTCAAGAGTTTCCATTTTATTTTATTTTTTAATTTTCTGCTTGTGTTTCTAGCTTTCTTTCTCGAGTGACTTTTCAGTTTTTTCTGCTAACCCTTCATTCTCCCTGTTGGCCCCTCGGTTTCTCAGCAATCTCTCAGTTTCCCTGCTATGCACTCATTTTATCTGTTGTCTTCTCGTATACCTGTTATTGTTTAGTCTTCCCTAAGTGATGTAAGTGTTGTTTGGTCTTCCCTAAGTGTTATTTGGTCTTTCCTAATTGTTGTTTGGTCTTCCCTAAGTGCTACTGGATTTCCCTATGCTGGTTGTTTTTTCCCATGTTGTTGTCTTGCTGTTGGCTGCTCATTTT
The DNA here is from genome assembly GCA_016618105.1 of Dendrobium huoshanense. Lineage (NCBI taxonomy): Eukaryota > Viridiplantae > Streptophyta > Magnoliopsida > Asparagales > Orchidaceae > Dendrobium > Dendrobium huoshanense. Next base: position 20,314,167 of record CM028347.1, read on the forward strand.
CACTATAGTGGCTGCTCAGTTTTCCCTGTGCTGGTTCCTATGCATGAGGCATTAAATGTTGTTGACCTTCACAGAAGATTCAAAAGAAAACAAGATAAAAAAAATCAAAATCAAAATACATGTAAACCGTCGGCCATAGATCCCACAAATCCTGCAAAAATACCGCTGAAATACTGTGCATTAGGCGCCATTAGCGTCTCCTCACGGGATTCCAGTATGAAGCTCCTCGATCACTGCTCTCCTACGCCTTTAAAAGCAAACCAAACCCCTCTGCTTCGAGGCCTGCTCCCAAACTCCTACCTTGCTTCGATCGAACTCCTCCCACGACACTTCCCTATTCACAAACTCCTCTCAGCCGACCCCAATCCGATGTCTCTCTCCCAGTCGTACTCAACCCGATACCCCTTTCTTGAGCCAATGCCAGCAGCCGCAACTAACTCTTCCTCCGAACCTCTCTGCCCTAACCGAGCCCTCTAGGGACTTCTTAACAGAGAGAAAGAGAAAGAGAGAGAAAGAGAGAGAGAGAGAGAGAGAGAGAGAGAGAGAGAGAGAGAGCTTCTTCCCCATACCTCTTCACCAGCAGCCGAATCCCATACGCAAGCTCTTCCTCTGGCGATCTCCCCCCACTCTGCTCTTACCCGACTCCTACCTCACGGGAGACCCAACCCGATTTCCTCTCCAGCCTTGATCTGCTACCTACCAAACTAAAGGACTCAACCCGATCTCTCCACTACTAGACCCGACCCGTCTACTCTACCTGATCTTAATTCAATCTAGACAGTAAGTAATTCTACTCTCATTTGATTATTCTTGTTGATTAGTGAGTTATTATTATAATTGATAATTAAGTTTATCATTTATTATAACTATAATAATAATATTTACTTATATTATTATTATCAGTTATAATAATAATAGATTATTATTATCAGTTATAATAATATACTATTATTATGATTATAATTATAGTTATAATTATAATTATAATAATAACTTTGTATGCTTTTTTTTTTTGTCACCACCGACAACCCCGTCGTTACTCGCAAAGGTATAAAATTCTTAACTCAAAAATCCTTCTCTCATAGCTTGCGAAGAGATGGCAAACCCCCTACGCGCTCAAGTAGCGTAGTAGGGAGGGAAACCGGCGCGGAGCTTGCGACGAGGGGGATAAAAAAAAAAGTACCTCCGAACGCTCACGTAATGCAGAGGGGAGAAAGAAAATTGTGCTCTCTTAATCACCAACTCAAAAAACCCTTAAACGCTCATGTAGCGGGCGGGGATAAAATAAAAAAATACAACCGCAGTGTCATTTGACACTTACCTGAAACGCTCATGTAGCGTCGAGGGGAAAGTTGCCTCTTGGTTTTTCCTCTAAACGGGGGAGACGCCGAGATACTACCAAAATTTTGTCTGAAATAAGACAATGACTTGAACAAAAATGAACTTGGACTTGGACTTGATTGAACTCAAATGAACTTGGTGCAAAGAACTCGAATTGAACTCAAACTTGAACAAAATTTGGACAACAAAGGACTAGAATGAAAGCAGAAGACTCCTTTTGGACCAGAACTTGTACTCAAGTTTGAATCATGTTTGAACGAATATTGGAGAAATGATTTAAATTCCAACTTGGACTAAAAGTCTAATGCTTAAATGAAGATCATAAACTCATGAAGGATAAAATCAATGGCAAATGAGTGAATAATCATCTCAATTTGAATGAAAACACTAATAAACATGCAAATAAGATGACGATCCGCCAACAGTATATGCTTGGGAGAGTTGTAATGAGTATAACTTGCTTGCAACAATCTATTCAATGCTACATCAAAGAATCTTTAGCCTATATGAACTTGCAAATCGATGTGCCAAACACTTGCAAGCATAATTCACTCACAAGACAATCAGGATAAGTTTTCCAAGTGACAAAAATTGGAAGGCATATGCAATCAATTACAAGAGAACATCAAAGGTGCAAGTTCATCATGCAAAATACAATATATTCCAAGAAGGACGAAATATTTGTAATGCTAAAATGACTCATTCACAAGCAACAGAATAGCAAGGTGAATGAACATGAAGGAATACAATAGAGCTTATGTCATCAATGATAATTCAATGTCCGGAAACTACATTTACAAGAAGCTCATGAAATGTGCAAAATGTCTCATACACCCGATGATACAACAGGGATGTTGCAGGCATCCGGTATCAACATACAATGAACTAACAAAGAAGAGGATTGGAGAATGACATCCGCGAGGATCGTGCAAATGATTATTCCAAATGCATGCAACTATTCATTTATGAGTGGGGTCGTGATACACTTATCCCTACGAAATATGATGAACATGAAAGACATCGATAATTGTCCCCATTATTGGCAATATCACTGCGGCAAGTATATATATCCTGCAAGGAGAAAATATTGACGTTGGAAGGCTTAGAGAATGAGGACTTTTTGCAGCTCCTCAACAACCATCTATTTGCTAATCTAGAGAACCGTGATGATAGCAAATTAAGGCTCATTGTCAAAAGGATAGTCAAGAAGTTTTCAGAATATAACAAGAAGAATTAAGCATACAGTAAAAACGATGATGTGATACATCCAGATGTATTCAAGTGAATATCAACACACTACGCATTATGCTCGCCAGAGTTTATAAGCAATGTTTGACAAATGTGTTGTTAAAGATCAATGCAAATCTTGGTGATCTAAGCTCAGAACTATTTATCATATTGAAGAGCACAAAGAGAATATACAATGAATGCAGTTCATCTGGAAGTCAACATCAGTGCACATAGGGGTACACCAACTCCTTTGCAAGTGATAAAGCCATAAGCAAGTGTGCACGTTGTAGCAGAAGACATGTTATGTATCTAATGAACTATCCACAAGCAAATACTGAAAAGGCTACGACAAAATAAGCTTCTATGATCTATCATAAAAGATCCATCATATTCTCAAACATACCCCCGCACATGCACTATAGTTGTATACACATAGTTACACGAAAGGGGGTATGCAATCAAACACTCACATGGGCCCCGGCGAGCGTATTATTGGTATGCACGTGACGCCTAGGGATGTTGCGTAGGTAATTAAATTTGGATCCGATCCTCCTAAGCAAATAAATACGAGTCGACAAGGTCCGATAAATAAGTATAAAATGCCTCAAACACCTGTATGGGCCCCAGCGAGCGTGTTATCGATATACATGTGACGTCTAGGGATGTTGCGTGGGTCAATTAGTGAATTAAGGTTCGAACCTGATCCTTCTATATGGATCAATAGGAGTCAACAGGGTTCGAACCATCAAATAAATATACGGTTGTGACGACCAGTATATTTATTTTATACATTCATATTAGGCCTTCAAAGCCTATAATTAAGAGAATTCAATCACAATGGCATAAAGCCTACTAAACACAATCATCTGTCGACAACTCGACAGAGTTGACAAGGTTCAAAACATAAATATTTTCAAATGACCACAAACACCCCGATGATTGCCGTGTTGAATGTTTATCTCAACCGGAGAGGTTCACAAACACTTTCAAATGCCTCCTAACTTCCACAAAATTTAAATTCCTACGAAAATATAAGTGACTTTAACGTCACCCCGATGATGGCTGTGTTGAATGCATATCTCAACCGGAGGGGTTAATTTCAAATATTTCAAATGCCACCTAAATACCCACAAAAATTCAAAAAATCTCAAATCCCAAAAATATTTAAAATTGAAATTCATTCATTAAACACTTAAAGCAAAACACGTCCATCCTCCGCAATAGTTTGCCGAGGAAAACAAATTCGAATATAACTTCAGCTCACATAAAGCTAAATGCCTAGTTGAAAATACCACTATGATCCGTTTTCAAATAATCTCCTGCCAATAAGGATGTGGTACGTGTCATCTGACCGGTGGTTTTGCCGCCAAATGGCAGCACATGATAAACTGTTATTACTCGGGGCCCTCTGAACCGAGTGGTTCTGCCGCCAAATGGCACGACGAAATACCGGTTATGGTCAGAGCCAATACACTCCTTGGTTGCATCAAATCCTTGAGATATGAATCAATAGGATATGATCGATAGGGCACAAAGCCCTCTATTAGCTAAGGTGGATTCAAATTTGTCCCCTTAGACAAACATTCACCCCAACTCTACAAGGTACCCTTGGACGAAGCAATCCATGGTTGTCGACAAGGATCCTTCTGTTAGGTTAGGTCAACTACCTCCTCTAACTAAGTAGACCAGGGACCATGATGGCCCGAGACGACGGAACCATGGGATCTTGATCGGGACTATCATTCATTCCCCCACCATACGCTTTAAGTGCGTGATGATGCAATTTTCAATTTTAAATATCAAATCTTCAAATCTCCCAATCCTCCAAATTTCCAAATTCTCCAACCATTCCAAATACCCATGCTGCTATTATATGCTTGATACTACGTATCTATGGATACAACGTATCTGATCGACGACTAGCCTTAATCGAGAGTTCTCTCTCATTATCGGGAGGGGTAATTAACTATAGGGGCTTGCGCATATAGGAAACCAGAACTTAGATCATAAAGTCCTCGCAAAATGAGGGTGAAATCTCTAGGTAGTGTCTTATCTACAAAATCATCTGCCTTCCCAAAATTTACCCCGGAACTTAATTCGTTAAAACTCCCTCACCGAAAAAAAGCAACAGCGGGCAGAGGTCGGGACCGAATTTTTGGAGCCCACAAATGTGGGCCGGTTGGATGAATTTTAGTGGCTATTTTGGGGGCACATTTATGTGATCTATTAAATGTTATTCCCTCTTATTTCTCCTATAAATTGGAGAGAGAGATGTGATGAATATTTGAAACGTGAAACCTACGGATTTGTAATAGGTTGCAAGCTATCCTCTTCAACTTTCCTTCTTATTTTTTGTCTCGGACTTCTATTTATTTTTCTCCCCATAGTTTTCATTCCACCTGCATCTTTCTTCTATAAAACTATTACAAGTTTTAAGATGTGTCATGTCTTGTTCTATATAAGTTGTAAGTGGTGTTAATACTCATTTATTATTGTATTTGTTTGTGTTATTTATGGTTTATGTGAAAGAAAAAGGAAATGTATTTTTGTTTACATTCCTAGAGCAAAATTTGTTCTTATGTTGCATCAATTTGATATCAGAGCTTTAGGTTGTCGTGTGAGTCTTACTTTTTTTAAATCAAAAACAAAAAAAATGGACAACCATCAACAAGCTGAAGTTCCAATTCAAGATGTTATTGAGTCTCAATTTTTGAAAGTTAGCTATCTATTCAACTGATTCCAGAGAATAACTTTCCATCAACATAATGATGCCGCCTCAAGCAATTTCTACATATCCAATTCATAATCAAATACTCATAGTGCAAAGGCAACAATATTTATGTACGAAGAAGAATAAAAATAAGAAACTGCTACTTTGGTCAGAGTTTGAATAAGAAAAAGATAAGATAAGAAGAAAATACGACACCCTATGGAAGGATGCCTATAGGGAGTATTGTCATACAAAAAATATGAAGATTCTGGAGAAATTTCAAAAGATTGTTTTGCACAAAAGTTGTTGATCTTATTACAAATGAAGATAAACTGACTGAAGATGTTGTTGAAGACGTTGTGGACATTCGTACTATCCAGACAAGACAAGGTGTGCACCGACGATTCTTGGTTAAATGGAGGGGACATCATTTGTATGATTGTTTTTCGGTTGAAGTTAAAATGTTGCAGATTCTTCGACGTGATACTTACCATAGCGTTACTAAAGCTTTCTCAATAGAAGATGAGATTCTTCCACCATAGGAGAATTGATGCAGTCAAGGGTTTCCATTTTATGTTTTCTTATTTTCTACTTGTGTTTCTAGCTTTCTTTCTCCAGCGACTTTTCAGTTTTCTCTGTTGACCATTCGTTTTCCCTGTAGGTCCCTCGATTTCCCAGCTATCTTTCAATTTTCCTGCTATCCACTCATTTTTCTTGTTGTCTTCTCACATACCTGCTACTGTTTGGTTTTCCCTTAGTGTCCTTTGGTCTTTGGTCTTCCCTAAGTATTGTTTGGTCTTCTCTAAGTGTTGTTGGCTTTCCCAATGTTGGTTGTTTTTCCCCATGCTACTGTCCCACTGCTTTCTAATGTTGGCTGCTCGTTTTTCCTACTGTGACTATTCGGTTTCCTCTTTGTTGATTCCTATGCATGAGAATTTAAATATGGGCTGTTTTGGTGGATTTTAGTGGCTATTTCGGGGGGCGCATTATGTGATCTAGCAAATGTTATTCCCTCTTATCTCTCCTACAAATTGGGGTTGATTTTCTGTGTGTGAGAGAGAGATGTGATGAATATTTAGAATGTAAAACTTGCAGGTTTGTAATAGCTTGTGAGTTATCCTCTTCTACCTTCCTTCTTATTTTTCATCTCGAACTTCTATCTATTCTTCTCTCCAAAGTTTTCATTTCTCTTGTATCTTTCTTCTCTAAAACTATTGTAAGTTATAAGTTGTGTCATATCAAATTTTATAATAAGTTGTAAATGATGTTAGTACTGCTTTATTGTTGTGTTTATTTGTGTTATTTAAGGTTTATGTGAATGAAAAAAGAAGTGTATTTTTATTTGCATTCTTAGATCAAAGTTTGTTTTTAAGTTACATCACAGGTTCTTGAGAATGGTGTTAGACCGGTCCAGACGGTCCATATCGGATCGGGTTATAAACAACAGAGGCGGAACTCTCCGTCATTCTCCGCCTCCTGCATGCCGATCAAACCGTCAATTCAAAAAGAGCAATTTTGGAAGGATTTTTAATGAAATTTAGGAGGGAAATTGAATGTAAAGATTGTTTAGATATTTTCTTTTTAATTGTATGCATTAAATAGTTTGTTTTCCAATGGTTATGGCCATCTTGAATTTGGCTGAAATTTGAGATCTCTTAGATTTTTGGGCTCTAGCAGCGTCTAGAGATTTGGGAGTGATAGTTCCACCTCTCGAATAGAGGATCAATTGTATCGTGATATTTTTCATTTCCATTTCATCAAATAATACAAATTATCTACTGTTTTCCTAATTTTGTGTGGATTTTTTGTAGAGAATTCTCGCTGTTTTCAAATATTGTTAAGAAATTATTGAGATCTTCAAGTGTTTCCTATCAAGTTGCATGAAAGGCGCCTCAGCTTAGAGCCATCTCCTCTGTCAATATATATATAATGTTTATCAAAAGGGTTTGCTCAAGCCAAAATCCATGGCTGGGGGGGCCCTTCCACGATTTACCAAGTCGGTAAGGTTTTATGTGAGAGTGATGAAGCAAAACAGACCTCAAAAGAAGGGTTTTCTGATGTGAAGATCTCTAAGTTTTAGTTTATCTCTGGCCACAACAACTATAGAATTAAAACATTGGTGAACAACATGAGCAAGAGTTATGGCCGGGTTCACCTTTGTGGCCATTATCTTACTGAGAAATAATCACCTAGTACATTAGATATTCTATTAGGCTTCTTATTTGTTTGTGCATGAGTGTACTTAGGTTTCATAAAAGATGTTGTGTGTTTTTTTTCATTTTATACACATGATCATGACTTTTACATTAGTGAATCAAATTCTCTCTCATTTGCTATGGACTTAGATTGGTTGAAGATGAACAATATAAATCTTGGTTTTCTCTATGATAGAAATATATAAATTTACACTCATCAAAAGCACAATTCTTATGCGCTATAATGAGCAAATTAGCTAACTAGTACAATTTTTTTAAATAATTCATAACATTCTATTTAGTAGTTTGCGTTTTCAATTAATGGAAACATGTCTATGATAAAGGAGTACAATCATTTTTTTTTTTTTTTGGTATAGTTCACCTCTCATTTAGTTTGATTTAAATATACCCCAATTAATTCTATTGCTGGTGTTTTATTAGTTAACATGACTATGAATTATCTGGGATTTAGGCTCCATGGAGGTTGTTAGGTACCAATCCCACTACTGATACTGCTCGAGCAAGCTTTAACAATTTTGTGTCCTGTAGTTCTAGTAGTTGTGGTCGATCCTTCTGCTTTTATAGCAAGCATTTTATGTCCAATAGATTTCTGGCTCCAATTGTATGCAGAACCTATTCGCTGGGGTTGTCTAGTAGTACTTGACTTATTTGTTATATGGTTTATGTCAATGTTGAAATTGAACCGACATTTAAGGAACAACATTAAGGAATTTCAAGTTTATAAATAAAAAAATTGTGGCATGCAAAAGGACTTATTGCTTAATAAAATTAAGATTTCTATTAAGTCTTAGTGCTTAGTTGAGTGTAGAGTTCTTCAAGCACAAATTAAGATTTCTATTAAGTCTTAGTGCTTTTGAGTGTAGAGTTCTTCAAGCACAATGCAAGCGATTATCAATTTCTTGAAAAAGTCAACTCTATGTCAGCATATGGCCCAAATTGTTTGGAGAATTCTTTCTTAGTTCAATTTTCTTCTAAAGAATTCACCATAGGTTGTTTTGAGTGTGACTAATTTCACTTAAATCTATTACAACCATTTTTTATGGTGCGAATTTAAATCAAATTCCTTTTTTTCAACTTATTATAGAATTTGTTTGTCTTAATTGATAATTAAATTAATGGGTAGCATAAATTGTTCATATTTTCTTAATTGCATCAAAATGTAGGAAGTACTTGTTTATTTGGTAATCTTTAGATCTATGAATTCCTAAATTTAAAATGTGTGGTTTCACATATGACATTATTTAGTCGCATAAGGAAACTAGATCCTAAGATGCCTTGCATAGTTTATGGTTGCATCGGCATGTTAACTAGAAGTATAACATAGTAACTAGGGCAATAAAAAAACCAAAAGATGCAATTTAAATAAAATTGCATAAGCTGATCCTAGGCGTCTACAAAGTGATTTTTAATGAGATTTAGAACAATATGTATAGGAAGTATAACAATAGAAAATTTTCAAATTTAATCAATAATTATATATATATGAACTTCATAATATAACTGATTCTTAAAGAGTTGAATTTGCTATATAAAAATTAGTGGGTCATGCTCAATCATTTAAGAGAAGCATTGCTACAAAATATTATGGATTGATAAAAATTATGTGATTAGTAAATATAAAGATCAATTGTATAATTAATTTACCAGTTGTAAATAAAGTGATTATGATGTGATTGAATGTTAAGCAAGGTTTACATGTCTTATAACTAAATATCATTTAGCTCAAGACGATGACGTTAACATTCTTTGCTTCATTAATGATCTTGTGTGAGAGGTTAGGGATGAATTAAACTATTGCTCACCTAAAACACTACATGAGGCTTTATAAAGATATTTAGATAATGAGTTCTGTAATCATTCTATTACGGCTATCACACTGTTATTAAAGTCCTTAAATTAAAAATCAATACCATCAGTTTTGAAAATTATCATCAACGTAAGAATCACAGTGTTGAAGTTTATCTAATTGAAGAAATGGTGTTCTTTTTTTTTTTCTTTTTTTTTTTTGAGGATTCAAAGATACATAAAATAATTTGCACTCACATTATAAATATATTTTTAATGTTGAATCTGAATCTGCACCTACAACTGATGCTCATGAACTTGGATACATACTTTCAAAAGAGTTGGAATTGGAGTTAGAAAGTAAAATTAGGATGAATTGTCTGTTGAGATATCAATTCTATGATGATGGCTAAATTAATATTATTTTTGTTCTAGGTCCCTGATTTTTTGATAAACAAGTTCTGATGCAGGACTACGTAAATGAAATGCAATTTAACTCAAAGGGATTTTGCACAACTTATGATTAGAATAATTCTAGAACAAAATTATTAGTGAATTCAAACAATGGGTCAAAACGATTAGTGGTTATCCGCTTAGGCTAAATCACATGGTGAGAGTTTTGCAATCTTCCCAAATAATTAGAAAACAACACAATGAATAATAGTAGCGTTCAAAATAATCCCTAGTCTAACAATGAGAATAGGAAAGCATACAGGTGCGCTCAACCCTACGTTTACTAAGCTTAAGCAAGAGCAACGTGGAAGAGCCCGCCGTGACTGCAATCAAGTTAAGAGAAGTTAGACTAAGAGATAAAAGATGTAAAGGGGAAGATGAACCTTTGTCAAGGGGTAGTGGAGATCCTCCACTCAATGCCTTAGAAGTGTTCGTCAATAGCCTCTACCAAATAGATCAACGTACGCTCCAAGTAATCCTCGACGATGAGATCAACCCTTGGATTCACGTCGAAGAAAGTAGATTGTAGGATGTCAACGAAGCCGTCCTCGTCCCACGTTATTCCGTAATCAGCCTCCGGATCCGCCATTCATGGATGATTCAAGGTAGAATCTTCTTAGCTCTTGAGATGACTCTTGAGTGCTAGATAAGAGAAAGAAGTTTCTCTTCTAGTGGCGAGGAAAATAATCCCCAAATCTCCTTCCCAAAATTCTGAGAACAGTTTCAGATTTTTTATCGAAAATCTGAGAGAAAGTTCAGATTTTCTATGATTAGGAGATAGGGAAGTTGGAGGGAGAAATATGACTTCAACTCAAGTGGGGGTATTAAAGAGGGAGAGGAGATTAGAGAGAAAGAGGAATTGGAGAGATAAGGAGGAAGGGGCTGACGGGATAATAGGTAGAGCTGCAGGATTCCTATTTCCTAAATCAGTTATTTGATTTGGGAAATAGATTAGAAAATAGAGATCAGGAAATTCGGCTATGTGATTAATAATTTGGAAAATATTTCCAAAGGTAGGGGTGAGAAATAGGAAAGAAATTTCAATCCCAAATTCAAGGGGGGAAGGAGGCCAGCGGTATCCATAGGGAAAGAGGGGATTTGGGAGTTGATTTTGGGATTAATTAAAGAGGTTAGGGGAATTAGGAAAGTAATTAAATAAATCCAATTTGCATTTGAAATTCAAATGGATTTAATTTAAAAACTTTCCTAAAATAGGTTTGACAAATTAGGAAAGAATTTGAATTTCAAATCAATTAAATTTGAATTTCAAATCTACCCAACTTTGAATCAATCAAATTTAGGAAACGAGGCTTGGATGGGGAATAGAGAGTTTGGCCGGCGGCTAGGGGAGTTGGGGCCAGTGGCTGTGGGATTCCGGTAAGGGTTTAGCCGTGGGGTTGAAATGGGAAATTGTGTGGAGTTAGGTAACGAAGAGGTGATGGCTTGAGGAGGAAGAGGTTAGATGCAAGGTTGATCGACCGTGGAGGAGGAAGGAGAACGACAAAGGAAAAGTATGAAAACCACGAACCCGGAAGTCTCCAAGGTTGATGGGTGATCCGCTCTCCCTCTCCTAGGGATCTCTCCAAAGTTCTCTCCAAGAACTCTTAAACGCTCTCAAACACAAGAGTGGGGAAATTTTCTCATAATCATTAATTAACCGAGAAATAATAAGCAAAGGGCTATATATAGCCAAGTACAATGGACTCAAAGAAATAAAAGACTAAAATGCCCTTATGGCTCACACATGACACTTCCCACTAAAGTGGTACAAACGAAAAGACCAAAATAACACTAAGCAAATAGAAAATACATACATAATAAAATAACAAAAATGACTCATAAATACAAAGACTCGATCATGGCCGTAGATCGGCGGCCACGCCTCTAATAGATCTTCCATGATCTGATGTCCCCATCGTTCTCCCGGGGTGGGAGAAAACTCGACTCCGTCGAGTAAGTATCTCTGGCACTCTCATAGATCTCTAGTGCATCCGGATCAATCTGCTGCAACTCCTCGCGATCTAACCACGTATCCTCTGACTCGGGCTTTCCTGTCCACCTGATCAAATGCCTCCTTCGTCCTCCTTCTCTTGTGGATATGATCTCATCACTTAAGACTGCCTCCACTTGCTCTACCATGGGAAATTTGGGAATATCTGGTAGTGGAGGTTTGTTCGGGATCTCACAAGGTGGGTTCACACAAGTTTGTTTTAAAAGTGGATTTGGTGGGTTAAAATAAGGACCTTCATATGCCACCAAGTCTTCTATGTTAAAAGAGGGATTTATATTGAACTCTATATGCAGATCTACTACATAGGCATTGTCAATAATTTTCTTAAGTATTTTGAAAGGACCAACACTCTTTGCATGCAATTTCTTAACTGTTCCTGGTGGGAACCGTTCCGGATGAATCTGTACCATCACAGAGTCACCAACCTCAAAAGTTTTAAAACGTCGTTTTAAATCTGCATGTAATTTATATTCATGATTATTCTTTTCAATTTGTTGTGCAATATCCTTATGAAGTTTATGCAAATGAGATGCAAATGCTGATGCAGACTCGAAAATCATATACCTAGAGCTCATGGGTATCAGGTCTAATGGCTGTCTAGGTTTGAACCCGTATATAATTTCAGAAGAACAAAGACCCGTGGCTCGGTTAATGGAATTATTATAAGCAAACTCAGCAGTCATTGTTTAAAATTGTGCAATACTAACATCCTGCCACGGATAACTAGGGACTGGTAGGGGAGTGTAAATACCAGTGTTTTGCTTACGTTGCTTGGCCAGTTGGCAGGTGTGACACTGACTGACCAGCCGACCAACATCTCTCTTCAGGATGGGCCAAAAGAAACGGTACTCCACGGCTTCGATAGTCTTGTCCCGTCCAAAGTGCCCAGCGAGGCCTCCGGCGTGGAGTTCCCAGACCAGAAATTCCCTAAGGGAGGTGCTCAGAATGCAAAGCCTCTGGGCTTTGAAGAGATAACCATCCTCCAATAGGAAATCGTCCACAACGCGCGTGCTGCCTGTGGACAAGAGTGTAGGTCTCCTTGAAGTCAGGGCACTCCAAATAATCCCTCTTTATTTGGACAAATCCCACGACTTCTGCTCTCATTTCAGTGATGGTCATCATACGACGACTGAGAGCATCGGCAAATTTATTTTTAACTCCCGCCTTATGTCTAAGGGTGTACGTGTATTCCTGAAGGAACTCAACCCATCGACCATGGCGTGCATTCAACTTCTTTTGGGAGTTGATGTAAAGCAAAGCTTCGTGATACGAGAAAATGACGAACTCTTGCGGGAGCAAGTAGTGTCGCCAATAACGAAGAGACTGGATCACTGCGTAGAACTCTTTGTCAAACGTGGAATAACGCTGTCGATTATCATTCAATTTCTCACTGAAGTAAGCTACTGGGTGACCTTCCTGGGAGAGGACTCATCCAATTCCGACCCCCGAAGAGTCGCAAGTCACTTCGAAGACTTTGAAGAAATCAAGAAGTTGCATCACTGGGGCTTCCACCATCTTTTGTTTGATCTCATCAAAAGCTCGGGTGGCAACCGGGGTCCAGTGGAAATCACCCTTCTTCAGGCAATCAGTGATAGAAGAAATAATAGTACTGAAGTTCCGTATGAATCTCTTATAGAAGGAGGCTAATCCATGGAAGTTGCGAACTTCCCGGATAGTATGAGGGACAGGCCACTCTATAATGGCTCTCACCTTCTCGGGGTCTACGAAACCCCTTGGACTAAAACGATGAAGCCCAGGAAAATGACGCGATCTACTAGGAAGGTGCATTTCTTGGGATTGGCATATAATTGCTCCTTCCTTAAGACCTCACAAACTTGCCTTAAGTGGTCTAAGTGCTGACTAATGGATTGACTGTAAATAAGAATGTCGTCAAAGTAGACGATGACAAACCTTCCCATAAAAGGATGCGGCACTTGAGTCATGAATCTCATAAAAGTGCTAGGGGCATTACTGAGCCCAAAAGGCATGACTAACCACTCATAGAGACCATCATTGGTCTTGAAGGCAGTTTTCCACTCATCACCGGATTGGATCCGGATCTGGTGGTACCCACTTTTGAGATCAATTTTGGAGAATAGCGTGGAACCCGTCATCATATCGAGCATGTCATCGAGCCTCAGAATGGGGAAATGATATTTGACGGTGATTTTGTTGATAGCACGGCTATCAACACACATTCTCCAAGATCCGTCCTTCTTCGGTGTGAGAAGGGACGGCACTGCGCAGGGACTAAGACTCTCCTTAATGAAGCCTCGCTGCAGTAACTCGTCAACCTGCTTCTTAAGCTCAGCATGTTCCATGGGGTTCATGCGATAGAGTGGCAGGTTTGGGAGGAAGGCTCCAGGGATGAAGTCTATAGCATGTTGAATGTCTCTAAGTGGAGGTAACTGATCTGAAAGATCATCGTGAAAGACATCAGCATACTGTCCTAAAATAGGTTGCACCTCCTGAGGAATGGGCTCGTCAGATTCGGTGGGAATCTCATGACCTACTAAGGCAAACAGAGGAGCACCTTGAGCAATCTCAACAGTCAGGACCTTGGCGGTGACAAGGTTCGCGCCTTTCTTAGATTTGACTGTGTTAGATTTCGTGGCATTCGTAACCCGAGGCTGCGATGGCAAAAGCTTAATCTTTTCGCCAGCATGTTCAAACACAAAGGTGTTTGAACGCCCAAAAAATGTGGACATCGTCATCGTAGATCCAGGGACGACCTAGCAAGATTTGTCCAACATTCATAGTTAACACATCGCACCAGACATTCTCCTTATAAGTGGCAAAGGAGATGGGCACGTGGCTTTGTTCCTTCACCTCCAAGGCAGTGGAGTTGACCCAAGCTACCTTATATGGGTCGGGGTGTGGAACGACAAACAGACCTAATTGGGATACCATGCTGGAGCAAACAGCATTTATGCATCTACCACTATCCACTATGGCTTTGCAGTTTTTATCTTTGATCTTAGTGTATGTATGGAAGATCGAGGTCCTACGCCAGTCATCAGTGGGTGTCGGATGGGATAGCGCACATCTTACCAAGCAAATGGGAGAGGTATCCAATTTCGGAAGGCAATGGAGAACCGCAGTGTCGTCATCCTCCTCGAAGTATTCGCCTTCTTCCTCAACTTGGTGGATATGATCAACCTCAGGCTCGAGATCATCCTCAGTAATCTCCTCGATGATCGAGACTTTATAAGGGCTTGAGCACTGAGAAGCGATATGCCCATACCCCTGGCATCGAAAGCACTTGGTCTCAGGACTGTACCGAGGGGCATCTGGGGTGGGAGGTTTACTTCTAAAATCAGATCTAGGTGCAGGTGGACCCGTTGGGTGGTCGAGTCGTGCTCCCCAGAGTGGGTCGAGAAGTAGGAGTGTGTGGGGTGGAACTACCGGCTGATCTGTAGGAGGGTCTAGAATCATGTGAACGACTCGAGTGCTGAGATCGGGTCTCCTCTAGATCAAGCACTAGGCTGTAAGCATTCTGCAGTGTAGTGACATTCCGGGCAAACAACTCGTTGCGAAGATCCTCACGCAACTCGGTACGAAACATAGATAGGATCTATGCGAGGGTGGTAGAGGTCTCCCCTTTGCAGCGAATCAAGAAGTCATCAAACGAGGTGATGTACTCCTTCACTGGTTTATTGCCTTGGGTCAGCCTATTCCACTTGTCCAATAGGCGGGGGAAGTACGACGAAGGCAAGTACTTCTGTTTGAGTTCCCGCTTCATGGACGGCCAGTCTACAATCGGGTAGTCATTCCTAGCTTCTCTAAGACTCTCTAAATTCGCCCAAAACAGACTCGCCCTACCTGTTAGTTTCATCTCTTCAAAGCTAACCTTCCTAGTCTCAGATATGTCATACCACTTAAAGAAACTATCCATACCTTTGACCCAATCCAAGAAGAGCTGGGAATCGAGGGTACCATCAAAGGTAGGAGCATCAACCTTAATGTTCTTCATAAGTGGTGCATCAGGATCGTGGCTGTGGTAGGTAGCTCGATGATTGGCACGATGATGCCTCTCATCCAAATCAGGATCATGACGTGGATCATGTCCATGGTAGGGAGCTCGATGATTGGCCCGATGTGGCCTCTCATCCGAGTAGGTCTCATCCCCATACATAGAAGGTGGTCTAGATGGGGTGTAGGAGGTGGGGTGGTCTCTAGCTCGCTCAAGTGTATCAAATCTCTCAGTGGTGTTCCTACGAAGTTATGTTAGATGCCTAGATCTGCTTGATTTTCCTTGAGTTGCTGGCTAATAGTGTTCATTTGGCCTACCAACAAGTTTAAGGTCCTTCCTAGTTGTTCCGGATCCATTTAGAGATTAATATGGGACTCCTAACAAGGCTAGGATGTAAAGTAAATTAAAATGAATACACTCACAAATATGATGCAAAATGATGGGAAAATAAACGGAGCAGCAACCTAACAATTTTCTAAATGCTAAAATGCAATGGTACGATGCAAAATAAAACTATCAGGAATCCTAAGACATGCAAGAGTATATCATGCTCTGATACCAGATGATGCAAGACTACGTAAATGAAATACAATTTAACTCAAAGCGATTTTGCACAACTTATGATTAGAATAATACTAGGAAAAATTATTAGCAAATTCAAATAACAGGTCAAAACGATTAGTGGTTATCCGCTTACGCTAAATCACATGGTGAGAGTTTTGCAATCTTCCAAAATAATTAGAAAACAACACAATGAATAATAGTAGCGTTCAAAATAATCCCTAGTCTAACAATGAGAATAGGAAAGCATAGAGGTGCGCTCAACCCTACGTTTACTAAGCTTAAGCAAGAGCAATGTGGAAGAGCCCGCCGTGACTGCAATCAAGTTAAAAGAAGTTAGACTAAGAGATAAAAGATGTAAAGGGGAAGATGAACCTTCGTCAAGGGGTAGTGGAGATCCTCCACTCAATGCCTTCGAAGTGTTCGTCAATAGCCTCTACCAAATAGATCAACGCACACTCCAAGTAATCCTCGACGGTGAAATCAACCCTTGGATTCACGTCGAAGAAAGTAGATTGTAGGATGTCGACGAAGCCGTCCTCATCCCACGTTATTACATAATTAGTCTCCGGATCCGCCATTCATGGATGATTCAAGGTAGAATTTTCTTAGCTCTTGAGACGACTCTTGAGTGCTAGCAAAGAGAAAGAAGTTTCTCTTCTAGTGGCGAGGAAAATAATCCCCAAATCTCCTTCCCAAAAATCTGAGAACAGTTTCAGATTTTTGATCCAAAATCTAAGAGAAATTTCAGATTTTCTATGATTAGGAGATAGGGAATTTGGAGGGAGAAATATGACTTCAACTCAAGTGGGGGTATTAAAGAGGGAGAGAGGAGATTAGAGGGAAAGAAGGAATTGGAGAGATAGGAAGGAAGGGGCTGGCGGGATAATAGGTAGAGCTGCAGGATTCCTATTTCCTAAATCAGTGATTTGATTTGGGAAATAGATTAGGAAATAGAGCTCAGGAAATTCGGCTATGGGATTAATAATTTGGAAAATATTTCCAAAGGTAGGGGTAGGAAATAGAAAAGAAATTTCAATCCCAAATTCAAGGGGGAAGGAGGCCGACGGTATCCATAGGGAAAGAGGGGATTTGGGAGTTGATTTTGGGATTAATTAAAGAGGTTAGGGGAATTAGGAAATTAATTAAATAAATCCAATTTGCATTTGAAATTCAAATGGATTTAATTTAAAAACTTTCCTAAAATAGATTTGACAAATTAGGAAAGAATTTGAATTTCAAATCAATTAAATTTGAATTTCAAATCTACCTAAATTTGAATCAATCTAATTTAAGAAACAAGGCTTGGATGGGGAATAGGGAGTTTGGCCGGCGGCTAGGGGAGTTGGGGCCGGCGGTTGTGGGATTCGGGCAAGGGTTTAGCCGTGGGGTTGAGATGGGAAATTGTGTAGAGTTAGGTAACAAAGAGGTGATGGCTTGAAGAGAAAGAGGTTGGATGCAAGGTTAATCGACCGTGGAGGTGGAAGGAGAACGACAAAGGAAAAGTATGAAAACCACGAACCCGTCCGTCTCCAAGGTTGGTGGGTGATCCGCTCTCCCTCTCCTAGGGATCTCTCCAAAGTTCTCTCCTAGAACTCTCAAACGCTCTCAAACACAAGAGTTAGGGAAATTTTCTCATAATCATTAATTAACCGAGAAATAATAAGCAAAGGGCTATATATAGCCAAGTACAATGGACTCAAAGAAATAAATGACTAAATTGCATTTAGGGCTCACACAAGACACTTCCCACTAAAGGGGTACAAACGGAAAGACCAAAATAACACTAAGCAAATAGAAATTACATAAATAATAAAATAACAGAAATGACTCAGAAATACAAAGACTCGAACGTAGCCGTAGATCGGCGGCCACGCCTCTGATAGACCTTCCATGATCTGATGTCCCCATCAAGTTCATTAAAAGAATCTTATGTTGATGAGTCTATGTTAATATTTCAAGATATTTGTAGACGAAAAATATGTTAAAAGCCTGAAATTTATGACCTCATATATCTGACCATATTTATAAGAGCATAATTCATCAAGATTAATTTTTACAACATTTAGCTTAATTTTCACAAAAAAAAAATGTTTTTTCTTTATATATAGACATCATATTTGTGTGGTTTAAGGACTTTTGCTTATTAAAGTTTCATATAAATATTCAATCTTCAGTGCTTTGTTGGATGTAAAGTTCTTTGAGAATAGTTCAAAAACAGCTAGCAATATTTGAGCGAAGTTATATATTTTTATTGACATTAGACCTACTTTTCTCTACTCTGTAAGTCTTTTCATGTTCTATTTTCTTCTAAATAGTTGGTTATTGGTCTAATCTGTTGCAAATAGATTTTTGTTAGTAGCATGAATCTTATGTTTCAATTTTCTATTAAATTTTGTTGATTTAACTGACCATTAAATTATCATTTGGCATAGATTATTCATATTTTCTTGATTTTATCAGAAATTAATGAGTAATGATTTCATTGGTGTACTTCGGATATACAAATTTCTAAATCTAATTTGTGTGGGTTACATACATTGGATCATGCAGTTGCATCAAAAATTTTAAACCTTAATATATCCTACATCACCCTGTATTGTGGTTTCTCTTTCTCATTTCATTTAATTTATGATACCTTATTCTCCATACTGGTGATGCTTCCACTTAAAGTCTTTTGGGATCCTCATTTCAACATTAACAATATGTAATTGTTTCATTTATTTAAGCATTCCATTGATGTAATCTACTGTATTCTTATGAAATTCTCCTTAACAAACATATTATAAAGCGAACTTGATTAACATGCAAATACGATCAAGAAGAAAGACAGGAAATGCCAAGGAAAAGATAAACAAATACAGCTCAATTTTTCAGAACGTACAGAAAACGCCAATAAAAATAAAAATAAAAAAAGAAAGAAAGAAAAAAAAAAAGCTTACAGGTCTTCTCATGTGGTGAACACCTACATTGCTGCAGCTTTTAGCAATGGAAGCAAAGTCAATATCCCAATATTCAATGTCTTTGTCTTGCTGCAAGCAAAGAATGTAGGCCACTCCCTCCTCCTTCAAATGGTAAATATCTTCAGGCTTCTGAGGTTGGGATCCCACAATTAAATCATCACTAATTATGGTATAGTTCATGCCTAGAAGCAAATTTTGTAAAAAAAAAATAATAGTAGAAATTAGAAACTAATACCTAAAAAGTCAGCCTTGGCACAATTGAAAGATTATGTCCACATTTACAGGTATGAATAATTACAAAATAATTTTTCATAAATGAATTCTCCAACATCAGTAAAAAAATAAAAATTGCCCCAAAAGTAAACCAGCACAATATCATTATTCTTTTTTCTCAGCTAAAGCATTCAAAACATGTTTTAAAGGTGATAAGCATGACTAATAGCTATTCAACTATTAGCTAAAATAAAACTAAGATTAAATCACCGAGAAAAATAAAATTTCAACATGTTCAAGATTGATCGCACAAAACTAGACGAATATGACCCATTTCAGCTAAATTTCTCCAGCCATCCGGAAAGCAGATTTAAACCATAAATACAGATAACTCCTTGAAATGTTCCAAGAGCTTTTCTATATAAGTTCAATGAACAAAGCCAAAACTTCCGCATAATTATCAGCATTTATCAATTCATTATGATTTTACTTAAATTTTCTGACTGTGCTTTACTTTCCTAAGCTGGTGAATCCTTCAATTAGCACCAGTGAGCATTATAGCAACATTTTTCTGAATGGTCTAACCTTCTTCAAAGCGTATCTCATACCACTAATATTGTCTTCACGGAGAGAAATCACCAGCAACTATAACTGACAATAAGATTATCTTTATGTAATCTTCATCCCCAGCACTTAACCAGTTCATATTTATATTTCAAAAGACTTCTTTCGCCATCTATGAACATCTTTGCTCACACCTCCATTATTGATTGGGTACGCATAACATGGAGCTAAGAAGATGGGAATGGTGTTTGTAACTCTAACTCATAGCTTAATGAGGAAAGTGAAAAATTTATCTAGTAAATTTTGGATATGCTGCAAGACAACAAGGAGGCCTCTCACTAGATTAATTTCAAAGGCTCCTCATTATCATAACAATTAAATGTATTTTATTTTATCTTTTATTTCAGGCAAAGCAGCCATATATGATTAGGAGGGTATATTTTAAATTGTGAAAACACATTTTGTAACTATATCAATCATCCTATATTAAAGGCTCAAGAAAAACAATCAAATATGTAATTGAATTAATTTAATTGGAGTTGTATTATTTACTTTCAATAGGTAGAGATCTCGGGAGGCTGCTATTACAGCCTATGCATGTGAACTTTCTTCCTTGTCTATAGCACTTCATGTACTACTTATAGCCTCATTGATTCAATAAAAAATAACTTTTAACTCCTACAAAAATTTATGACTGCAAGAAGTTGTGTTACCTTTGATATATATTCCTAAGTCAAGTTAACCAAAGAAGAGGAAAACAATTAACAACGAACCTAATGTCGAGCGAAATTAGTTCAAAAATATTGATCACAATCAAAATCATTTAATTGTCACTCGTTTCACTAAACAGACTGCGCTAACACATTCAAAAAAAATATTGAAAATACCAACAAAGCAAAACCATATTACCAGAGTCATTGCACAAGAATGTCAAATTGTTACCAACAGGTTAGGCTCTGACACAAATTCGACATACATGAGTGATAAAATTTTGTAAAGAGTCGGTACACATTAATTTCCATTTGTATTTTAAAAAAATGATCAAATACCCATACTCAAATCCCGAAAAATCCTAATTAACCTGCTGTCCCACACAACATGCTAAGTCCTCTCACATCCTGTCCTAACATGAAAAAGTAAAAGCAAAAAAACTATTCCTATATTGACCTGCTTGCATGCAAGTCTCTTATTCATGCACTCCATCTCTCTCTCCCTCTCATCCCCAGCTCTACCTTCACTGCTACTCAAATTAATGAAATCCTCAACAGAAAGGAGTCACAACAGGAATTTGCTAGGGAAGTCATCGATGGGAGTAGTTATATGCGAGGAAGAAAAGCAATTTGTGATAACAACTTAGAGCCCAACTTCCCACCCCATCTCTGATGCAACAACCATTGCAACCCGCTTCTTTATCATTATCAATCACCTCACACAACTCCAAAAACCATCGAATCCCACATCCAACGAACTCCAAGCTTGCAATCACTTTTCCTCTATCAATCTCTCACGCCATTAAATGCCCGAGCTCATCGTAGCTCCTCTCATCAAACTCTTTTCACCTCCCAAGTTGAATGTAGCAACCACTCTCAATCTCAATCACTCTCGTTTTCACCAACATGCTCAGTATCTACCAACTAACTCACGTTCATGTTACAATCTTTGCTCCTTCCTCCCCTGTCTCCTCCACTCAAAAACTCGCAGTTGTTAACTCAAGCAAGCCCAAACCAACCAACTCTATCCATCAGCCTCATTTTCTCTCAAATCAAGCTCTCCATCGACGACCTCCAACTCCTCGTCAATCAATCTCAACCCACAGAGCAACTTAAAACCCCCTTGTTGCCAACATAACCATTCACTCAGAAAATAGTCAGCCATTGGTACCTCTTTCTCCCATTGATTGTCACCTTCTTCAGCAATGTGTGTGTATTTGGTTCTTTTTGTAATTTATCGTTTCATCGACATCGCCGCACACAAAAATATAATGCAAAGCAAGCCTCATGCCCCAAATAGAAGCACTTGTGCACGTCGCTCTGATGTAGCGTCATTCTTAAAACAAGTTCGACAATATTATCTGCAACATGGATTTGCAAGCACATAATGCAAATATCAATGCTCAAAATAAAAGTTTGTGTCCATTCCAACGATAATGCATTCACATAAGCAATTAAATCTAAAAAATTTCGTGCATCATGAAGAAAATTTCAATTCAAATGCAATACTCTGAAAAATCATGCAATCATTTTTAAATTTTGCAAATTTTGTTTTCAAGATCAAAATCAGCAATACATTATATGACGTTCTCGAGCAATCCACCAAGCATATATGACAAGGTCATAAGTCCCGCATTTCAAGTCTGATCCTCTATATTCCAAGACTTAAATTAACAAGATTTGAATCTCGTGAATAGCATTTATATGATAAGTCTAAAATGATAAGATATTTTATTTTTTTTAGAATTGCACTAGGCCTCTAATCCCTTTTCAAGGAGAATTCATTTTTCAATGCAAGCTTATCTAAAGGAACTTAAAAATGCATGCATGTGAACACGATCCTCTATAAGAAAAGGAAACAAAGTCAACAATGTTCAGAGAAACAAAATGCAACCATTCAAATACTCGTATGATGGCATGGTTACTGCACATCAAAGAATCTCAACATAAAGCTCTCAAATTTCAAATACACATTCTTCAAACAATCATATCCTAATGACAAAAGTGTTGATAGAGAATCTCAACAGAAGATCTTTAGCATCAAAATGCCCGCAAATTTTAATGCAAATCATTTTGAGATCAAATCTTTAAAAAAAAATAAAAATATATAAATATAATATATTTCAAGTAACAAATTTACTATTCAATCTTAAAGCAGAGAGTTACAAATTTAAATTTAACCAAAGCTTACAAATGGTCAATGTCATATCACTTGTATCTCTATCGTCTATCTCAAAGATATCACATCATTAAAGATATGATATGTGTCCTATGGCCAAGTGATTTTGCCACCGAACAGCACCACAAATGTATGATTATGATTGAGGCCCTCTAATCGAGTAGTTCTTTCCAAAATGATACCATTAAATTATAATCACAATTAGATCCCCAAGTTCTCCCATAGCTCAAATACCCTGAAAGGTGAACTATAAAGTGCACTTGATATGACATGAAGCTTTTACCAGGTAATATCAACATAAAATTATCTCCCTAGCCTTAAACAAATATCTGCCCCAAGTCTACATACAAGGCTCCCTTAGACGTTGCAACTCATGGCTACCGAAGGATCATTAAATAAGGCTGAGTCAACTAACTCCTCTAAGTAGACTAGGGTCTAGGATAACCTCAGGTAATAAAATATGGGGATCTTGATCGAGTTCGTCATCGCTGCCTCTATCATTCACCCTAAGCTAACAACAATAAACTTCCACCATCCTAAATCCAAGTCACTGATATTAAGCTAAATATTTGTGTCTATCGACTAACCTTAATCAAAAGTTATATATTAGCACCGAGAGGGGCAATTAATCATAGGAGCTTATGTCTATAAGAACTATTGACCATATTATAAAGTTCTCCCAAAATTAGGGTGAAATTTCTAGGTTATGTTTAACATGCAATCCAATTTATCTTCTAAAAATTTGACCCGAAACACTGCTTTCTAAGAAAAGTCAAGAGCAATTTTTTGAAGCCCAAAAGGTAATACTACTAGTTTTTTAATTGATGTGTGAATCAACCATAATTAACATTTATGAACCTTAATATATCTTTTTTCTCTTTTATCTTTCTGTCTTAACATCCCAACACCTCAAATATAATAAAATGTAGTCATACTCATTCCACAGAATCCTAACTCCTATCAACAATTTGTTGCAACGAGTCCGCATAAGAAATTCATAATTTCATATCGACATATTCAATTGACCTAAAATCACCTATATTAATTAGTTAACATCCCAAACCTAAGATTTGGAAGTTCGCGTCCTTTTTCACCAATAAAATCTAGTCAACCAATGGAAGCAAGCTTCACTTAAAGATATATCTCAAAACCCTGAAATTGGACACCACCTTCCTTAGTCTTCTACCAACCCTAAACCTTCCACCTCCACTCTAACAGCCCTTGAAACCTCCTAACAATTCCACATCCGTTGATAGAGATAAAAATATCTAAGACTCCTAAAGCATTTATCTTAAAAAGGGAGAAACTCAATAATCCAAAAGCAACTCTTATCTTGAAAATTCTCAACAAAATTTTCATCCAACAAATCACTTTTATTAACAAGAGGAGATCTTATCCTTCATTAATATGGTATATTGAAATCAAGTGGTAACATTCATTTTTCCTTCCCATTGCTTTCATAGAAATTTAAGCCAAGGAAATCTAGAATATCTGCATGCATGTTGGCAGTTCTAAAATTAATCTGCTACTTCTCCAAGAACTGAAAGCCATATAAAAGTCAAGCCAATCCAATTCCCCACCCTTCCATATGTGAAAGTTCCATGCAATGCAAAAGGGTGGCTCACAAAGAAATATTCCTAACAACCAATAGAACATATTTTTAAAACAAGAAAACTAAAGTTAAATTTTCTTGATGTTAACTTGTGATAAATTAGTTTATGCTTGTTTGTGTTCAATTGAGAAAATAAGTTGTTAAAATTGCTTATAGACTATAACTATTTGAAATACACTCGCATTCATTATTGCATAAGCATTTTTCTTGTATTTTGCATACTCATTTTTGCACTATATATATATATATATATATATATATATATATATATATATATATATATATATATATATATATATACAAAAGAAAAATCCCAAAATGGTCCCTAGATTATTAGTGTTTTGCCAATTTGGTCTTAAAGTATCACATTGATACAAACAAACACACACACACACACACACACACACACACACATATATATATATATATATATATATATATATATATATATATATATATATATATATATATATATATATATATATATATATATATATATATATATATATATATATATATATATATATATATATATAATCCCAAAATGGTCCCTAGATTATTAGTGTGTTGCCAATTTGGTCTTAAAGTATCACATTGCTCCAATCTACTCCAAAATAATCCCTCATGTTGTAATTGTGATATGAAATTGATCCCAATTTAGTCTCAAAAAACCAAATTTGGATCACTATTGTATAGTGGATGCACGAAAGTGGAGTAACATTATACTTTGAAACTAAATTGATCATATAAGAATAGTCGAGGGATATATATGTGTGTGTATAAAAAACAAAGGGTATATTTGGATCCAAGTAGGATTTGGTAAATCCCAAAAATCCAGATTTACTAAATCATGAGTGTTAAATCCTGAAAAATATTTGGAAATAAAGAAGTTTAATCCTGATAAATCCTTTGAAACTGTTTGACAATGCAAGTCAGGAATTAAGCCGATTAATTCACTGAAAATGCAAATCTAATTTGTATTTTTAATTATAACATGCTGAAGTATTCACTTTTTGTGTTTGCTTGGTTGTGGGTAGGATTTAGTATATCATGTAAATACGTAACGGATTTACTAAATCTTCCTAAAAATTATTTGGCACGAAAGAGGTTAAATTCAAGTAAATTCGGATGAACTATTTGACTATTTTAGGATTTTAGTGTGTTAACTTAAATAAGATTTTAATAATACAAATTAATTGTTAATACTTATAATTGATTAATGTTAAATATTAAGATTAATTTATTTTCATGTAATCCTAATAAAATTAATTAAATCATATTTATGTAGATTAATATCATAATTAATTATTAATTAATTAAATACAAAAAAAAATTACTTAACATCTAGTTTTAAAATAGAAACCAAAATATCAATCATCAAATCGGATGTTTCTCTTTTCCACATGAATTACAATTACAGTAAAGACTAAAGAGATAAAACAAAAGATAAGCAAAAATAAGAAAAGTTTCATAGGAGCAAAAACGGACAGAAGTTGATGACATTCTTCTCTCCTCTTTGGTTTGTGCCTATGCTCTTCTTGTCTGGGGTTTACTTTTCCTCGTCGTCATTTCCTCATTACTACTTTGGCATTGCGTGCAGTAGCGTTTTCTGAAAAAGTCACTATAGAAGCTTCTTCGTCTCCTTTGGCAACATCAGATTGCAAGTCACGATAAGAGCTCACCACAACGGTAATGATCTTTCTCTCCTTTGACGCATTTCTTTGGCTACATCTCATAAATCCGCCAAACCACCGGATTTAATAAATCTAGGATTTAATGCAAAACGGAGAAGGAACGGAATTTAAGATTATGTAGGAATTAAAGTTGTCATTTTTGTTGTGTGGCATGATTTAGGCTAAATCCTACATCCAAACAGTCCTAAAGAGTTTTGTCAAAAAGATCTAAACTATCTAAGAAAACCATAGAACTTAAATGGGTCATTGTGACCCCCTTCCTCAAAGTTCTTCTAATCAAGTTTTATTCAAATCATTAGAAAAAATTTCCTCCATCTTTTCATCTTGGTATTTTCATATTTTTAAAAGCATTTCACTATACATAGTGTTAGTAATCCTGCATCCCCTTATGTCACTAAATAACCTCAACTTTCAGCTAAATTTTGAAACTTATATATTTATACCTAGCACAGCATAAAAAAAAATTAGATTGGCTCAAGCAGCTGGATTGTTTCTTTGATTGCCAAAACAAAGATGAACATCAAACTTCAAAAATTAAAATTGACGGAAAACATCAAAATGCAACGGGATGACTTGCTGGAAAGATAACAAAATTTTGGGAGATAAACTCTGCTACGTTATAGATGAAAGAAGTTTTAAAATCGGAATACTAACAAAGATAGCCTATAACTCATAACCTCAAGATAGTCCCTCTACCTATTAGAAAATATCATTCTACTTTTAATGGAAGGAGATTAAGAGAATCAGAGGTTAGCCTAAATGATAGAGCTGATATGTTGATAAATTTACTCATATAAATGAAAATTTAAATAATCTAGGGAAATTATTAAGATAAGTTTTGCTTAACCAACATCAAGGTCAAATACCTACACATTATTTTGAGAATGACCTAAAACTGCTCCCCAAACACGTGAAAATTGAAACCTGCAATTACTATGTGTTCAACTCAACTATTAACCCATCTACATTAGATACATATCCAAAGATCCAATGATCTTAAAACCGCCAAATAAGCTTTTCATTGCACCTATTTCTAGAGATAATTGCATGCATGTTATACTCTCATAATCTTTGAATGGATTACTTGTACCTTTCCCTAGCGAGTTCACCAATGAACCTCCTATCAAAACTAGGATACACATAAGTATTGTGAGAGCAGATCATCAATCTAAACTTTCTATTCAATTACCTAATGTTGTGGTTGATCAAATTTATCTTTTCAAAAATATTGATGCACAAGTACATTTTGACATGCATATATTTGACAAATCCACGCCTGGCTTTTTTGATATTAAAGATATACTTGATGGAACTTTCCTCCTTGAGATGCCTGACACATCATTTCTACTTAAGATACACATACCTCTCATAATATCAGATCCACAATATATCTTATTTGACACACAAATTAGGAAGTTTAATAATGAGACATAATCCTTATTTGACGCACAATTTGGCTAAAATATTATTCCTAAACCTCCTTCACAAGATTTGACTTACTTGATTAAGCATATTAAGATGCATTATGACATTGATGGTTTGTTCTTATTACCCCTTATCTACTTGACATGACTCATCATTCAGTGTAAGATTTGCATTTTCCTTAGCATTTCATATATAGTTTTTATTCACTGTTACAATGAGTTAATAAAAGTAACAATAGCATTGTTGAAACTAATTTTTTAAATTATTCATCTCATGAATACAATAATAATGATTTCATTTTAACTTACACTCAATTCCCTACCTATGCATCCACAAAATGCCACATGAAGAGCAGGATCCTTAGAGTTGTTATTTATTTTTTTGTTTTACCTCCTGACATATTTTCTACTCATGTTATCATTACAGATGATATCTTCCAAAATAAAGGATTTATCAAGCATTAAGATTGGCAAACTAACCCACTCGCAGGAGATATGAGTTTATTTTCAAAATTACTGTCACTGTCAATTATTTTGACATCTATAAATGATGTAAAACGAAAACGCCGGCTTTGCTATGGAGAGGATCTCCTCTCCAAAATCTGAACACAAGCCTAGGTGAGGCCTTGGAAAATTTCAGCCTTGATGGTGAGAGGAAAACTGAGAAGAAATTTAGATTTTGGGAAGGGGATGGGGAAGAAGTTCCAAAACTCCTTTTAAAATCTGTAATATTACTTCAGATTTTTAATCAAAATCTGAGAGCAAATCGAGGGGTAAACAACAGCTTTTGACTCTTAGAAGTCTTGGACAGCAACTCGTCTTCCCACACAGCAGCTAGAGGTCTTCTGAGGGCTGAGGAAGAATGGTGGACAGCAGTTTTCTTAGGTTTGGAAGAGGGGACAGCCTCTTCTAGCATCCAGAAATTTCTGGACAGCAAGTTGGGGTAGCCACGGGTGCAAAACAGCTGCTATTCTTTGTTGAAATTCCCTGAGTATGGGAGAGGAAGCAGACAGCCACCACGAGCTCTCTGGATGCAGCTGGAAAATTCTGGCCAGCCACTTACAATGGCTTGGGAAAGCTTGGTCAGCACTCAATTCATGGGGAAATTGGGAATTAATGTGAGAAATAGAAAGTAAATCGAGTTGGGGGAATTCGGGTAAGAGCAAAGACGAGTTGCTGTCCAAGACTTCTAAGAGTCAAAAGCTGCTGTTTACCCCTCGATTTGCTCTCATATTTTGATTAAAAATCTGAAGTAATATTACAGATTTTAAAAGGAGTTTTGGAACTTCTTCCCCATCCCATTCCCAAAATCTAAATTTCTTCTCAGAGGAAGCTGAAATTTTCAAAGGCCTCACCTAGGCTTGTGTTCAGATTTTGGAGAGGAGATCCTCTCCGTAGCAAAGCCGGCGTTTTCGTTTTACATCAGTTTGGTATCAGAGCATGGTTGCTCACCCGGGACGCGAACTCGACGGAGTCGAGTCTTTTCCACCCCGGGAGAATAATGCGGACATCCAACCGTTCATGCCTATCCGAGGAGTTGAAGACCAACGACCGAGATCACTTTATTTTATTTTAGTCTATTAAGTGTATTTTGATTTAATTGTGCAATTTTCCTTTTTACCCTCTTGTCTTATGTAAGCCCAAGGGGCAAATGTGTCTTTTAATTTCTTTTGAGGCCTATATATAGAGGCCCCTTCTCATGTATTAGGGATGTTGGATTATTAAGAAAATTTTGTTTGCACTTGTGTTCTTTGGAGAGAACGTTAGTGAAATTCCTATGGGAGGGAGTCGAAGTTTCAACCAGCCGCAGGATGGGTCCGGGCTCGTGGCGTGAAGTCCCTTGGAGGAGGGCAACGTAGTACTCGTTAGCCGCAGGATGTGTCCGGGCTCGCGGTCATATCTTTTATATTTTGTTTTTTTATTTTGTTCCTTCTTATTACTCCTAGTTGTTATCTTCATCCTCTTCACCATCCCCCTCCTTCCGGCCATCCCCCACCACCAACTACCACCCCCTTAACCCCTCCTACCAAAGCTCACCTCAACCTAACCACCAACCCAATCCCTTTTCTCCATTAGCTCCAAAATACACTTAATAAATGAAAATAAAATAAAGTGATCTCGGTCCTCGATCTTCAGCTCCTCCTCGGATTGGCATGGACGGTTGGATGTCCGCATCATTCTCCCAGGGTGGAAAAGACTCGACTCCGTCGAGTTCGCATCCAGGGTGAGCAACCAAATAAACAAAATATAAAAGATACGACCTATAGAAGTGCCCTGGTAGCTAAGAATGTTTTCATTTCTCCCCCTACCCCAGTTCCCTTAGACCGAACACTTTAAAACCACTCTTTTTGTGACTTGTCCACTTTTTCTAGCTATGTGTTCGTGTAAGTTAGTATGTTGTTGTGTGTGTTTTGTAGTCTGTTGTCTTCCATAGTTTTCTTTGTTTAAAATTTGTGTGTGAAGTCAAATGTCATTCATCTTGCATATCAAGTCTCTTGCACCACATCATGTTCATCTTGTTGAGTCTTGAGTTTTAGACATATGACTTCGCATAGCATATGTTGCACTTACATTACATCTGCATGACTTTCTTAAGAAAATTGCACGCCTAACTGAATAGAGAAATAATAAGTATAAACTTTATGCTGATTCTAAACGACAATTTAAATCTATTAAAGTTGGTAACTCAGTAATGGTGCGGATTCGTCCGGGAAATTACCGAATCCGGGAAATTACATGCTAGAAGTGCAGATCAATTGGAAATGTCAATAAAATCTGTAACAACGCTTGCGTGGTGGATCTGCTTGCAGAATTCAACGTTTATTCCTTTTCTAACATAAAAGATTTAGTAGACTTTGAAGGTCCGGAGTTAAAAAACCCCCAAATCCACTTCAAATTAAGCCTTGTGCGACCCCACCTTGTGAGAACCCCAAAGCCTACCTCCACTCCCAAAATTATTCCCAAAATTCCTATAGCGGAGAAGGTTGACATGATTCCTAGTGATGATATTATTCCCACAAAAGAGGGTGGACAAAGAAGATACTTGACTAGGTGAAGAGGTGAACCAAAGTCAGAGGATATGTGGTCAGAGTGCGAGGAGCTACAACAGATAAACCCATATGCACGAGGAGTTTTCGAGACACCAACTAGACGGAGTCGAGTTTTTTTCTCTCACCTGAGGAGAATGATGAGGACATCGAAGATCAACAGCTACGATCGTGTCTATTTATTTTCATGTATTTTATTTGTTATTTGTACTTTTCCATTTCTACCCTCAATTGAGGGTTTTGTTTTTATGATTGCCCTAGGGGCAATTGTGTCTTTTATTTTCCCTCATGTATTTGGCTATTTAAGCCCTCCTCTCCCTCTTGGAAAGGGATGATGATTATTGATAATGAAAAGTTTCATGTTCTTGTTGATCTCTTAGTGAGTTCACGTGATCTCTTAGTGAGTTCATGAGAGGAGAAGCCCGAGGAAGGTAATTCGCAATACTCCTAATCGGAAATTGATTTATTCACACTAATCTCCCTCCTTTTCCATTTCTACCCTCAATTGAGGGCTTTGTTTTTATGTTTGCCCTAGGGGCAATTGTGTCTTTTATTTTCCCTCATGTATTTGGCTATTTAAGCCCTCCTCTCCCTCTTGGAAAGGGATGATGATTATTGATAATGAAAAGTTTCATGTTCTTGTTGATCTCTTAGTGAGTTCACGTGATCTCTTAGTGAGTTCATGAGAGGAGAAGCCCGAGGAAGGTAATTCGCAATACTCCTAATCGGAAATTGATTTATTCACACTAATCTCCCTCCACTCCTCTCTACATGCCGCCGGCCTCATCAAGGGGGAAATCCATTTAATGCTAGTTTAATGCCATCAATGCCTTGATCCAAAAATTCAAATTTCAAAATATCCCCCCTTAATTTCATTCATAATCTGAAATTAATTTCAGATTATGAAAATGAAACTCCCTCTCCCCTCTCTAAGCCGTCGGCCTTGCTTGGGATTAAGTCCATTAAATGCCGCTTTATGGCATTGATCACATGAGTTGGGGATTCAAAATTCAAAACCGAACTCCTAAAAGCTGCAGTAAATTGCTGTACAGCAATTTTCCAAGTGGAAATTGCTGTCCGGGAAGTTCCAACCAGCCATAGTGCTGCCCGAACCTGCTCCTGTTTGCTGACCAGAAATCCCTCACGTGCTGTCCAAGACGTTTCTAACCTCAAAGGCTGCTGTCTGAAGTTTTCAAGGGTCAAAATTGTTGGCCAAGCTTTCCTAGTGACCACCCAAACATCTGTAGTTGCTGTCCAGCCATCCTAGCAGAGTTCCTACGGCTGTCTTGCTGTTCAGAGGGTCTCCGATTGCCGTCCAGAAGGTTCCCCAAACCTTGTATTGCTACCCACTTCTTCCCCAAACCGTCTCCAAGCCTTGATGTGCTGATTACTCGTCATCCAGTGCCTTGTGATCAAACCGGAAGCTTCGTAATCTCTCGTCTTTGGGTAAACTCTTTCCCTGACTCTTTTATCTTCGTAGTGCTTCTCAATTGTGGTATAGTAAATTCATGACGACCAAGTTGAAGCTTCTCCGCTAAAGCCCAGTAATTAGAAGAGTTGTGTGAGGGATCTTTCATAGCCTAATCTTATTGTTAGTATTGGAATTTATTGTTGGAACAATCTACGTAGGCAATGTTGGATTAAGATGGCTATCTTTTGAACTTAACTTCTATGCATGAAAATTAACCTAAGCTAAGTACCACTTAATATTTATCTTATCGTTCAATTCCGCATAAGATCTTACTTACTATTGCCTCTAAATCTAAGCGTGCAAACTTTCATTACGAAAATCATTTTCTCATGGGAGTTTGTGTCACATCATCTAACTGATGTAGAACAAAAAAAAGGCTTTGCTAGGAGAGGATCCTTTGCAAGAATTTTAAGTGCAGCAGCAATTTTGAAGCTTTAAGTTGATGAGAATCCAAAAAGAACCACTGCAGGAAGCGTAAATGCCAAGCTAAAGCTAAAGGCGGGATCCAAGGAAAGTTGAAGGAATTCAAAGTCACTGAATCATTGATCTAAGGAAAGCTAAAACTCAGGACAGCAAATTTGGATAACCACAGGCGCAGAATAAATCCTTGACAGCAGTTTTGTAAACCTTCAGGTTGAGGGAAATCAAGAGCAGGTGCAGAAAATTCTTGCAGCAGATTTTGAGTGCAGAAACGACATCATCCGGAAGAAATTTAGAGGGAGCTTGGAGAAGTAAACCCAGCAAAGCTGCTAGGGAGGAGGCGGTTAGATATGGGCCAGATTTTGGGAATATTTCCAACGTGAGGGAAACTGAGATTGTGGGCAAAAATTGTGGTGGATCTTGGAGATTTTGGCCAAGGGAAAGAATTTGAATTGTTTCCAAGAGAGGATGTGACTTTAGGAAACAAATCTATGGGATATTAATGAGGGGGGCCGGTGGCAGGCAAAGGCTAGGGAGGAATTAATGGGTAGAGATTTAATTCCTGCTATTAAACTCCTTAGATTAGGGAATCAATTAGTAGAGCAAGGCAAGGGAAATTTCGGCTATGAAGGGGATTTTGAATTATTTCCTAAATCTAGACTTGATTTAGAAAATAATTTGAAATAGGATTTAATGAGGCTAATTAAGACTTCTTAATTTGGTTTAAAAGATTAGGAAAGAAAATAATTCACTCCAATTTGAATTTCAAATTCAAATAGATATAAATTAAGAACTTTCCTAAAATAAAATCACTAATTTAGGAAAGAATTTGAAATTTGAATTTGAATAATTTCAAATTCAAATCATTCCCTAAATTAATCCAAGCAAATTAGGAAATCCCAAAGAGGGTGGGAGGAGGAGCTCGGCCGGCGGCTAATAAGGTGGAGCCGGCGGCATGAGTTCGGGTATGGGGGGATTTCAGGTGGAGGTGAATTCGGAGGCCAAACGAAGATAAGAAGGAGGAAGAAGATGAAAATGACTACTAGGAGCAATAAGAATGAACAAACAAAAACAAGAGACAAAATATTAAAGATACAACCGCGAGCCCGGACACATCCTGCGGCTGACGGGTACTACGTTGCCCTTCTCCAAGGGACTTCACGCCACGAGCCCGGACCCATCCTGCAGCTGGTGGAAACTCCGACTCCCTCCCATAGGGATTTCACTAACGTTCTTCCCAAAGAACCCAAGTGCAAAACGCAAATTTTTTTATTAATAATACATCATGTTCTAATACAAGAGCAAATGCCTCTATATATAGGCCTTAAAAGAAACTAAAAGACAATTTTGCCCCTTGGGCTTACATAAAACAAATCCCTTAAGGGTAAAAAAGAAAAAATGCATAATTAAATAAAAATTACAATCAATAAAATAAGATAAAATGAAGGGATCTCGGCCGTCGATCTTGGTCTCTTCCTTTGATTAATGCCTGGCGTCGGATGTTCGCATCAATAAATATTGTACCATCAAATTCAACTGAATTTATAAATACTCCACCACCTATACTGGCACGTTGAGTATTGATCATCTCACATAACCATAATACTTTTTAACACTATAGAGCAAGGTTCATCAAGTGGAGAGTTGGTGCAGTACAAGTAAGAAGACCTCTCATTATATTAATTTCAAAGGCTTGTTATCAAGACAATTAATTATATTTTTCTTTAGGGGTCAGCCAAACACGATTACGATGGAACATTTTAAATTTTAAATTTATTTTGGAATCATATTATCAGCCAAAATTAAGAATTCAATAGAAACAATCAAATAGTTAATTAAACCCTTCAAATAAAAGTGGAATTTTTTTACTTTCAAGTCAGGAGAGACTTGAGTGGCTACCATTATAGCCTATAGATGAATTTTTATGAGGGATTTTAGTTTATTTTTGTGTGAATTTCTCTACTTCTCTACAGCACTTCATATACTACTTATAAACCCACCAATTCAATGAAAATAACTTAAATATTTTGTAAAAAATTGGCATCTACAAGAAGCTGGTGTTGAAAGCTTTTGGATTAATTTAAAAATTAACAATAGTTATGGTTTGTGAACCATAACATCTCATTTTCTCTCTTATTTTTTATTTTCATATTCCGCCCACATTCTGAAAGCCTTAAACTACTTCAATCCTCACAAAAATTGAGTCTTACTCTCTACAAAGCCCTAACTCATGTTGTTCATCTGCTATCTGCTATGACCAACTCATATAAAAAATTCACAACTGTCTATTCCCATATCAATTTGACCTAAAATCACCTCTATTAGTTGGCTAATATCCCAAGCCTTAGAATTGGAGGTCCTCACCCTTTTCTATAAATATTATAAAAAAAAGCTAGCCATCCACTACAATAATATGTCTACCAAAAATTTGCCTCAAAACTCTTAGAACCATTCACTAGCTTTTTTAGCCTTCCATCAATCCTAAACCTTCCACCATAACTCTAATAACCCTTAAAACCTCCTAAGCATTTTTCAAGCATTGAGATTTTCATCAAAATCCACATCACATTTCGACTAAGGCAATTCATGTGATAAACATCATATAGATGATAAATGACAGCAATGATGTCTATTTGAGTAGTGTTGCAAGCCCAAATGCATCATTATGTAAAAGGAAATGAAGATAGAATTTTAGACAATTTTTTTAGGAGAAAATGAGATATTCCATTGGTGAGGTAAGTTTCCTGTTTTCTTAACAAACACTGGCAAAAAGTTGAAGGCAAGCATGCCTTCCCCATTTTTCCCTCACAACTTTTTTTTCCCAACTTATGAGCAATTATCATCCTATCTTAAGGTTTAGATATATTAATAATTTTAGAAAAGTGGGGCCCAAAAGAACACAAATGATAAATGACACAAGAAAAGTTCTTTTTTTCATGAGTAAAGAGATAATAACAAGGGGAAGAAGAGACATAATGAAGAGATGAGATGCTAGGATAACAAAAAAACAATCGAACTGGTGAATCATTATGAAATGTCATAGGATTAAGAACACATAGAACGAACCATTTCACATGCATAAGAATTGAATTTAAATGCGATGGCATATGCCAGGGAAGTAAAATATAAAAGGCCATAATATGCATCTCCCAATAGCATAATGTAAGGCTAAAAAAAAGTGTCATTCAACCAAAAAGATCTCTTAAAGTTTCAGCTAATAAATAATAACTTTCAGATATACGCTCAAAGCGAACCGAGATTTCATTGAAAAAACTAGTAAATTATACTGTTTTACATTCTTCAAGTTGTTTGACTCCAAGTAGTATTTAGTAAATCCTATAAATTGGGGTTTAATAAATCGTGCAAGGCTTAAATCCTTAAAACTGTGCCTATATGATGAGTGTTAAATCCAACTAAATCATGTTAAACTGTCTGACTATTTATTTAAAAATTTAATGGTTTATATAATTATGAGATTTTACTATATTTACTTGGCTAATCTCAACTATAATTGGAATAATTAAATCAAAATTTGCATAAAATAACATCCTAATTAATCACTAATTGGTAATTTACAAAGCAAATTAAACACAATAATTTCTATTTCGTCAAATTAAACCTCAAATTATACAAATTTGATTAAGTTAATATATTTTTAATAAATTAATAGTAATTATTAAGGCTGGTTTTTTTTATTATTGTATTTGTATCTAATTGTCATGATTATTCGACAAGTTTTATGCTGTTGTCAACTGTCTAAAATAAACCTCCCACTTTTCTCATCCAGGGCTTAGGACCTGACAAACGTAGCGTTAGATAAAGGCTTAATGTTGTTATTGTTGTATTTGTATCTAATTTGTTTTATTAAATATTAATAATTTTAGATTTGTCTTATGTTAAGAAAGATAGAGGTAGATCTAAAAAGAACTTGATTAGAAAGTATTAGAAATAACTTTTTTTATTAGATTTAAATGAGGATTGACTCTGAACAAGAAAAAAAGAAGAAAAATTATTCATGTAGCAGACCTCACGTAGTGGGCAAATTTTACTCTTAGAAATAGAATGTGAAACGAGTATATACGTGAAAATGTTGGAGTAGCTTCAATGGCAGATAAGATTAGAGAGAGTCACCTTAGATGGTTTGGTCACATAAAACGCCAGCCTTCCAATGACCCAATTAGAAGAGTAGATATATTAGATTTGGCCTATGTTAGGAAAGGTAAAGGTAGACCTAAAAAGACTTGATTAAAAAGTATAAAAAATGATATTTTTATTAGATTTAAATGAGGATTTCACTCTTAACATAACACAATGTAGAAAAAGGATTCATGTAACCAACCTCGTGTAGTGAGATAAAGATTTGATGTTGATATATTTGTATCTAATTTGGTTGATTAAATATTAATATTTTTTATTAAAAAATTTATCAACTTTAGTAAGAGATGAAAGGTTAGAAAATGGAAAAAAGTAAAATATGTTCCCGAGATTAAATGGGAGTAGGGTGCAAATGAGTCGAGTCGAGTCGAGCTCGAGTAAGTGGGTGTATCGTTAGACAAATACCAAGCTCGAACTCGAGTCAAGCTCAAAAGTCGAGCCCAAGCTCAACTCGTCCCACCGAAAATATTTTACTCAAACCTGAGTTCTGATTCAAAGTTTAAAGCTCCGATTTCGCCCGAGTTCTGATCCCGCATTTGACATTCGACCTTTCGTTTTCCCACCCGCGGTTTCTTTTTCCCACCCTCCAACCCAACCGCATGCAATTCTGATGTTCATCTAACATCCGACCTTTCGTTTTCCTGCGATCGAGGTCTGACTGCAATCCCAACGTTCATCCCGCATCCGAGCATGCGGTTCCCATCTTCCGGAATGTGATCCTTCTTCTGCGTGTGATCTGTCATCCACAGTCACTTTGTTTTCAGCTAGCCGCTAGAGTAATCGAGTCGAGCATAAGGATGTTCGAGCTTGAGCTCTATAAGGCCGTCGAGTTCGCCTCGTCGAGCCCGAGCCGGCTCGCGAGTCGGCTTGAATTGGTTGCACCCCTAGATGGGAGTATTTAAATAACACTAATAAAAAATATTTTTGATAATATGCTTCAAGATCTTAAGATTTGGGTTATTCATAAGAAAGCTAATGCTATGAGGGAAAAAATAGTTAGTAATATTAAGAATGCTGTAAAATATGTGATTAGAGAATCAAAAGAAAAAACTTATAATAACAAAAATAATTAGTGGTTGAGCAAAATGTGCATGTAAGGATCAAAAATAATAAGTTTTATTATAAAAATTAGTATAGATAGAGGGAGGGGTTGTACAGAGTCTAAGAAAGCAATATGCAATATAAAGAATTTAATTTTTAGTGGTTTATATGATAAATTAGATACTAAGGAATGTGAAAGATGTATGTATAAGTTAGTCAAGCAAATGCAAAAGATGCATATATAAGTTAGTCAAGCAAAGAGATAGGACAAGTAATGACTTAGTTCAAGTTAAGTGTAATAAAGATGAAGATCAAAGAGGGTTTTTCTTAGAAGAAGATATTCAACATAGGTGGATGAGATAGTTCGATAAAATTTTCTTTAAAGATTATGAAAAAAACAATTAACTTTAGTGATCTAAGCACCCTAATTGAAAGTAAAGATTTTTTTTTATCGTCATATTAGTAAAATCAAAGTTAAAGATGCTTTATGAAAATGAAGTGTTGAAACGCAGTAGTATGATGCTATTTTAATAGATGTATGAAAATGCTTAAAATATCTTTTTTTTCTTTTTTTTTGCTTACTAAAATTTTTAATATTATTTTGAAAACTAAAAAGATTTCATATGAGTGGAGGAGTGTGTTGCTTCCTAATTTTAAGAATAAAAGAGATACACAAGAGTATGTGAATTATTGAGGAATTAAGTTACTGTGTCATACATTAAAATTATAAGAGAGAGTAATTGAGCATAGGTTACACCGTGATACTAATGTTTCTAAAAATTAGTTTGGTTTCATGATGGATGAGTCTACCATGGAAGCTATACATTTATTGAAAGAATCTACATATGATAGTTATTAATTTAGAGAAAACATATTCTAAAGTTCCAAGAGAAGTGCTCTAGAGAGTTCTAAAAAAAATTAATAATGCTTATATTCAATTCATTAAGGATATGCATTTAGGAGTTGTTACTTGTGTTCAAACACAAGCTGATTTAACCAAGTATTTTCCTATTCCAATTGGATTACATCAAGCATCAGCTTTAAGCCCTTTTATTTTTGCTTTAGTCATGGATGTTCTTATTAGACATTTGCAAGAGGATGTACATTTGGTTATGTTGTTTGTTAATGATATTCCTCTTGTTGCTAAGACTAGAGAGTAAGTTGATGAAAAACTTGAATTATGAAAGTCAATCTTAGAGTCTAAAGGTTTTTATTTGAGTAGATCTTAAATCGAATATATATAGTGTAATTTTAGTAGTAATAAATCTAGTGGTGGAATTGTGATATTGGGTGATCAAGTAATTAAAAAAATGCATATTTTAGATACATCAAGTCTATTTTTCAAAGCAATGGTTAAATAGATGGAGATATTACTATTAGAATCCATGTTCAAAGATTGAAGTGGAGGAATGCTTTGGGCCTATTGTGTGATAGGAAAGTATCCCTTAAACTTAAGAGAATTTTTTATAAGATGGTGATAAGACTTACAATGATTTATAGCGCAAAATGTTGGCCAATAAAAGATAAGCATAAAATTAAGTATTACATAGATAGGATGCCCATGTGAATGAACAAAAAAGCGAAATTAGCACATATGTGAAAAGGTTGGAATAGCCCAAGTGGTAAACAAGATTAGAGAGTGTCGTCTCAAATGGTTTGGTCACATAAAACATCAGTCTTTCGATGACCCAGTTAAGATAGTAGATGTAATAGATTCGGCATATGCAAATAATGGTAGAGTTATACCAAAAAAAGATTTGGTCAGAAAGTATTAGAAATGACATTTTTTTATTATATTAAAAGAGACTTGAACTTTAAATAAGACACAATGGAGAAAAAAACATCATGTTGCCAACCTCACGTAGTTAGATAAAGGCTTGTTGTCATTGTTGTTGTTGTTCTTGAATTAGACTAACTCAATAATAATTAACATAAAATAACATCCCAACTAATCATTGATTAATAATTTATAAAATTAATTAAACAGAATAACTTTCATTTAATCAAATTAAATTGTAAATAAGTTCACTCAAATAAACAACTTAAAATGGTTAAGAAAAAAAAAATCAAATCACAAATAATGATGATGTTTGGAAAACGAAATATTGAAAAAAAAAAAATTTAAAAAATTATAAATTTTAGACACCACAAGTAGAGCTATGTGCAAATAAATCAAAGTACACAAGTGCATACTAGTTGCGTACTCAGACTTTTTTGGTAAGCGGAGGGTACACGGTATATGCTCACTGCCTACCAAAAAAAATTGAACTATATAGTTGTGCACTCTAGTTTATCCATAGTTTTTGTGATTCATTGTTTTCAATAGCTGCATACTCTAATAAATCAGAGTACACAATTATGTACTAACTATGCACTCCATTTTTTACGGTAAGCTGCGAGTGTATAGCGAATACTTGATTATTAAAAAAAATCATAGTATATACCTAGTATGCAGTTGTGTGACTTGTGTCCTTCAATTTATCCACATATAGCTCTACATACAATGTTCAAACCAAATATATTCTCCTGGAAATAAGAAAAAAAGTAGAAGTCTAAAAGTACATAGACAGCTATAAAACTAACCATAATACTCTGTACTTTGGTGTAACGGGAAGCCAGTGGCATATTCTGAAGAAAGATATCAATGCCGAGGATGTCACAACAGAAGGAAGCTGGGAGAAGCATCAACGGGACCAACAGTATTTGAAGGTGAAGAGGGGTTAGTGATTGAGAAGAAGGGCTAAGGATTTAAGTAAAATCCCTATATTTAGTAACTACAGGATTTAACATAAAATAGGAGGGAAACGGGATTTAACATTCTGTAGGGTTTAAGTTCTCCTTTTTTACTGTTTTAAGAATATTTAGTCAAATCTCATTTAAATTCTGCTAAAAAATTGTTACTAAATAGCCCCTAATGAAGGCAGAAGCAACTTCAGCATTTAAAGTTTCATGTCTCAAACAGTTTGTAAAAATAACAGCTGATGCAGATAAAGATTACTGGTTCCCTCTTCTAATTTCTAAAAGATTGTGTTTTTTATTCTTTTATTTACATTTGTGTTTCAATCTTGTTAAAGATATTGCTAAGATTTCCAGCAGTACACATTCCGTTGCGAAAATTCTCCACGGGCTAATCTCGGTGTTTCCTCGAAATTCAAGAGCTCAAAAACAAAATCGAGTTTTTAAAACAAAACCTAAAATAAGATTTGGAGAGAAAAAAACACCCAGGTCGTGATGGTATTCATAAGGGTTCCTCATCATCTTCTTCATAGCTGTGTTGTAGTCTTCCATCCTGCTTCTCCTGCTGCCGCTTCTCACTCCTCCAGAGGAACTGTTTGAGGGATTGCAGGTTGCTGCCCTCTTCCGATTATCCTTCGCAAGCGCTCTGCCATATACCAAGCAGACCGATGCCTTTTCTCCCCAAAATCGTTGGAAAGACGAGCTTTTGAAAGCGGGAGAGCCGAGAGCGATGGCTGCCATCGCTATCCGTGTTCTTTCGATGACTACCCTATTGTCCCGAACTTTTATTTAACGTTAGTAAAATAGTGACAGTGTTCTCATTGTTGATCGCGCGGCCCGATAATCCTAATTCGGAAAGTAGACGGAATTGTTATGTTGGTGTGTTGTTATATATTGTTTGGTATTTGTTCCGTATTGATGTATTGTTCGGCAATAACGAGAAATATTATTCTGTGAACAATACCGAGTAATACCGAGCAATACCGAGACATACATATTTTTTCTCGATTGCTCGGTATTTCTTGGTATTGCTCGGTATTGTTCTTCACATAGCGATATTTTTCATTATTGTCGAGCAATATCTAGCAATACAGAGCAATACCTAGCAATACCTAGAGCAATACCGAGCAATACGCGAACATAGCAATTCCGGGCAAGTCGCGGGGCCGTGCGGTATTGAGTAAGATCACGTTGCGACATGTTATTGGCATCCGAACGTAGAGCTACGTCAGGTCATCTGACCTAATAATAGTTCTATTGTCCTCATCTCGCCCATCGAACATTTTCCTCTTCTCTCTCTCTCTCTCTCTCTCTCTCTCTCTCTCTCTCTCTCTCTCTCTCTCTCTCTCTCTCTCTCTCTCTCGCGCTCTCTCTCCGCGTTTTTTTTTTAAGGTAATTTCATGCTCATGAAATTTTGAGGGGAATATTTTAAGACTAAGCACATTTAAAATTTGTATTAAGCATTTAAGTCCGTTTAAAAAATTTAAAATCAGACAAAGACACCATTTAAACTGGTGACTTGTGCTAATTAGACATTGTTGTCAGCTAGCCTTTCTCAAAAGAACATTAAGTTGACAAAAGTCGACCACGTAATCGACGACTTATGTAAGTCATTCATTCAATGGGTAACTAACATCATAATTTTTTTATAAAAAAATAAGAAGAATTTTCTATTTGATGGAATTGGATATTATGATAATCGTGACAGATATGATTTAAGACATATGACTTGAGTTATAAAAATGTGTTGTTCCATCAGTCAGTCTTGTCAGTGTCATCTTTATTATTTTTGTCATTATATACATGATTTTTTTTTTGCCGCATTTTTATTTTTATTTTTATTTTATTTAAGCTCTCTTACTCAACAATGTTTCATTTGAGTATAAATATGTAGTGTAAGGCTCC
Source organism: Dendrobium huoshanense (assembly GCA_016618105.1). Taxonomy (NCBI): domain Eukaryota; kingdom Viridiplantae; phylum Streptophyta; class Magnoliopsida; order Asparagales; family Orchidaceae; genus Dendrobium; species Dendrobium huoshanense. The sequence goes on from CM028347.1 coordinate 20,356,581, forward strand.
CTCTGGCTTAAGTTTGAAAAAATTATGCAACTTCTTATATAGTACTTCACAATGTATTCATCGGTTATGAATTTGATTCACACAACTCCCACGAAGCGGATGATTCAAGAGGGTAGCAGCCGTTTGAAAGAAAGTTTGGCACTCCTACTTATGACATCCTTAAATTAAATTTTTCGGTATTGCATGCATTTCTAAAGTGAAGATGAATATTGCATATTATGTCATGTGCATGATGAAGTTATGAAAGTTAAGTTGTACAGGACGAGTGATAATCTTAGAGATTTCTACAACAGAGGTACATGGAAGATATTGGGGCTTTGTTCCATTGCATTTTCTCAAGGGGTGGATTTGTGAGATCAAACGAGACAAAGAAGGTTGTGTTGAGCATATCGTTGAAAGCTCAATGGTCGATGTAGTTCACCGTATTCTTTATCACACGTGGTGTCGTGGAGAGGATGAATTCTTGTTAGAGTCCTATAAAAACCTAATGAGAGTTGTTGTGACAGGAGATAAGAAGAAGGAGTTTCTGAATGCAGCAGATAGACAGTTTATTCAATAGGAGTTTGAGTACCACTTCAAATGTTGTCAAACTCATACACAACTCCAAGCTTGCCTGCATATGATAATTTGAAATGTCTAGCTCAATGTATTTGTTGACATTTTTTTAAATCTTTAAGCTTGTTTTCTCTTGTACTGGTAATTGGTAAACCCGTGTATTACTATTCTTAATATTTGCTTTTACTATGTGTTATAAAAGTTCTCTAAAGGAGTTTAGTATCTTCATTTGTACTGTATTGGCATTGAGTTTATTTTATATTGTATTAGCTTTAAAGTAAGATTTTCTAAAAAAAATTCAAAAACATTATTTTGAAATCAAATATATATGGAAATGAGTGTTGGATAGAATAATGAAAGTAGAATATCTAGGTTAACTCAGATGTTTCCATCAAACTCAATTAGTATTTATTTTGCTTCTTTACTTAAACAAAAAAATTTTAAAATATAATATGAACAAAAGTTATCAAAGCAAAATAAATATAAAAATGCCAACTGCATAAAATAAGCATAATCAAATACATAATCCATAATAGTGCTAACATCATCAAAAACTAACATCCTATGTAGTACAAATATAAGCCCAGCTAACATCTCCTACGTGGTCTCTGGGGCAATGCATCACTACCGGGAGTGTAATGTTGTGGTGATCGTAGAGGCCTTTCACATAACAAATGTTGCTCCTCCACAATAATGCCAGACTTAGATATGTCGATGACTGAATGGTTCTTGGTACAAAATATGGGCTGAGGTATGCATGCAGGTCCGATGACAACTGATAACTAAAGATATTCTCAGAGGGCCCCTAATCAGGATACAAAAATGGGCCAACAAATCTAATGTAAGGGTCAAGAGCATCCTAACTCATGGTGAGTGGTGTATCATGTCGAGTTGTATCATCAAAGTACTGTTGGTCCTTAATATGCATCTGCCGGAGTGTCATTGAAGTGATGTTGCAAAGCACGCTCATTACCAAGCTAGGAAGAAGTCTCTCTACAATAACAACATTAGTAATTTAATAAATTTGAACATTAGGGTCTAGTAACATGACGCAAGGTTTCATATTTATGTACCAGAAGGTGCACTAAGGGAGCTTTGGGGTATGACATGGTGGGAGGCTCAACAGGAGCCTTCAACATGGATAGTGTAGCCTAGGGCTTGTACCACTGCATGGACTGATGTACATCATAGTCATTTTCATCACTAGGATGCTCCTCGATAACTATGTAACCTCTCTTACTCTCCCATATGGAAATGTAGACCATGTGGTACAACATCCAATCCATGTTTGACTTCCCATGACCATCTACTATTTTAAAGTCGGGCTCCATACATTAGCATGAAGGATGCTCCTCGGCCACTTATTATTGAACTTCTACGTTTCACTAAGAAAAACCAAGCAATCACATTGTTAATATACATAATTATTTGTTAAGACTTTCTTATTTCTAGTCAAAACATATAACTAGAATGATTACTATTACTACAAAAATATCCTTTATATAATAAATAAATCCAAAATATGCATCACTCTGCCATAGAAAATTATATTTAATCTTAATGCTTCTCTAATAAAAAAAACAATTTAGAAATAATTTTAGAAGCTTTTCTCCATTTGTTCCAGTGCATCACAACATTTTTATAAGATAAACTATATCATTATAATAAATAAATTTGAAAAAAAAAAATCTAACAAAACTACTTCGAACATAAAATCTTCTAACATAACTTACAAAACTTACAAATTTAGTTCCAACATCAACCCCAATGTTAATATAACATATAATTAAAAAAATCTCACAAATATTAAACGAAAACCTTTCTTCCTAACTAGATCCAAAAATATTCTAAAAAATCTAGCACAAACAGACCACTAATCTAGCACAACAAATATACAACCACTATAACTCTATTTCTCTCTTAAGCTTTAACTTCTTTAAAGAAATAAATGGATATACAACAAATGCAAAAAAATAACAAAAAAACTAAAATGTCTGCATGCCTAATGCGTCCAAACAGTTGGTCAAGCGCGAACGGTGAGCTAGGGCATGGACGAGCTTCGACGGCACGTGAATGAGGAGAAGAAGCTTGAAGGATCAGGGGTTTTTTTAAAACTTTCCTAAATTTTGAGAGGGTGGAACAATTATATAAAAATAAAGATGATAATGAGCAAGTTAAAATAAAATGACTATTAAAACAATTTTATTTAAAATTGTCAAAAAAATATTAAATAAAGAAAAGCTATAAGATAATCATGGATCCAATCATGATTATTAAAATCTAATCGGCATGTTCAACCGGGAACCGGCCAGCAAATCGGTCCAATTAATCCTGAAAATCAGTCTAGCATCAGACCGTGACAAAATCGAATGAATATCCAGTTAAACCACAAAATCAATGAATCGTATGGATATTAAAGAACCATGCGGTTTAAAATGCAAAGTACAGGAAGTCATCGACTGCAAAATGAATGATTGAAACCAAGCTTCAAGAATTTTTTAATTTGATCGTATAACCCTGCTTAGTATGTAGTTTCCTTCATTTCCCATTCCCGAGTCGCGATCGTCCCTCTCTTCATTCACGTATAGGCGTAGGCCCGTAATTGTCGATTCTTCTTTAGTCGTTCGGTGAACTTGCTCCTCAAAAGCTCCACATTTCATCACATTTGTCAATTTTATCCTATTTTATGTGGCACAAGCCGCATAACTCATCCCAGATCGAGACAATCATAGGTTTGTCTGTTTGCTCACCTACAACTTCAAAAGTGTTTGATGAATACTTTGATTACATAAATGTGAAATTATTGTCGCTCAAAGTTTTGTGATGCAACTATTTAGTGAATCATGCATGAAGTTCATAGATCATACTCTTGCTTTGAATATGTGTTGGCACTTTTTAGTGCATTATTTTTGTTTTTACATGTGAATCATGCATGAAGTTCATAGTTCATACTCCTATTGTTTCTTGTATCTACAAAATTTGACCTTATTTTGTTAAAGTCTATATCTTCACAACAATTTATTAAAAAATATTAACTTTTAATTATTGGTGCATTAATGATCAGTATGGGTAGTTCACATTTTTTATATATCCACATTTTATAATTTAAGGTTCTAGCCATGATAGTGAATAGGTGTTGATCTTCTCATTGTCTATTGAATGTGTTGGTATTTCTAATTGCTTCTTTCCATACCATGGATGATATGTTGTTGGGTGTTACATTCCATTATGTGTTTGTGTTTGTGTTTGTGGAGTTGGACTTGAAACTTCTTAACTATATAAGGAGAAAGGGTACGTAGAAAAAGTATGTTTTTTTGGTAACGATTTACCCCTATTGTTTAAATATTTTTGGATGATGAAATTCCTATAGCTATAGAACTAAATATAACATGAACTGGACCAACCGAAAGTAAGATTGTAGATTAACTTATATCATTTGAGTGTAATATAAAATATAGATTTATTATTTCATATTAATGGTTTATAGATGAAGATTACTTAGCTAATATAGGTGATGGAAATGACATACTTGCATGTAAGGATATTGAAGCATATGGGGTGGAAGAATTTGGTGAAGAATGATTTGGGGATCCTTCATTTGATCACACAAATTTAGGGGATGTATATTAGATTCGTTAGAAGTGTTTTGAGTTTTAAGTTTTATGTGTAAATTGATATAAACAATTGAATGAGAACTATTACTTTTTTTATCTCAATATTATGGATTTGCGATTTCATTATCTTAAAAATATTTTATAGTATAAATATAGTTTGATTATTATGCTTCACTTTATGTTACTTGTATTACATAGCATTTAATTGATTTTCTTTTCATTTTATTAATTTCATTTTTAACAATTTCACATACTAGAGAAAGAGAATTAATGATTCTGTGATAAAATTATATGTGAACTAGCGAAGAACAAGCCAGTTACTCAATACTTCATGTCTTCAATTAAAAAACAGTATTTATTCATGTTTTATGTTTCATGATCATTTATTTTATTTAATTTTTAGTCGCATTTTTTTATATGATTGCTTCAATATATGTAAATTATGTTATATTTAAATAAAATTAGTATTTATTACATCCTCTGGTTTAACCCCGATTGAACAATCAACCATGAACCTCTCCTTCTTTCGGTTCATTGTCTGATCCGATTTTCACAACCTTTGATCCAACAATTATAAAAATGAGAGATGGGTGGTGAAAAAACAAGACAACGAAAACGTAATATTTATATAAGGAAAATTATATGCTACAAAGTTGATTGAGAAGAACTATCATCATTACCCTTGACCCACTAATAGCAATGGATAAACATTAAAAGAGCTACCAAACACATTAACTAGTAAAGAATCCAACTAATTTATGAGAAACCTCAAATCCATTTTATGTTCATCCCAAAACACACCAAATGGTGTATTAGCCAAAAGAAGAGAATATCATCCAAAATTTTTGTCCCATTAAACTAAATTTATAAATGTAAGAAGCCTCCCAATTTAAGATATTTCAAAACAAAGTTAGACATCTCTAAAAAGCAAAACCAATTACAGTAGTTGAGAGGATGAAATGCAAAATTAGATAATGTGGATATAAAAATAGAGGTACAAGACTATACAACTTAAAAAAATAAGATATCAACTTAAACATAAATCACAATAAAACTATTGTATGAAGAATATAACAACCCATTAAAAGGCTATTTAGTTTGTTGGAAAAAGAATTAAGAGTAAAATGAAATGCAGTGTAAAAAGAATGTAATATATTTGAAAAGATTTAAGTTATTTTGATGAGTGTAAAGTAAATGCAAGAAATTACTTTTTTATTTAGCTTGAAGTAATATGCATGCAATGTAAAGCGGTGGGCAGAAGCATAGGGAAACAACCAAAGATGGTAAAGGGCAATGGGCGATTGGGACAACAATGATAACGATGATGCCAATGGGAGAAAATTTGTAGTATATTTGAACATCAGTCAAATCAAGTGATTCTTAAATACACCATAATTGAAAATACATTATGAATTCCAACAAATTTAAAAGTTTACTATGCATTTCTTTCACTCCAAACCAAATACCAACATTTTCAAACTCATGCATTTGAAATACTTTACACCCTTTTTACTTCAAACCAAATAACTCGTCAAATCTCTAAGAATCCATTAGTCATTTTTCATGTATTTTCAACACACAACTTTTATAAGTCACATGGAAGTTAAATTTACGGTGGAGAACAATAGGACTTGAGTTTCCCATTTTTATGTAGATTTTCATTTATTTCACACCAAAAGCTATTAACCAGTTAAGTAATAATCATAAGATAAATTATATTTGTCATATTTTTGTCTCTAGTTAGAACTTCTCTCGAGAATTTAAAAGTTAGCTAGCTTCATATAGTGACACATTTCCATAAGATTCATGGAATAAACACACAAAAAATACGTAGGTATGACTATTGTTACCCAAGTTGCAAAGGAATTAAGTATCATCCATAATCATGCCACACTAGATAATTAAATAAGTTGCTTCAGTATCCTATAAAAGCCATTAAAAAGAAATTTAAGTGAATAGCCTTTAAATCAAAATATATTTAGACCAACTAGCCTCCAAAATATCATTAAAAAATAGCTTCTTTTAGTATTAAAACAAATGAATGAGTCTTTCACTTCTAAAATGCTTATCACAACCATGACAGATAGAAAGTTATTTTAGATGAGAAGTATAATCCTGAAGAAGTTGCAAAGTGATGGAGGTAGAGCCTAAGAACCATTCCTTCAAACAATATCAATGTTATAATTAGTAGTGGTATTAAAGATAAGAATGATATTTTGCCTAAAAATTTCTCTCAAAGAATAGTCTTTGAACTAAGAATAATTGAACTATCCCTAATAGGGAAGGAGGACAAACATAATGGTTAAGCAGTTACATAGGTCTTAAGTCATTTCACAAATGAGTTGTCATGCCCCAATGTATAATGAAAGAATTAACTACATGAAACTCATCGATTACCGGCGGTTCTCCAGCCGCCGGTAAAAATGGAGGTTTAACCGGCGGTAATGAGTGATTTTTCTGTAGTGATTGTACCTAACCCTATTTTTCTCATCATCAAAATTTATATACAATAGATCTACCACATATTCAAATTTTTAGAAAGTAAAATATATTAATAATCTCATTTCATTCTAAAAGAATTATATACATTAATTCAGTACATTTCAATGCATCCAAAGTAACTGATAGATTAAATTAACAAAACTAAATACCTATAATTGAAATTATCTTTATATTTTGACTTTAACGACTCTCAATCTACTACTTAGCTTCTTCTTCTCCTTTTTTGCTTTATTAAAATAACATGTAAATAAAAGAATGAGCATACTTCTTGCTCAATAAGCTACCTGAAATCTTATTAGAGAAATCAAAGTTCACATTTGTATTTATATAAATACACAAAATAATAAAAGATTTCACAATTTAATTTAGGTAACATTTATGAGTGTAAAAGAGGTTAACTATGTCATTCATAAAAATATTAATATTAAAATAGCTTGTACATATACATTGTACTTTATCATAAAGATGATATATATGTTACCTAAACTTAGACATGTATATCAGATACATTGTCTTGGAACTTTTCTAAACTTAAACATTAGTTGAACTTGAATATTTACATTAAGAGCACTACCTTGAACACAACTTAAACTTTTTCTCTTGAACTGAGCATTAACATTAGAAATATTAACTTGAACATTAACTTGACTTTGAACATGAGCATTGGTGCATTAATTAATGAACTTGCAATATAACATGCACATGTCCCGATGTTTGCTTGTAATGCCACTTTAACTTATACCTCAACTTGGTCTCACACATGTACATAATAAATGGAAACGTGCTCAATTTTGCTTATAACTCCACTTGATAATCTCACATATATGCATGATAGATGGAGGAAACATAAACATGTACATGTAAGGACCTTTGTAATGTCACATATATGCATGATATCAATATTGTAACATGTATGATTGACATTTTACTTAATACACAAATGAATAGAAGTGACATATGTACAACAATTCTAATGATATGCATGGGATAAAAATATATGCACATTCAACAAAAAGCATTTTAGGAAATCATTTACAATGAATGTTTATCACATCATTTTGACACTTATATCATTTTACGATCCTTTTCATAAAAATCAATATAAGTAGTAAGATACATGAAAATCCACACATTTTAAACCAATAGTTGAAATTTTGATTTTTAACAGTCAAAATGCTTATAATTACTCATTTTATAATGTATAAAAATTTTGCAATGAAAATTTTCTCAAACATCACAAAATCATTTAAAATCTAAAAAATAAGGCATCAATATTAAATAATATATAAATTAATAAAAATTTTGAAATTTAAGGGCTCACATAAGAACTAAACCAAGCTAAAAATTCATTTGCAACAAGTTGCTCAACATTTGTAGTATCTATTAGAGGCAAATTACTTACAAAATTCTAGGTGACAAATCATTCAAATAAGACTTCAATATTTAAAATAAATATGACTTATTTTGCACATTATGAAAAAACTTACTCTAAGGTTTGATGAACTTCTTCATAGTTCAGTAGCACATATAAAGTTATTATTTTAATTTCTAAATTATTGAGGAACCTTTCAACATATTTGCCATAAGGCTTTTCATGACTTCTAAAGATTGGTAGTGCATGTTATGATTGTTCTTCTATATTGAAGTCTATGTTACAACTAATCTTTGTTCTTGTACTCCTTATATGAGGCTCAAAGTAGTAGGAGCAGAAGTGAGTGTTTCTTGTGACAAATATGCTTCACATGTCGACCCTTCTAGTCGTACTTTATTCTTAACATATTTTTTTAACTTGTTCAAATATTTGATAGATGATTAAAATTATCAGTTACCATTAAAAATACTTAAGACAACATATTAAAAATATATTTCACATCTTAAAAGGGTATATCAAATGATATTGCACAAGTCCACCAACTCTAGCTTCATAAGGTAAATTGACCGAAAGATGTTCCATAGAATCAAAGAGTTCTGGGGAAATTTTTTTTTTTCTAACTTGCATAGGATGATTACTATGTTCTCATCGCTTCTTCATAAAGCATCTTTGGTTAGTTTATATAAACATAGGTCTTTGAAGAAAATGCTAAGCTATGTTAATGGATTCGATATGTAATCTGGTAACATAAATATTATGATCGAAAGGAGAACCTTCATAATTATGTGGCAATCATGATTTTTTATTACAAATAATATCGCAGATTTAAGGTCCACACATCGGCTTAAATTTGATCCATATCCATCAGACATTTTTAAACCTTGAAACTATTGATATATTGATCTTTTTTGTTCTAACATGAAAGAGTAAGGTGCTTAGGACTTCATTATTTTGTCGTCGCTGGTAGTTAATAACTAAAGATTTTATTGCTAGCAATAATCTTTTATGTCCATTCTAGCTTTGACATTATCTTTGTTCTTTCCTTTAACATCGATAATTTTATTAAAAATATTATCTATAAAGTTCTTCTTAATGTGCATAACATCCATATTATGCCTTATAAATTTTTTTCTATAATATGACAATGTCTAGAAAATAAATTTTTTAACTTAATTATGTTGAATACCATATCCCAAAAATTTATGCTATGATAATATTAGAAAATCAATAATTGATGAAATGCCAAAAATATTTGTACGTCATCACCACTTAATTTGGGTGGAGGAGGTGACCACTTAACTCTATTTTTAACAAATATTTTTTTATTTCTCCTAAATAAATGATCAACAGGTGGAACATACAATGATAATCAAATTAAGTCTTTTTTTTTCTCTATGTTTTAGTATGAAAGATTTAGTATTCTCCATGTAGTAATAGCAAGTTAATTTTTCTGCTCTGTTCCAATTAGATAACATACCATAAGATAGAAAATCGCCAATGATCTAAAGCAATGCAGCTCTAAGAAAAAAAAATTGTTTGGTTGAGTATCATATGTGAGGACATATTCTTCCCATAATAACTTCATATCATCAATTAATGGTTACAAAAAAGTATCAATTTTATTTTTAGATTATGTGATTTAGGTATTATAAGTGTTAAGAACATGTACATAGTAGTCATACACATCTCCGATGAAAGGTTATATGATGTTAGTATAATTGACCAATAAGAGTACGATGAAGCTACATGTCTGTATGGAGTAAAACCATCATCACATAATCTCAATCTTATCTTACGTGACTCAGCAACAAATGAAGCATGCATTCGATCAAAATATTTCCATGCTTCAACATCTAATGGATGAGAAAAAATACCACTATATGTTAATTTCTCCTTATGCCACCTCATATGATATGCTGAACTCATTAATGCAAAGAGCTACTTAAGTATTGGAATAATCAGTAAATAAAATAAACAAGTATATGAAATATCTTTTTTTTTTTATGGTGTTGTTTTCTCTAGTTTGGTTAAAATTGATGCACATTGCAAGTGTGATAATAAATATTTGTTGTATCATTCTAGTAGTATAATATACATCCATTTAGATAACAATCAATTCTCGTAGCGGTGAGACCCAACTTGGATACTAATTTCTTTGTTCGATACAAATTTGTGGGGATTAAATTATCCGTTAGATTTATTTCCTTGATAAGATAAATGAAATCATTGAAACAATCACGAGACATATTATATTCAATTTTGATACTTAGCATCTTTACATTAACTGATAGTTTTGAATGTATTTTGCAACCATTCTAAATTGGTTTTTAAGTAGGATATAATAATTTAATTTTTTTTTTTGCATTTGATGGTTCTTCCACACCAGCCCTTAAATTAGGAGCTGCTACATCAAAAATAAGTTTTTCGTACGGTCTACTCATTTAATCTTTATTAAATATTTTAAAAGTTGTGGATGGACTAACACGAGTATCTCTGTGTGGCTCGTACTTGCCATGTGAGGTTCAAATCTAGTAGTATGGAATAGATCTCCTACGATATAAATGAACCTTTACATCATCTGCCTTAAGGAATGCTTGATTTTTATGCTTCAAACATGAACATCTAAATAATTCATTGAACTTAAACGAATATAGTTGAGATGCAACTTGAATAAAAGTTTCAACTCCCAACATAAATTCATATGTCAATCCTCTTCGACCCGGTAACAATATGTTATACATCAAATATCTCTCTTATTGGATAGTCATTTGGATGTGAAAACAATAATTCCATACATAGTTGTGAAATGAATTATTAGAAAATATATAGCTTAAATCTCATTTAAATCTAATAAAGAAATATCATTTTTGATATTTTTTTAGCCAAGTCTTCTTATATATGCATCTACCTTTCTTAATATAAGTAAAATCTTATATCTATACTTTCTTAACCGAGTCATTGAAAGGCCATCATTTTAAGTGACCAAACATCTAAGATGACTTATCGCTGCAAAACTTAACTTAGTATTATGCTTCTCTTTTAATAAAGCATTGCAGGTCTCACCACCTCCATATAAAATTTTCCCTTAAGTTTGAGGGGAATTTTTTTATCACATAACAATATGGATGCATTCCTCCACTTCAACCATCCAACTTGATTTTTGTTGATAATATCCCTATATATTTTACCTTCACTCTTAACAAGATATTCAATATATAGAAAACATGTACTATTATTAATAACTTTATCGCTCAAATTCACAATCCCCTCATTAAGTGTATTACTACTAAAATTACACTATATATATTAATGTTTTAAAATAACTCAAGCGAGAACCTTTACATTATAAGGTAGACATCCATAATTCAAGTTTACCTTCAACTCCCTCTCTAGTCTTATCAACAAGAATAATATAAAAAAAAAAGGTATAACCTCTTGCAAATGTCTAGAGAGAAATAATAATATTATACAAGTGGTACATTAGAAGAAAAAGTGCAAAATTTAGGCAAATGACCATAGATAATTACATAGTACTTAGCTTGCATCTTAAGGATATCTAGTGGGAAGAAGTTGATAGCTTTAGTGAGGGAAATAGTGATAATGAGGCATATGATAAACAAATTATAAGTTCAAGTGATACTAAATCGACTAATGATATGTCTTCCATTAATATGTTATTCACTTCTATATTCTAAGTTGTTTCCTTTGTTAATATTTTCATACAGCATATGAGACAAGCCTCCACTTAGGTCAATCATCTATTTTTTTATTGGAGAAAAAGATGACTATTGGCTCATCTTATTTGATATAAGCTGAGCAATAGTCCATATCATAACCTATAGTCACCATCTATAATACACTATATGCTCCTAGTCCAATCAGGCACAACCCACATTTTCTCCTCGCTAGATCTTGCATAGATCCTTGCCATCCATCATAACCATCTCAACCAAGCCCTTCCACATACTACTACCCAATATACTAATAGACTGTCCATTACCCCCTCCACTATAGCCACATTATGCTAGACCTTCTACAAGTGCAAAGCAGAGATGTGATGGTGGTTCATAGGGTTTGTAAGGCCTAATCTATGTTGTGCTTGATAATGAAATAAACATATGAATTTCAAGTTATTTTCATTGTCTCAACATTTAAACTTTTCTAATATGAAATAAAATTTTATTTTTTATAAGTTCTACCCATTTGAACAACCCACTCATAGGATTAGAAATATCATAAGGGGTAAGTTTGATACTCTTATGTATCATGAAAAAAAAAAACTAGTTGAAGTTCATGACATGTGGTTTTGCAAACTTGATGTAATGTAATGATATCATATAATTTGAGGTTTAATTAATTCAGCTTATGTTGTTATCATAACTTATTTTCTGCTACACAAAAAATATTTTAGACGTCTCTCTCAAAATAATGATAAAATCAGGAAATTTTTTGAGAAACAGGGATCAATCCATTTATGAAACATATTAACCAACATTTACAATTTGGGCGAGCAAACTCCATGGATAAGTGAGAGTGATTAAGCTGATTTGTGCATAGTTTGGGGCAGCCATGATTATGCCAAGAATAGGGAGTAGAATGAGTAGGGTCATGCTTTTGACTACGAGGGCATTGACAACTCCTAGCGGCTCGATTCTTCACATTGAGCATAGACACCATTTAGTAAAATATTTTTTTAATTAATTTTTTAGATATTTCTAATTTAATACATATAAGTTTGCACTTGTTGATATCAACTATGACTCCCAATTTTAATACTAATATTTATATTGAATTTTTTGGCCTTTAATCTCATCTCTTAATAGAACAATGATTGAACATATAAAAGATCCCTTAAAAATCGTTCGTAGGTCCTCAGACTCTCCTATTTTTTACTACAGAATATGTTCTACATAACAAAATCTTTTTCAATTATGAGGAAAAACAATTTCAATTAGGCCACTTTATTTTTTATCATTTCAAAATATTCATATAAAAATTTAAGTATCTCCTAAAAATCTTTTTATTTATATATCTTGAATTTGTATCTAAAATTGATATTCTAAATATTTTCTTTCAAATCTCATGAATATTCTTGCTATTATTAATGAATACCAAACAAATATAAATCATGAACATTTGTTGTCCATTTTTGGCAACACAAATTAGGTGGGCAAATTGACCTGGCCAATCGGACTAGCGCCAAGAATATAAAAACAAGTAAATTTATTTATAGGGATAAGGAAATTAATTACCAGCGATTCTCGCCCTATTTCTCTCTCTTCCCGGTAGTCTTCATCTCTAGACGCCATGAACGCGAACCAGTCGCGGCTTGGGTTTTTTCCATGAAAGACATCGAATCCGTAAGACCTCAAATCCCTCATCCTCTTCGCGTCCATTAGTTTTTTTTTCATTTTTCACGTTATAGGCTGATTTCTCCAGGCCGCTGAAGAAACCCTAATCGATCCGTTCCTTGTAGAGGTCCTCCCGGCCCACAAAATATTCGAAGATTAGGGCTTTCTTAGATTGATAGGTTTTTTTACTCTACCCTGTTACTTCGGATTAGGGATTTCGTTATTCCAATTCCGCTCTGGTAGAAGTTACGGTATTGGAAGGAGATTAAGGCGCTGAACAATTCGCTTCCGATTGCTTCAATTGATTGAGTTCCGGATAATGTGTATACTCTGCGTGGTTCAGAGGTGGTCTCGGCGGGTCGCGACCATGCTACCGTGGCTTGTGATACCGCTTATCATTCTCTGGGCTCTCTCTCAGTTGCTCCCTCCCCCCCTCCGCTTCGAGATCACCTCACCTCGCCTTGCCTGCGTTCTCGTTCTTCTCGCCACTCTTTTCTGGTACGAGATTCTCATGCCCCACCTCTCCAGTTGGAGGGCTCGTCGTGCTGCCCGCCTCCGTGAGCGCCGCCGCACAGAGGCCCTAGAGCTCCAGAAACTTCGTAAGACTGCTACTCGTCGTTGCCGGAATTGCCACATGCCTTACCGTGACCAGAACCCTGGTGGTGGCCGGTTCATGTGCTCTTACTGTGGTCACATCTCCAAAAGGCCGGAGCTTGACCTGCCAGATCAGATGGAAAGTCCTGGTATCATTGCTGATGTTGTTGGGAAGAATGGCTGGTTGTGTTATGCTGATGGGAATGGTAATTGGGCGGGCTCTGACCCGAAGTACTGGAATGGCAGTGATCGGAGCTGTTCCATGGACAGATCTTGTTTTGGTTTGATTTTTTTTGCCTGCAAGCTACTTTCATGTTTTTTCTCGAGTGTGAGGTGGCTTCATGGCAAAATTTTCAGATTTGGTACTTCAAGGGAAGATGGATCTTCTGATTTAGATCATAGAGGATTGCCAGGGAAAGGGGAGAATTGTGTAAATTTCCATGAGAGTAGAGGGGAGAAGGCTAGAAGGAAAGCGGAGGAGAAGAGGCAGGCTCGGTTGGAGAAAGAAATGCTAGAGGAGGAAGAGAGGAAGCAGAGGGAAGAAGTTGCAAGGCTGGTAGAGGAGAGGAGAAGACAGCGGGATGAAATGTTGGCTGCTGAGAAAGAGCGGTCAAAGGGCTTAGCTGTTGATGGGGGCAGAGATGGAAAGAAGGAAATGGATAGGAGGAGGAAGGACAGAAGGAAAGACAAGGATAAAGCATCTAGCAAGAGCAATTCTGATGTTGAAGAGCATGAGAAGAGGGCAAGTAGGGAAAACGAAAGGAAACGGGAGTTTGAGAAGAAGGTTGAGAATGAATTGAGAGATTTTCAGAAAGGTGCCACGGATAATTACAAATCACATGCCTTAGAAGGTGTTCATGGAAATAAGGTTGCTGTGAATAATTCTAGGTATTTTGATCGCATGAAAGGCTCTTTTTTATATTCTTCTAGAGGTTTTGCTGGTCCCTTCTTTGGAAGAAACATGCAGAACTCCCCCGCTGTTACCAAGATAACTAAGCCCGCCACAGGAATTATTGATCATGGTCAAAATTCAGGAAACAGAAGAGATACTCATCCTCTAGTGCATGTGGCTGGTAAATCATCTTCTAGTGCAGGTGATAAGGCTTCTGAGACAAACTTAAGTCGAATTGTGAGTTGTTATTCATGCAATTATCCTTGCTCATGTATCATGTATATGTTAGTATTCTTGATTAAACATTAATATGATATTTATCTGTATGTTTTGCATTGTTGTCCTTACTTTTCCCAGGGAACTACAGATGTTCAACCAAAAACAACCGTTATAAAAAAATCATGGCAGCAATTGTTTACTCGTTCTTCAGCAGTTTCTCCATATCCTGATGCAAAGTCTACAGGTCAGGTGAATCCAACTGGACAATTAGCAGATCGAGGTGATCTTTCATCCAAGAAAGACTTACTTCAAAGTTACTCTACTACTGATAACCTAGTTGATTATGGGAAATCATTGCCTTTCACAGCATTCCCTCCTGCAAGCATTTCTTTTCCAAACAATCCAATTTTTCCTATTGTGCCCGATACAACATTCCCTTCTCTTGAAGAGCCACCGCGAAGTTCATTGTCAGAAGATGCAGAATTATTTGAGGATCCTTGCTATGATCCAGATCCCATCTCATTGTTGGGGCCTGTATCAGAGTCACTTGACAAATTTCCATCGGACTTAGAGACTGGATTTACTACAAGGAACAAGACTGAAGGATCTTCATATTTGAAGAATGTTTTGACTTCTGCAGATGTGAATAAGCCTTCCCCTATTGAACCTCCCTTGTCCAAAGTAAATTTTCCAGAAGGAAAGCATTCCGCATCTGATCAATTGTTTTGCTCTCCTAATTCAGATCTATCCAGCAATATACTGGAACAAAGTACATGGAAAATGTGGGGCAGTCCATTGCCTCAGGAAGGGATGGGTTTGATAGGTCGTCCCAACGGTTGGTTTTCACCCCTTATGCAAAACAATTCCCAACAGCAAGATTTCTTGCATTCTCTGTCCCACAGGCCTATAGAACCACCCATCTCAAAGAGTAACAATAAGCTAATGGGAATATCCAGTCAGTATGCTCATAATGGTAACCATGAACATAATTGTGGGACATATAGTCCACTTGGTCCTAGTTTTAATGATAATGGCATATGGCAGCAGAACTTCTTCCAGGCTCCATCACCAATGGCTGTTAATGATCATTTACTACCTATTGATCTTATGGTTAAAATATCTCAGGGTGAAGCTAACTATAGTACTCCAATACAATCAACTACTGGGCATCCTTTTGAAACAAACCCAATTACTAGTTGGCCCAAGTAAGTATCTTTGTTTCTTCCTAGAAAATTTCCTTTCTGATGTATAATTCTCTACATACAAGAAAACTGAAAAGAATTGGCTTCAGTGCGCCTATTTTATACACTTGGTTGATTTGCAAATGAATACTCTTGAATTTTTATATTTGTGTACATTCCAACATGTCTGAGTTGCTTAAAATTTTTCTTGTTATTTTTCTTTTTCATTAGCTGTTTTGGTTAGTTAGCAGATGTTCTTGTGCATGTTATAGTACATTTCACTATTAAAATCATGATTTATATTTTTATACTCAGTAATTTTGTCTCACTTAGCTTGGGTCATCAGGGTCACCATGCATATTAAGGATTCGTTTTGTTAGGAATAATTGTTTATGAATTTTGTGTAGCATGATTTCCTTGTGAACCTCTCACTGTCTTGTTGAATGACTTTGTAATTTATATGAAAAATTGGAATCTAATAGTGCTTATTTTTCTGAATTTTATTTAAACAAAGAATTTTCTGATTTTTTTAATGCAGGTAACTTCACTTATGTAAATATTTGTTTGTCAAATAATTGAATTTCACTAGTGTTTTCAAAACAAGAAGTGAAGCATACCTGTTGTCAAATAAAATGATCACGGGTTATTTATATTTTCTGCATATGTATCGTATTCACTTCATGATAATATTTGGTAAAAAATTTCAAGAAATGAACATAAAAAAATTTCAGTTAAAATTGAAGAAAAATGATGTAGTGTTTGCCTAATTTGATGACCACATTCAGAAGTTTTCATCACCAAAAAATTCCTTTCTTATTTCCTTGTTTTTCTCCATTCATCCACTCAGAATTTGTATTAATGCAAATCCAGACTAATTGGGTTCAATAATTTCTCTCAAGTGAAATATTACTTTTTTTTTTCAAAGCTTGATTATACTTAATGAGCACTAGGTTGCTAAGACTCTTTTTCCCAACACGTCTCATCTTCTTTGTGAATCTAAATAGGTGTCCACAAAGTTTAAATGGGTTGCCTAAAGTCAAATCATTATATTGCAATTCATATTTAAAAGAACAACTTCTTCAAGTTTTGCTCATAGTTTGAGATTCTAAGAGTAAAGCTGAATACCTTGATTTCAAACTTTTGCGAAGTTGGAGTTGATACAACATATATCCATCACTCAACCATACAATTTCTTACAATTTCCAATTTAGCATAAATGATAATTAATTGTTATAATTTTTATGATATAAAAGAGTCATTCCTGAAGATTTCTATTTCATATGGCACTTATATTCAAATAGGCCTCTAACAAGATTGTTCATAGATAATTACTTATCCAGTGCAATCCTCTCATTAGAATCTATCTCCACCTTCCAGTAGCCGTGTATAGCTCATTCATTAATTGAGATTTTGATTGCATTTTTATTTTATTCTTTTGTAGAAAATTCCTTATTTAAAGTAGTAGTTAGCTTGATGTATCTCTAGACCAAGGTTTTAAAAGGCGAAATCGGGAATCGAGGCGTTTTTTCTAAGCGAGGCGAGGCGTAAGCCCCGAGGTGGATCGAGGCGTAAGCCTCAAAACGATTAAAATAAATTAATTTAAAATTTTAAATAATGACAAAAAATAACAAAAATAACAATTATTTGTACTACCAATAATAAAATAACATGAATACAAAAATATACCAGTCTGCCGGGGGTCCAAGGGGGCGCTGCCCCCTGGCGGGGTTCGACCTGCCCGGTCAGGTCGCGGGGTCAAGGGGCAGAGCCCCTGCGGGGGTTTCCGCGGGCAGCGCCCCCGGAACAAAATTATATTATAAGAGTAATTTTGAAATTCTGCTTGTTGTATATGCTCAATACCGAGCGTACCGAGCATGTACCACTCAGTATCGAGCCAGTAACGCTCAGTACCGAGCATGTACCGCTCAGTACCGAGCATGTACCGCTCAGTACCGAGCATGTACCGCTCAGTACCGAGCATGTACAACTCAGTACCAACTCAGTAAGCTACAACATTTTGATCGGAAGAAACAACGGGAGCTCGCTGACTGTGAAGGTAACTTTCTCACTTTCAAAGCGCTGCCTTGATGCGCCTCGACGCCTCACGCGGTGAGGCGTACGCATCCGTGGAAAAAGGCGTAAGCCTCGCCCGAGCGTCCGAGGCTTAAGCCTCAGTTCGCCCGACGTCCGCCTCGATTCGAGGCGCGCCTCGAGGCGTCCGCCTCGAACGCCTTTTTAATCGATGCTCTAGACTGCACTTATCGTCAATAAATACACAATTCATGCTGACTTCTTCTCCAAGGAATCCACTAATGCAATTTGCTGCAGTTGATGTTCAATATAAGTGAGCCTTTTTCTTATTAATTTGGCACAAAATTTTCAAAATATTCAATTAAATAAATAAGATAAAATTACTAACAAAATACAAATTGGTCAATTCATAATTAGAGTGGTTATTAGAGGCACTTAATTTTGTGTTAACGAGTTTGATAGATTTCATTGTTATCTTCGATCATATAGGGATGTCAATGAACTCCTTGAACTTAGTGCCAGATTGAGAATTTACTAAGAAGTTAATTATCAATACATCTTTGCAAGTAGTCCATCCATCTGACATAAAAATTGTAACCCTTCTGTTCTTAAATTATTTTATACTCTACATCCCTTTTGGTGAACTCTACTTTTCTTTCTAGTGGAGGCACTTGTAGCTCAGAAGATGGAGGCTTTTTTCTCGGTCCAAATTAACAAACAAATATAATAATATGCTTACATTTTAGGGACTTTGTTGCATTAATTGAGATACTGACTTAGCGGAACCACTTAGCAATGTATTATATGGCTTCATCCATTATTCTTTTGTAAAAGTTCTATTAACTTCATTTTACCTCAAATTCTTCCTCTTTCACACTTCTTCTAGGATCATGATGCACTCCATGAACCGGTTTTATACCAACATGAATAGTCTTATGAACATCTGCTTCTCTTACACCATTCATTACACCTTTTTAATATTCATTTTCCATGCACAAACTATACTTCAATTCTTGCACATCTTCTTGGTTTTTTAACTATACCTCCAAAGTAGCCTTCTTAGACTTGGTAACTTTACTCCCTTTGGACACTCCAACTAGACTAATATGATGCTCATTTGCTTTAGATATGCCCTATTAGTTTTATTTTTTTGGCTGTGATAAATGCATGTATCAAAGAGTATTTAAACCAAAAGTTAACTCATCATGCTTCCAACAAGGTTTGAAATTGCATAATTAGGTATCGAGGCTCTACCCTAATTTGAGACTTTTGGCTTATAAACTAAAAGAGCCTAACATCATCTATTTGAGGCATACACCTCATTAAAAAAGCATTGAGTGCTTCACTAAATGAGGTGTGCATTTCAACTACCTATATATTATTCAGTGCTCAACATACATATCTTTAATAACAATAATATTTTTGATGCACATTTGTCATTGTTCATCACACACGATTAATTGTTGTAATCAATCTTACGGGTTCTCATGGTCCATAAAGTCATATTAATATTCATTCTTTGTTATATATATTAATCTTTACAGTAAAGTCACTTTCATAGTAGATATTCTTGGCATAAAACTAAATTAATTATTTGGAAGTTCCATTTTTTTTGGAAGTCCTTGTTGTGTACTTTTCTATAGCTTCATTTAATAACTAATAAATTTGATTGCTCTATAATTAATATACTTTTGAACATCTTTTTTATTATGAATCTATGATGATACTGGAATACTTCTTAATCATTTGACATTCTCTTTACAACAACAACAATAAGCCTTTATCCCACTACGTGGGGTCGGCTACATGAATCCTTTTTCTCCATTGTGTCCTATTAAAGGTCAAATTCTCTTTTAAATCTAATAAAGAAAGGTCATTCCTAATATTTTTTAACCAAGTCTTTTTAGGTTTGCATCTACCTTTCTTAACATAAGTCAAATCTAGTACCTCTGCTCTCCTAACCGGGTCATTGGAAGGCCACCGTTTTATGTGATCAAACCATCTAAGGCGACTCTCTCTAATCTTATCTTCTACTGGAGCTACTCCAACCTTTTCACGTATATGCTCATTTCGTATCCTATCTCTAAGGGTAAATCCACTCATCCATCTGATCATCCTCATCTCTGCCACACTTAACTTAGTATTATGCTTCTCTTTTAATGGCCAACACTCAACACCATAAACCATTGCAGGCCTCACTTCCATCTTATAGAATTTTCCCTTAAGTTTGAGGGGTACTTTTCTATCACACAACAAGCCCGATGCATTCCTCCACTTCAACCATCCAACTTGAATTCTGCTGATAATATCCCCATCTATTTCACCATCACTCTGAACAATAGATCCAAGATATCTAAAACGTGTACTCTTTAATGACTTGATCACCCAAAGTCACAATCCCTTCACTAGGCCTATTACTACTAAAATTACGCTCCATATATTCCGTTTTAGATCTACTCAAGCGAAAACCTTTAGTCTCTAATGTTGACCAACATAATTCAAGTTTACTTTTAACTCCCTCTCTAGTCTTATCAACAAGAAGAATATGATCAACAAAAAGCATACACCAAGGTACATCCTCTTGCAAATGTCTAGTGAGAACATCCATGACTAAAGCAAAAAGATACGGGCTTAAGGTTGATCCTTGATGTAATCCAACATAAATAGGGAAATACTTGGTCAAATCACCTTGTGTTTGAACACAAGTAATAGCTCATGCATACATATCTTTAATGATTTGAATATAAGCATTATTAACTCCTTTCTTTTCAAGAACTCTTCATAGCACTTCTCTTGGAACTTTATCATATGCTTTTTCTAAATCAATAAATATCATATGTAGATCCTCCTTATTTTCTCTATATTTCTCCATCAAACCTCTTAATAAATGTATGTCTTCCACAGCCGACCTACCCGGCATGAATCCAAATTGATTTTGTGAAACATTAGTATCACACCACAACCTATGCTCCATAACTCGCTCTCATAGTTTTAAAGTATGACACATTAACTTAATTCCTTTATAATTCATACAATCTTGTGCACACCTTTATTCTTAAAAATAGGAATTAACACACTCATTCTCCACTCATCTGATATCTTTTTAATCTTCAAAATAGTATTAAAAAGTTTAGTAAGCCAAAAAATTCCTTCATCTCCTAAGAATTTCCACACCTCTATTGGAATATTATCAAGTTCAACAGCTTTTCCACCCTTTATTTTTTTTAAAGCCTCTCTAAATTCGATTTTACTAATACGCCGATAAAAATAGAAATCTTTATTTTCATTTAGGGTGCTAAGGTCACTATAATCAATCTTATTTTCATAAAGCAAAATATTTCATCCACCTTTGTTGAATATCATCTTCTAAGAAAAATATTTTTTGATCTTCATCCTTAATACACTTCACTTGAACTAAATCCTTACTACTCCTATCTCTTTGTTTGGCTAACTTATACATATATCTTTCTCCCTCGTTAGTATCTAATCTATTATATAAATCACTAAAAGCTAAGGTCTTTGCATCGCATATTGCTTTCTTAGATTCCTTACGAGCCTCTTTATATCTTTTCCAATTATATTGTCTTCAAAAATTTATTGAAAAGATTTGTTACTCAAATTATTTGTGTCCTATGCAACTTCTCAAATCTCATTAGCCATCTCATTTGGTTTTAAAGTTTTGCCTAACATTAGAGCTAGCTCCACTTTACTTTAGTGAGTCAATATTTATTTTCTTACTATTATGGTCATTATGCTATTACAGAAGACTTCTTCCTTAATACGCCAATTTTATGATTTCTTAATATAATTTATCATCATGTTTTGACATCTTCATCTTTAAATAAGATATGTCATCTTTGTTTGCAATGAATCTAGCTTATTAAACTTTATAGATCGTTTCTCTGTTGCCTAGCGGTATTGTTTATCTTCTTTTCTTGTTTATTAATGTCACATCTTTTTTATAGATCATTAAAGGTTATAGCTTTTGTCTTGATTGCTATATTTTTTTCAAGATTTATGATCTTATAATCATTATAAGTTTCTATAGTACTTTAATTTTATCACTCTTTTAAATCATAATTTTCTTAATAAATATTTTTACTTTCTTAATTTGTCATCAAGTCATCTTGATATTCTATGATTTATTTTTAGAATTTCCTTAAACTTGAATAATCTTTTTAATAGTTCTAGTCATCTTACATCACATCAGGTTTTGCTCAACTAAATAATTCTAAAATTTCTCTTTTAAACTTAACAATCTATCTTAAAAATTTACAATTTCTTACCTTTTGAATTCCACCACCTTACCCTAGGATAATTATTTATTTTGATTACTTTCTTTATACTCTAAAGATATCAATCAGAACTACTTTTTGTTGTATGGTAAAACTATCTATTGGAATTACCTTATAATCTTTGCAATTTTTTATTTCTTTCGAACAAAGAGGGTTGTTGTCGTTTATTGGATGCATTTTTAAAATTATTAAGTTATCTTATTGTTTCTTAAAATATGTTTTCATAATTGCAATATCATAGGTTATTGCTAATCAAGTGTAACTTCTTCTATTGTATTTTTATGTCCTTTTTATACTCACTATAACTCTTTCTCATAGTACATCTTATTATAACTTTTAATGTCTATGGAAGTTCTCCCTCGATCAATCTTTTATTCTTCAAATATATATGTTATAGTTATTCATCAATCTCTTACTAAAATTTCTTTTTAAACTATATTAACAAAATTGATTTATAAACTATTTTTATATCAAATTTGAGCATCATAAGCTCTAACCTCTTGTAATATCCTCATCGATAATCATCTTAATAACATTCACTATATCAATTTTCTCATTAACTTTGGCAATTTTACTGTTCAACTCATTACTTATTGTTGTCTTAATTTCATTTATGTTGTTAACTTTTCCAATTTAAGATAGTTAATAGTTTTTCAATGTCCTTTGTTTTTTTTCTATTTTCTTTTAGTTTATTCCAAGCAAGTAATATGAAATCTTCTAGGCATTTTGTCTACGAATTCTTTTATTATTCTATTATAAGTTCTCAAATTCTATTAAAAATAATCTAATTTTAATTTTATACCTAGACAACTCTTATCTAATTGCACATTACTTGCGGGTGGCATCCTAGGTATCCCTTCTCTATTTTCACCACTACTGGATCAACTTGTGATGTGTCACTTATTGATGATGTCCTAACAAATCCTTTCCTATTTCTTATCATAATTTGGTTAGGTATTGTGACATCAATATCATGGAATGCTCTAGCGGTAGCAAAAAATCAAATTTGGGTTCTTTTTTAGCATTTTTGATGTAAGTTATATGGGTGATGTGTTTATTTATACAAAAAGTTATAAATAATAAATTTAGAGATAAAGGTGGAGAAAGATGCTAATGTATTTAAAAATACATAGCATACAACAACAACAATAAAAACAAAATCAAGCATTTATCCCACTACGTAGCCGACCCACTACGTACGGTCAGCTACATGAATCCTTTTTCTCCATTTTGTCCTGTCAATAGTCAAAATGTCATTTAAATCTAATAGAAAAAGACCATTCTAATACTTTATAACAAAGTCTTTTTAAGTCTACCTTCATCTTTCTTAATATAGGCCCAATCTAATACATCTACTTTCTTAACCAGGTCATCGGAAGGCCGACGTTTTATGTGACTAAACCATCTAAGGCGTCTCTCTTTAGTCTTATCTGCCACTGGAGCTACTCCAACATTTATCACATATATACTCGTTTCACATTCTATCTCTAAGAGTGAAGCCACTCATCCACATGAGCATCCTCATCTTTGCAACACTTGAACTTAATTTATATGCTTCTCTTTTAATGGTCAACATTCTGCGCCATAAAGCATTGTTGGTCTCACCACTATCTTATAGAATTTTCTCTTACATTTGAGTGGTACTTTTCTGTCACACAGTAGGCATGATGCATTCCTCCATTTCAATCATCCAACTTGAATTCTACTTATAATATCCCTATATATTTCATCATCACTTTTAATGACTTGATCATCCAAAGCCACAATCCCCACTAGATCTATTACTACTAAAATTACACTCAATGTATTTGATTTTAGTTCTACTCAAATGAAAACCTTTTGAATCCAAGTTTGACCTCTATAATTTAAATTTTCCTTCAACTCCCTTTCTAGAAAGAAGAAATATGGATTTCCTAATTATGTGATGTTTTGATGTATGCTTAGAAGATGACATTAAGCTCAAAGGTATCGAGCATTAAATGTGGAAATTGATATGGAGGCAACAATAACATCATCAACATCAAGCCTTTATTCCACTATGTGGGGTTGGCTATATGAATCTTTTTTCTCCATTATATCATGTTAAGAGTTAAATTATTATTTAAATCTGATAAAAAAATGTCATTTCTAATATTTTCTAACATAGTCTTTTTAGTTCTGCCTCAACCTCTCTTAATCTATGCTCCTAATTATCTCATCAGAAGGCCGACGTTTTATGTGACCAAACCATCTAAGGCGGCTCTTTCTAATCTTATCTGCTACTGGAGCTACTTCAATTTTTTCACTATGCTCATTTCGCATTCTATCTCTAAGTGTAAAGCCACTTATCCACTTGAGCATCCTTATCTCTGCAACATTTAACTTAATTTTATGCTTCTCTTTTAATAGCCAATATTCTGCGCCATAAAGGTTTGCATGTCTCACCACGATCTTATAACACTCCCGTTGCTAGGTCTTAAGCCCTGAATGAGAAAAGTGGAGGGTTGAGTTAGTTAGTTGTCAACCAGCATAAATTATGTTGAATAATCATGACATAAATCCTTTAATATAAACTTGATGTTGATGAATGAAAAAAAAAAGATGAATAACACAAAAGTTCAATTTTTTTTAATCATTGATAGTAATATTATCATAAATCAACACTTTGGATCTAAATGGGCAACTTGTCATTTTTTGTTTTTAGATTACTGCCTCATTTCTGTTTGGTTGCTATTTTCTTGGTGCTTTGTAGAAATTCTCGTGGCGGGGAGTTGCTTTTTCAATTAGATCTGCTAATTTTTGGTAGCTATAAGAAAGTTTCGTTTTTATATTTTTTTTTTTTTCAAATAAAAAATATTTACAATATGAACAATAGTTTTAAAAAAAGTTATTTCCCCACTAAAACTTTATAAACACCTTTATAAAAAGATGTAACCGACCTAAACAAGCCTTAGGATTTTTTGTGGTAAACTCTTGAATCGCAACTAGTAGCGATGAGGCTTATCACGATAGCACCCAACAATAGACATGCAATCAATCATTGTTCGTCTCCTCATCATTGCACATTTCAAACCAGCAACTAATGTAGGGAAGGTTAAAATAACACAAGTGAAAAAAATCAATTTAAGTTCATCGTTCATGCCTTTATCATCTTCATCAGAGCATCTTTCTAGGAGATTGCATATGCATGGAGCACGGGGTATTGTCTGAAAGGGTAGTGGGAACCAATAACACCACTGCATTGTACTGTTATAAATTGAAAGGCACGAGAAGCTATACATGAAAGAGCATATATTTTGTGGTAGGATCAGTGAAGATGCCCACATTATGAAGGATGAACTAAAAACCAACGTTGAAAATGGCAGCAATAGCAACTGGAAAGTAAGTTTTGAGAAACATATAATCTTCAGGTGGTGATAGAACTTTCAAATCTTCAGAGATCGAAGGAGAAAGGCTGGATCACCAGTGACATAAACAGAGAAGCACATCCAAGAAGAATTGGAGACTATAAGAGTACAGAGTGAAAGAGCAACATAGGAGAAGAACAACCAAGAGAAAACTTTCTAGAGACTAGGATTAAGAATACTTTCCAAGCATTGCGTTAGAATTAGCTAGTTACTAGGTGATTTTATGAACCCATTCTAGTTGTGGGACGAGCCTTTTAACCCAAAAGTGAAAATAATAAAGCCGCATTTTCATCACTTTTGAGAGTATGGAGATGTGTTACAGAGTGCACGTGACCATGCATTTTAGTGTTGTCACACTTTGCAATGGAGGAAGGCGGCCATTCAGTGTAGATGTCCTTAGTTCCAAGTGCACATCTTAAAGGCTTCGGTTGGGACGGCTTTTTTACTCGGCTTTTTTACTGCTTAAAGAAGCTTTCTAGTAAAAAATTGAAATTTTTATACCAAAAAGCTGTTTTAAGAAGTAGTAAGAAAGCCATCCCAAACGAAACCAAAGTGTGCGCTAATAACACTCATTATACTAACGTGTAAAGAGCACTCTTAATAATAATGGTTATAACTTAACATGGTTGTGATTTTTAGACCTATTGGTTTACAACCCTTGAATATTTTGATCGGTGTAAGTATGCCAACAAAGTGTATGGGCTGCCCCAGATGGTTTGATAAATAACCAAACCTTGAGTTTGTCTTCTTGGCTGCCAATATGGGTAAAAAGACAAGCTTGCCTGTGTGATCTGTGAAGCATCAAATTTATTATGGTTTTTAAACTGTGAAGCAGTTTGATTTTAAAAAAATTGTTCCTTTTCCAATTTTATCGTTTGAGATTTTGCGTACTGCTGAAGGTTTTCGGCTCAACACAACTCACTAGAATCCTAGATGCTTCTTGCTATTCCCCCACGCCTCTTTATTACTCTTTGTTACTTAGAAGGATCGTATCTGTGGTCCAGTTTAAAAACACTACTTACATGTGCATTTTGATTTTATAAAAGCCTACTTGGTATAATTATTATTTTTTATTTTTATATTTTTAATAAGTTTTTTAAATGTGTTTTTAACTATTTTTATTTTTAAAATTAAATGAAGTTATTTTTATTTTTAAAAAACAATCAAAACAACTTTTAAGTATTTTGAGATATTTAAAAATGACTATCAGCAACAGCCATAGCCACCATTATTGCTGACCACCAACATCCCTTAAATAAACAAAAAACATATTTTTAAGACCCTAAACATAAACAAAATAAAATAAATTAAAAATTTTAACCTAAAAAAATTGATTCCAAACGGCCACTAAGCAATTCATTTCTTAGTTAGCTTGTAGTTAAAATATTGTAGTGCATAGGAGAATATTATTTTCAGTGCATTCATTCAAAATATTTGCCTATGTATTACATATAGCCTAGGACAATATAACGATTAGTTGTATTTCATTAAGCATATTTGCCTGCTTCATTTCATTTCCCATAGATTCCTATATATCCATCCAAACAACCATTGGAGGATTTCACAAAGAAGTGACTATCTCAAAGAATGGTATAAAGAACATGAAGGGACCGAGTCTTAAACTAAATTCACCATGAATCAAACTTGAAGCTGAGCTCAGTCTTAGACTCTCTCTCTCTCTCTCTCTCTCTCTCTCTCTCTCTCTCTCTCTATATATATATATATATATATATATATATATATATATATATATATATATATATATATATATATATATATATATATATATATATATATATATATATATATATATATATAGATAGATAGATTGAAAATGAGTAAAAAATATATTTAAGCCAGTCATTGAGGAGCATTTCCAAAAAGAGCTATTGATGAAACTAATACAACGATAACAACAACACCAAGTCTTTATCCCACAACGTGAGGTCAACTACATGAATTATTTCTCCGTTGTGTCTTGCCAAGTGTCAAATTCTTATTTAAATTTAATAAAAAAATGTCATTTATAATATTTTCTAACCAAGTCTTTTTAGGTCTATCTTTACATTTTTTTAACATGCATATACTATTCTAACCATGTCATTAGAAGGCTGATATTTTATGTGACCAAACCATCTAAGGAGATTCTCTTTAAAATATCTACCACTGGAGCTATTCCAACCTTTTCACATATATGCTTGTTTCACAATTCTATCTTTAAGAGTAAATGCACTTATCCACTTGATCATCCTTGTCTCTTCTACACTTAACTTCATTTTATGCTCTCTTTTAATAGCCAACATTCTACGCCATAAGGCATTGTAGGTCTCACCACCATCTTATAGAATTTTCCCATAAGGTTGAGGGTTACTTTTCTATTACACAACAACCCCGATCCATTCCTCCATTTCAACCATCCAACTTGAATTGTACAAATAATATCCCCATCCATTTCACCATCACTTTGAACAAGATGCCTAAGATATCTAAAACATGTACTCTTATTAATTATTTGATCGTCCAAAGTCATAATCCTCAAACTAGATTTATTAATACTAAAAATACGCTCCATGGATTCGGTTTTAGATATACTCAAATGAAAACTTTTAGGCTATAAGCTTGACCTCTATAATTCAAGTTTACCTTCAACTCGCCCTTTAATCTTATCAACAAGAATAATATCATCAGCAAAAAGCATACACTAGGGTACATCCTCTTGCAAATGTCTAGTTTAAACATCCATGACTAAAGCTAAAAGATACGGGCTTAAAGCTAATCCTTGATGTAATTCAACTGAAATAGAAAAATACTTGGTCAAACCACCTTTTGTTTTGAACACAAGTAACAGCTATTGCATACATATCCTTAATGACTTTAATTTAAGCATTATTAATCCTTTTCTTTTCTAGAACTCTTTATAACACTTATCTTGGAACTTTATCATAAGCTTTCTCTAAATCAATAAATATCATATGTAGATCGTCCTTATTCTCTCTATATTTCTACATCAAACCTCTCAATAAATGTATAACTTTCATAGTAGACCTATCCGACATGAGTCCAAATTGATTTTAAGAAATAGTAGTATTACGTCGCAACCTATGCTCAATAAATCTCTCCCATAGTTTTAAAGTGACACATTAACTTAATTGCTCTATAATTCACACACTCTTGTGTATCACATTTATTATTAAAAATAAGAATCAACACACTCCACTCATCCGAAATATTTTTAGTCTTCAAAATAATATTGAAAAGCTTTGTAAGCCAACAAATTCCTTAATCTCTTAAGCATTTTCACTCTATAGAATATCATCAAGTCTAACAACTTTTTCACACTTCAGTTTATTTAATGTCTCTCTAACTTTGGTTTTACTAATATCCTGATAAATTAAAAATCTTTATTTTCATTTAGGGTGGTAATGTGACTAAAGTCACGCATTCTTATAATCTTCATTGAAAGACTTATCAAAATATCTCATCCATCTTTTTTGAATATCCTCTTCTAATAAAATGCTTTTTGATATTCATTATTAATGCACTTCACTTGAACTAAATTCTTACTTCTCCTATATTTTTTCTTGGCTAACATATACATATATCTTTCACCCTCAGTATCTAAATATATTATATAAATCAATAAAAGCTAAATTATTTGCATCGCATATTGATTTCTTATATTCCTTACAAGCCTCTTTATATATTTCGCAATTTTTTAAGTTTTTACAGCTAAACTAATTTTCATAACAAAGCTTCTTATTATTAAATTTTTCTTACACATTTTGATTTTACCACAAATTTTTTTTACTATTAAGAGATTGTCTTTTTGAAATTGTAAGTACATCATTTGCAACATTCTTAATGGCTAGTTTTTCTCACATAACATTAGTTTCCTCATGTACAGTTAAAATCTTAAGTTCTTCAATCTTGCTTTAAAAAATGTTGAAAAAACTAATGTCAAATTAAAATACATGAGCTAATGATCGGCCAATACATCTCTATATAGCTTGAATTAAAGTTTGCATGCCAATGTTAATTACAAGTTGGTGGAGAAGGCAAATGAGGTCATTCCAAATTACATAAGCTTGATTGCGCCATATTTGTATCACTTGATCTCTAAAGTTTGCTCCCAAAATAAAATCATATAATTCTATAATGTTGAGAACTTGGCATGAAAGAAAGGTAGAAATCATACATGAATGTAAGGCGTGTAGTTCAAGGTATGCTACAATGTTGTTATTGTTTATCATGAAATTAATTGATTATTCAATTTAAAATTAAATTTTAAGAAAGCAAAAACACAGTTTATTTTAGCATGGGGTATTGTAATGCACCAACTAAAAACCAAGAGTCTTGCTAAAATAAAACTATTTTAAGATTTTGATTATTTTCTAGAAGCAATATACTACCTTTTTCAAACTTTCAAATGCTATTAATAGATCATCAAATGCACTAAGCAACTCTTCATAGGATAACTCATTTACCCCCACGTTCTCCTTGGAGTCAAAGTGCATGCTCGTGTTTATTTTTTGGCTTTCTTAAATTATTCACATTTCCACAAATACAAAGCAACAAATTGGTATTTCTTGGGCAGACATTTACAATTCTTTGTTATTCCAAAATCAAGTACATAAAAAATAATGTAAAAAATCAAGTACTAGCTACCCTGAAATCTGATTTGTACTGCATAATAGTGTAATTTCTACCCTTAATTCTCTCTCTGATCAGGAGCTTCTATGGGCATGTCTCACATGCATCTTATAAATCCTATTCCAATGTCCTCCTTCGTTCTTGTGTTATCCTACATTATGTTTTGAGTGTTGATATTCAGGCTAAGGCTTCGTTTGAGACGGTTTTTTATTTCTTTTTAAAGCAGCTTTCTAGTACAAAATTTTTAAATTTTTGTACTAAAAAGCTGCTTTAATAAGTAGGAAAAAAGTAGTCCCAAACGAAACCTAAGGCTTCGTTTGGGACGGCTTGGGACGGCTTTCTTACCGCTTTTTTCTACTAAAAATCTGCTTTAAGAAGCAAATAAAAGTCGTCCCAAATGAACCCTATTATTTATGTAGTGTTGTTCTGTTTACTGGCTCGTTCACGATAACCAGATTTCAAGCTAGACTACATGTCTCAAATACTTTTTTCAAGCTACACTATATGTTCTCAAATACTTATCTGTATTTGTGAAAATTTTCTGCTAAGAACTAAAGAAAATAGCTCTCATGCAGATTGAATTTTCTTCTCCCTTTACCATTTACTTTTTGTAGTCCTTTGTTAATTAGATTCTAACCATGCAGTACCTTTATTTTTCTTATTGTTTTAGCAGGGATGACTCTGTTTTGGATGCTCCTCAGCAAATTGGAAACCTGAATCCTGGAAGGGCAAATGTTGGAAGCCTTTTCTCTAGAGGCCCAGATGTACCGTCGGTCTGGTCTTTCACTAAATAGTTTAAGAAATAAGAACTATAATACCGTTGTCTCCCGAAGGCAAGCTTCCTTTTTGCTTCTTTACGAAGAGAATTAAGGAAAGATAGGAAAATCTTAGCTGCAGTGAATCCTTTCTTTATGTAAATGATATGACCCATTTCATTTAAGCTTTGAATAGATGGAATGCATGCATTCTTGAGACATTGGTAGCTGAATATAACTTTTTTTTTTCTTCTTACTTGTTTTAACAGGGTTCTTCATCTAGTTGCTATAATTTCTTTCATTTTTTAGTAGCCTGGACAGTTTTACTCTATTATTAATCATCTTTTTAATTTCTTGGGAATGTTTTCTCTTAAAATTTCCTTGTGTCTTCCTGAAGATGAAGTGAACGAAACTGTTCTCTTTCTGTGTATGCTTTGTAACTTGAGTAGATTCAAAGCGTGTACTATATTTGTTTTCTCTAAAAGGTTTCCTAATGTTTTAAGCATGCCTATTATAGTGATCCTGTCTACTCTCATTCCTTTGAAAAGGTGGCCAGGAAGGGGTTAATCTTGCATGGGATTTGGGTATCAAGGTGGGTGAGTTCAGCATGTATAAAAGGTGGGGTGGAATTTTTAGAGGCTAGATTTTACATTTGTGCTACCAAAATAACTATTTGGTTCGTTATCTCATGTATATGATTTCATGGCGAAAGCAATATAAAGTTAACTTTTATATATGGGTTTGCACTCTAAAGAAGTTGCTAATTTGTATGTGGAATTGCCAAAGTTTAGGCTTTAGCTCTGATGCTAGAAGTGGCATACAAAGTCCTACATGGGGTCCTAGTTGGGTAACCGTTGGGTACCCATGCTTTACTCGGACGGGCTTCGCTCACCCACGCCCACCCATGGTGACTTTCGGGATGTCGTACTCACATATACCTACCTACTTTATATGCTTTTTGAACGCAGTTTGTCACAGACTGATTGCCTTGAGGTTTATTGCATGTTGCTATGATTGCAAACTTTCAAGCAGCATATCAGAATTTATCATAGTCGTAGTGCGGTTAAGTGTTGCACACTATGTAGTGAGGATTGCAGTAATATAAGATATCTGTGATTAGTAATGTAAATCAATTTATCCTCCGATATTGAGTACCCACACATGCCCACCAACAAAGCCATGGGCGTACCCACATTCACCCATACTCATTGGGTATGAGTGGGTAAATATGTGGGTGTGAGTATGGGTACCAAATGCATGGCTCTGATGACATACCCTTACAAGGGAAGATCCAAGGCTTCAAATTATTGTAGTGTTGTTCCTTTCGAACTATACTTATCCTTGATGTTTAGTGTCCAAGTTATATGAGGTGGTTATCAAGGTGCAAGGGGGCGTCCAAAAGCTTAGGGGTAGCCAAACAATATAACTTTCTTTGAGGATTTGAATTTAGGGTTGGGAATGGTGAAATATCTATACCATATATCTTCTTGTAAAAGCTAGGGAAATGTTTTGGAATGTTATGGGGAGCTCTAAGAGGTTTGGTGACTAATAGATAGAGGGGGGCCAAGACTAGGTGATAGGACTCCTAACATAGCCAAGTGGTCTAATTTGCCTATAAGAAATTAGTTGAGGGGCCTAAGGGGTTTTTTAATGAGTTATGAATATTATGTGGGTGTGTAGTTAATAACTAGCGTATATGGTGAATATCGAAGGGGTTTAGAGGGTGATAGAGAAGAAAATACCAAGGCTAGGCTACTAAAAGGCCTAATTTGATTGATTGTTATAAGATGAATTTATGGATTGCTTGAGGGTTTTGGGAGCTAGAAAAAAAAAGTGTTGGGAGATAATGGAGATGTGGGGGAATAAGTAGAAGGGATAAGTGATATCAATAATTACATTTAGGGATAACTAGGTCTTAAACCGAGAAGAACATAAGGTGGAGGGACTAGCCGCCAAGCACCAAAACCAAGAGAATGACTTTTTATTTTTTCAAAACATAGAAAGCCTTTTATCATTAATTCTAATAAATGTTTAGAGCATTTTATCAATTCAAAAGTTCAAATTTTAAAAATATAAAAGAAATGAAGGAAATTAAGAGACATGAATGCAAAATAGAAAGGAGAGTGGAACCGCTCACAAATAGTCTCCTTATAAGGAGTGGTTGGTCATTCACTTTCCATGCTAAACCTAAATATAACTAAAATAAGGGAAATGCAATTAAAAAACCTCCTATATAAAGAGAAATATTTTAAGATTGAAATTTTAAAATTTAGAATTTCAATTTTGAATTTTAAACTTTATTCCTCATTATAATTGAATTTATATGATGCTTTCTTAACTCTTGATTTCATGTTAAGCCTTTGATCTTGATCTTGTGAAGGGGCCATCATAGCTCTCAATCTTATTTTGGGTTCTTGATCTTGATCTAGAGTGGTACTAGTATACAAATCTACTTAATATTCTACATCACCTAAGAAATATCATACAATATATAAGCAATACCCAATGTAAATGAATAATTCTATAAAGGAATTAATATATCAAAGAATATAATGGCTACTTACAGCTGGATCTTGCAATACACCTTATAAATAGAAAATGTAAAAGTTGGTTTGGCTCAACCATGATATAACCCAACCAAAATTTATGCATAAATGAATTTGACATTGTGGATCTTTATGCTTTGATCTTCTAGATGTTCCAAGGCATCAGAATAAGGTCCATCCTCGCTACTCATCTAATTTTACATCCGACAACCTTACATGATTTTTTTTTACTAAAGTTATATTATTAAAATAAAAATAATATAATTAACATTATAAAATATAAATCAACATAAAAATTGTGTATATATTTGTTTTGAGCCAAGCACAACTTTTTTTTTTCCAAGAAGTATTTATTTCTTATTGACCATGCCCATTCAAGGTTGAAACTTTAACAAGCAAATGTAAGGATGAGGGATTTAATAGTTAAGTGACTATTTATTTTTAATTTTTCCCTTTTGGGCATGATCATGGCACCCACAAGGTTGATACTTATATCCTAATGCATAACAAAAATACTACAAGCCAAAATAACATACAGTTGCAGTTATGAGCAAAAGAAAAAAATGTAATGCAACTTATGCTTCATTTGGAACATCTTTCATACTTCTTCTTGAAGTAATTTTTTAGTACAAAAATTAAAAATTTTGAACTAAAAAGCTGCTTTAAAAAGCAATAAGAAAGCCGTCCCAAATGAAGCCTTAGTTTCTTCCTAACACAAGAAACCTAAAGGTTGCATGTCACATCATTAAGTGTGTGCACTAAGTCATGTAGATGCCACACTATAAAAATATGTTGTTTCATTATAAATTTTAAAGATATTCAATTTATAATTATGGATGGTTTCTATTTAAATGATTAGTGATTCAATGAATTTATTTAGATTTTATAGTTATGAAGAACATAATAAATAAGTAATTTTCACACTCTCATGAAATAAGCCACCTAAGGTGTTTATGATTTAATGAGATGCACACTTCATCCTGTGTTGAAATAACTATTCACAGTGTCCTATGGAGAGAAATGTCTTTATGAGGTCACTAAACCACATATGACTAGCTATGGTAAATTTAAGGACTCGAATCACCTAGAGTTTATCTAAGAGTAAAATAATCTACTAAATTAGTTAAGGCTCAATATGGACATGTTGTTAGCCTAGTTACCTATGATATTTTGCGTAGTTTAGAATTTAAGGTGGATATCATGATTGAGCTAAGTAAATAAATCTTGGGGGTTTCAAGTAGAGCTAAGGGTTTGAGCTACCTAAGGCTAATTTAGATTAATCTAAGGCTGCCTAAGGGTTCATAAAGAATTTATGATAGCTAGGGTGATCTACGTGACCTAAAGAGGCCCTAGTTGAACTTATTTAACAAGGGTTTGACTTCATGAAAATTATAGAAGACCTAATGATAAATTAGAGGTTCTAGTGATGAAACTTTGCACATAGGCTAATGGTAATCTAAGGATAAAGGCCACCAAGTTTGGAGTTCTTTTTTACTTTTAGGAATTGTTTAAATTTTAGGCAATTTGAGAAAAAATTTCAAAAAGAGCCTAAAACCATTTTTAGGAATTTTGCGAAGGCTATGGAATTTTAGAAATCTATACAACTTGAGTTTATATTTTTGTGATTTTTAATACATGATATATTAATTATATAAACATTGAGTTTTAATTAAAATTATTTAAATGGGATAAATAATAATAGGGTTTTGTTGTGTATGATTGTATTAGTCAATCAAAGAAGAGGCATAGATTAATAGACGATAGATTTACCTCTCCAAAGCAATGTTTTGATGGCCAAATCAATTAGATAGGTTGAGGGAGACAATAGGAAGCTTTGGTATGTAACTCCATTGCATGATTTGGCCTTAATTGCTTTGTCAATGAAAACACATTTCAATCTTTTTCCAAATTTGTTCTTTGAGAGGTTCGAAGGAGGTAGAGAGCAAGAGAAATATTTAAGACACATTCAAATAACTCAAAGGAGGTTTTTGTTAGACACGATTTGAGTTTTCTTGCCTCTTAAATATGTAATAAGTTTATTGTACACCTTTAGTAGGGTCAACAAGTTAGATCATATCAAATAGATTTTTGCTGGTTGGGATAAGACCTTAGAAGTGTAGTCTGTACTCTAGGAGGAAAATCCATTGGAAGGGAATATACATCACTTGGCTTAGCTAGAAAGTCTAATAAGGATTAACCTAAACTAATTATGTTGGATGGATTGATTTAAGGAAGTTCAATATAAGCTTAATTGAGCTTGAGGTGGCTTAATTTGAGTTTGGGTTATCACAAAAGTCAAATTGACTTAAATTAATATTAAGTTAGCTTATTTGAATGAGTCAGCCTGCATGGTTTGACCAAATCAACGTGTTTGAACCTAGTGTAACTATTAAGTAAAGTATGGATTCAATTTGGCAAAATGGATAGCTAGTTCACCTAAGGAGTTATGTTTAATGTTATGGCCAGTATTGGTCAAGCTAGTTTGACTATGATCCATGTTCAATTTTGTTACGAATTGATTAAACAACCTAGTTTGCATAGGCTCCTAAGGAATATTAAATCAAATTAGTTATAGATTTAATAAAGTCAATTGGGCAGTGATTAGCTCAATTAGTGACTTTAAAGACAATTTCGTTAAATTGAGTCAACCTTTGGTAAAGCTAAAGTAATTAGGAGAGGTAGGCCCTTAGGATTTTAAGGTCCACGTAGGCATGGCTTTTAGAGTAAAACATGCCTTTAATCAACCTAATTAAATGCATATGGTCACCTACAGTCCTTATAAGTTTTGTGTCTTAATTGGGTCAACTTACTCCAAACTAGGTTTACCTAATCAAAAAGGTTAAATTGATTTCAAGGAGTCAATTAAGAGTATATAAGTCTACTTATGCTAAGTATGTATGGATTTGATTGCCTTTTAGGGTCTAATGAGTTAGATATGACTTATTAGGTCTACCTTAGATCTAAATGGGTTATTCTAGGATCAAGCCTACTTAGATCTAATCCAATGGGTTTCATGGTTTTGCTAAGCCACTAGAATTTTGGACCATCTTAAGGTATTTTAAACTAGGCTTAAGTTGGAGCTGTTACTTGTGTTCAAACTCAAGGAGGTGGTTTAACCAAGTATTTATTATTTTAGTTCAATTACATCAAGGATTAGCCTTAAGCCCATATCTTTTTTTACTTCAGTCATGGATGTTTTTAATAAACATTTTGCAAGAAGTTGTACTATGATGTATGCTTTTTGCTGATGATATTCTTCTTGTTAGTAAGACTGGAGATAGAGATGAAAGTAAACTTGAATTATGGAGGTCAACCTTAGAGTCTAAAGGCTTTCGTTTGAGTAGATCTAAAACAAAATAAATGAAGTGTAATTTTAGTAATAATAGATTTAGTTGGAGATTGTGACTTGGGGTGATCAAGTCATTAATAAGAGGACATATTTTCGATGTCTTGGGTCTATTGTTCAGAGTGATGGTGAAATAGATGGGAATATTATTAGTAGAATTCAAGTTTGATGTTTGAAGTGGAGGAATGCATTTGGCTTGTTGTGTGATAGAAAAGTCCCCATCAAATTTAAGGGAAAATTCTATAAGATGGTGGATTAGACCAGCAATGCTTTATTGTGCAAAATTTTGGCCATTAAAAGAGAAGCATAATATTAAGTTAAGTGTTTGAGAGATGAGAATACTCAGGTGGATGAGTCATTTTACTCTGAGAGATAGACGAAATGAGCATATACGTGAAAAGGTTAGAATAGCTCCAGTGGAACATAAGATTAAAGAGAGTCGTCTTAGATGGTTTGGTCACATAAAATGGTGGCCTTCTGATGACCCGGTTAGGAAAGTAGATATATTAGATTTGACTTATATTAAGAAATATAGAGGTAGTCTTAAAAAGACTTAGTTAGATAATATTAGAAATGACATTTCTTTATTAGATTTAAATAAGAATTTAACTCTTAACGTGATACAATGGAGAAAAAGGATTCATATAGCCGACCCCATATAGGGAGATAAAGGCTTGATGTTGTCATTGCTGTTGTAGACTAGGCTTAAGTAGCATAAGGGTAAATTAAATGTTGACCCCAATGATTCATGAGCTATGTATGACTCTAGGAGCTCCCTACTATAGATGAGATGCTATGTTCATACATGATAAAGTGTTTTATACATAAATTTCTTAATAGACCAGTAATCTCTCTTCCTATATGAGGGTACACAAAGATGCTGCTATATATTATTAACATAGAGGATAATATTAAAAGATTGTAAATAAATAGGATGATTCATTATTATATTACTCTAAATAAAATTTAAGCCTCCATTCATATTATGAATAAATTTATATTTGACATATATCAGCTATGTGGTTTTAATTGATTATTATTTCACCAAAATTCATTATAGAGAGCTTGCTTGTTCTCTCAATTATATTAAGCTATATACTTCAATTATACTTCAACAAGAGATATTATGGTTGAATTACACATCTATATAATTTAACAAAGTACATTATAAGTGAAGCACAAGGCCAAATACTTAGTATTTTATTTAAAGAGATTGCTTGTTTTCTCAATTACACATCTGCATACTTCAACAAAAATGTGACAGTTGAAGTATGTACATACATATTTCAACAAAATTCATTGTACCTTGAGAAGAGATCCATCTCTTATGTATTTTATACATAAAGATTTCTTATTAGTACACATTCATTTGACTTTCACACAACTATCGAATTAACCCAAGTACACAACTAAAGGCTACATCATTCAAAACATAAAGAGATCCTTTATAATGTTAATTATTGCATTGCTATAAATGGTGTGATTACATAGCAAAGTTGAGACATCCAAATTTAGGTTTCGTTTGGGAATGCTTTCTTACTGCTTTTTAAAGTAGTTTTTTAGTATCAAAAAGTTGTTTTAAGAAACAGTAAACCTTAGTCTTAAACATAGCATTCATTCATGCTAGTTATATCTTCAAATAGATTGATTGATTTTTGGAACATAATAAAATATTTTTGGTTGAAATATTCCCTTGACATTAATTGATAAAGGCATATAAGTTAGAGACTTGAGGATTCGCTTGGGACAATGTTTGTCCACTGTTTTTTAGCTGCTTGCAATAATTTTATACTTAAATTTTGCTTTAGAAAACAGTAATAAACTTATCCCAACGGAAAACTTACTAGTTGTGACAAGATGGCTTTCTACGAGGGGTTTTAAAGAGAATAAAAAAAGCCAAAATTTTTCATTAATATACCCAATTAGAAGGGTCCAATGATCACTATGAATGACAGAGAATAATATAACTTGCTTATCTAAAATTCCTTGACACCACACTATTTACATATATTTGTCTCTCGACTACCAAGTTTATAAATTTTGAATAGTTTTATGAGTTCTCTAAAAAATCAAAGGAAATGTCTTTAATAAGTGTGATAAGTGTACTCTTTTCAAATCATACTTGAATAAAATTTTACTCTTAAACTTCTTAGTGTCTTATCCATTGCATGATTTAGACTTCATTTGAGACAGCTTTCTTACTGTTTTCTAATACATTTTTTTTAAACCAGCAAAAAAATAGTGGCCAAAAGCTATCCCAAACGAAACCTTATTTTTCCCAAGAATTAATAATGCTAAAGATCGCTAATATATTCATTTAGAATTGAATTGTTTACATGTCTCCAACTTATTGGAGTGTTTTCTACCTAAAAAGTAAGGCTTCGTTTGGGTCGGCTTTCTTATTGCTTTTTTAGTTTTATAGTACAAAAAATTCTAGTTCAAATATTTTTTATACTTAAAAACTGATTTACAAAACAAAAAGAAAGCTGTCCCAAATAAAACCTAAATGAGAAGAATCAAATGAAGGTTTTTTTTTTGTACATTATGCGAGGGTGGTCAAATTCGAACCACCAGCATGAAGTTGAACTTCATCCCTCAACTATTTAATGCAAGGCCCTATAAGATGTTATGTTAAAAATGCAAACCAATAATCTTATTTTCATTGTAATTCCATCAAACTGAGCAACAAAAACCTTCTAGATCATATGCGCCCAATTTCATGAATAATCTTGACATAATACAATAAAATATTAAGCATTTTATAATTATATCATGAAAAATAATGTTTTTATGAGTAAAAATTTGTATGTGTAATATAATTTATTTATTTTTCTATATTATTCTTGTCGTCAGCACAAGTGGAAATAGGAAGTGGCTTCTCTATTCAAAGGACTTCAGCTCCATGGTTTGGAAAGCCATTGATTAGTCCGGTGCAAGGAGCTTTCGGTATTTGCCTAAAAAATAAACCGAGTTTTTTAGAACATGACCGAGTTTAGTCAAGAAAACATGTTCCTATTTTTCCTAAAACCGAACCTTCCCAACATAGAAAGCTTGGGAGTATAATTGCTCTTCAGGCTTCGTTTGGAACTACTTTCTAAAACGGAGTTTTAGTACAAAATTTTATTTTTGTACTATAAACTCTGTTTTAGAAACAATAAAAAAGCCGTTCCAAACGAAGTCTTAGGCTTCGTTTGGGACGGCTTTCTTCTTGCTTTCTAAAATATTTTTTTAGTACATTTTTTTTTTGGAGATTTACATACATACCACCTAATACTATTCTATTTACATATTTAACATCTAAAACTTTAATATACATACTATAGTTTATTTTCAATAGGAAAGAAATTAAGGGTGGTATGCATGTAATATTAAAATTTTGGGTGTTAGATATGTAAATAAGATGTTAAGGAAAAAAAAAAAAAATATATATATATATATATATATATAAAAATAAAAAATATATATATATATATATATATATATATATCAAATAACTTGAAAATTCTTTCATCATATTTTGTTTTTACATTAAAGGATTAGCAGAAAATCATTTATTGATAAAAAATAATTAAAAAAAATCAATAAAAATATATTAAAAAAATTGCTATGTTTTTATTATAAATCCTAATTAAAAGGAGGAGACCAACATAATAACTAAGAAAAAAAATGACTGTTCAAATAGCACCTCAATCTCAAAATACAGTAAAATGTTTGTTCCAGCTGACTTCATTAAAACCCTGTTACACTATTAAGTTCAAATAGGTGAAACAGACGCAACTCTCCCAAGTTTATTTGTTGGGAGTTTTATGTTTCGTTTGGGATGATTTTCTTAATGTTTTTTAAAATAGTTTTTTGGTAATAGAAAGCTACTTTAAGAAGCAATAAAAAGATGTCTCAAATGAAGTCTTATGTCCCATTTGGGATGACTTTCTTACTATTTTTTAAAGCAGCTTTTCAGTATACAAATTATAATTTTTGTACTACAAAGTTGTTTTAAGAAGTAACAAGAAAGTCATCCAAGGCGAAGTCTTGGAAAGGTTTTCTTACCGCTTCTTAAAACAACTTTTTAATAAATTTTTTTACTAAAAAGCTGTTTGAAGAAGCAGTAAGAAAACTGTCCCAAAAGAAACCTTAGTTATCAGTTAAAAATTTTTGAGTTTGAGTTTTATATTTATGATTTGTGTATGAATTTATTTTAATTGACTTAAATATCTTATATAAAAAAAGATTGACTATTTTAGGAAGGAAATATAATTGCAATTGTAATAAGGCAAAATAATTTAGTAAACAGCCTGCTGCGAGCCGAGGACGCTTGGGTTTTAGGGTTTAGAGAACGCGGTGTTCTGAGGAGAGAAAGAGAGAGAGAGAAGCAGAGAATTGAAGCGAAGGTATACCACAATCCTTTCTAGGCTGCTGGTTGCTTTCCCTACTTCGCGATTCAGAAAGACAGGAAAATAACTTGGTTGGGCTCCTAATTACCCCACCCAATGCTCAAGTTTTCTCATTTCTAAATCTTTCAGCGTGTAATCTATTATTCCTGTTGTTAATCTGTGATCTATGACAGATTTTGCACATAAATTGCGTTGTTAGTTTTTGTTCTTTACATGCCATTGTTTCTCATTATCCTATTTATTGATTATGTGTTGCTCATAGAATGGCAGTCGGAATTCGCATGAAGAGAAGGGTTGTCGATAAATATGCTGATAGGAGGAGGAATAAGAACATTGTAGGTGCGAAAGGACACGGAGGTAGATATAACATGGAAGATTCTGATGGTGAGGTTTTTGCAAGAGTGGAAGAACTAGCTCACTTACCTAATATGAGCGTGAAAGGAAGAAACTTGCGGTCAAGTATCAAGCAGAGTGAGAAAAGATTTGCGAGAAGGGAAGAAAATGATTCTGAGCTTTCTAGTTGGAGAATGAGGAGATCTGTTGTTTCTAAGGATGTAGGGAGGGAAAGGAAGTCTTTTTTTGGGGTGCGAAAGGAACGGGGTAAGGATGTCGATGCTGCTAAAAAGGGTAAAGCTGGTGATGCGAGATTGTTTGCAGGGAAACCTCTTAGAGCAATGCGAAAAGTTGCTGATGAAGATTTTTCTGAT
Source organism: Dendrobium huoshanense (assembly GCA_016618105.1). Lineage (NCBI taxonomy): Eukaryota > Viridiplantae > Streptophyta > Magnoliopsida > Asparagales > Orchidaceae > Dendrobium > Dendrobium huoshanense. The sequence continues at coordinate 20,398,968 of CM028347.1, forward strand.
TATGAACATAATGGCGGGGATTTCTATAGAAGAAGAGAAAGGAGCATGAAAACTGAAGCATCTGCTGGAAATATTAGGTTGAAAAGGCGAAAGTTTGACGTTGAATTAGCTGAAGATAGCCCGAGATGCGATGCTGAATCTGTAGAATTGGAGAAGCATGCAGTTACTAAAGATGGAGAAAATCAAAATTCTGAGCAAAAGCCCATTAGAAGGCCAACTCGGGTGCTGGACAAAACTGGTAAGAAGATAAGAGTTCAAACAAAAGCCATGGAAAAAGGCTCAACTGAGACCAGTGTTTCCAAGAAGACTACGAGGCGAGTTATCAAGATAGACCCATATGATATTTCAAATAAAAGATTGGATGACGGTGTTCCAAAAAGTGGTCAGTATTTCCTGTCGGTGTGTTAATCTCTTTAGATTGTTTATTTATTTCCATTGATATTCCTTCAAATGATACTATAGCCCATTTATGTTTTCTCTGTCATGTGATGTCTATTTTCTTGAAACCTTCTGTTGCATTCATTTTCTTGTAGATTTAACATTGCTATTAGGAGTCAAAACCATGAAAATTGATTGTTACTTAACTTGTTAACCAATGTTTTGTGCTTATTACTAGTTGTACGTGCGTTATATTTCTAGGCAAATGCTACCTAATCTCTATGATTTTTTGACATGTGTCAGAACATTAGGGTTAATATGATGTGAGTTCAAGTGAGCTTAGATTTTTTTATTTCGAGTAAACTCAAAATTGATTTTATACATAAATATACATATTATGTTTTATGGTACACATGTATCATATTATATATGTTGTGTTAGAATTTTCATGGTGGTAGAGTTAGAGAGTTTATTATTGTAGTGTTGTGTGGAGATCTGGCACAAACATATATATGAAAAAGGAGTTGCAAAATACATCAATGTTTTATGTGAAATGCCTGTAAAGAGAGAAAAATCACGTGGCTTAGCCAAGTTGGAATGATTCTATGAGTGTCTATCTTTGGGTACAAGTGATGCTCTTTCTTGTAATTAGTGAATGTGTTATACAATATCTTAAACACAAACTATATAGAATAAATTATGAGGTTGGAAGAGTTTTGTTGTATGAGAGATGCCTTCATGAGTAATTTGATGTTTGTTTGGTCATTCTAATTTAAGGAAGAAGGTCTAGCATAAATTTTGGTGTTGATCTTGGGAGCTAGAGTTGATTTATATGACCAACAATAGGTGACACAGTTAGCAAAACATATCATTGCATTGCAACGATGGTCAAAGGATTGTAGGTTGGAGAACTATAATCAGACGATGGTGGTCGAAGGACCATAGTTCGAGAACTATAGTTGAGTGATAACATTCGAAGAACTATTATTGTGCAACGATATTCAGAGTACCATAGTTGGGCGTTAGTGGTCGGAAGAATCATAGTTGAGAAATTATAGTTTGTGGATCGTAGTGGGATGATAGTGTTTGTAGGACAATAGTCGGGTGATAGTGGGTTGAGGATATCATATTCGGGCAATGGTAGTTGGAGGATTATAATTGAGCGACAATTATTAAAGGATCATAATCGAGTGACGATTATTAAAGGATCATAATCAGATGATGGTATTTGGAGGACAATGGTTGGGCGATGGTGGTCGAAGGAGTATAATGGGGTGGAGATCGGAGGATTATAGTTGGGCGATAGTGGTCAAAATTACTGCTGTCGGGCGGTGGAGGTTGGAAGGACTGTTGTTGAGTGGCGGAGGTTGGAGGATTGTAGTTGAGCGTCGGTAATTTGAACTCTAAGGATAGTTGTTGGGTGATGATGGTCGGAGGATCGTTGACGGGTGATGGTTGTTGAAGGATCATAAGTGGATGACAGTGTTCAGATGACTATTGTCGAATTATTATGGTCGGATAATCTTAGTCAGGCGACGTGGTAGGAAGGACCATGGATGAGTGATAGTTGCCGAAGGATAGTAGTCGAGTGGTAATGGTTAAAGGATAGTAGTTGGGTAATAATGGTCGGGAGATCGTAGTTGGGCGATGGTATTTGGAGGATCATATTTGGGCAATGATGCTCAAAGGATTGTAGCCGGACGATGGTGTTTGAGGGGCCCTAGTCGGATGACAGTGGTCGGAGGACTGTAGACGAACGATGGCTGTTTGGGGGTGATCCAATGTTGTCTCTCGGGTGACGACCTTATGATGATGGTCTAATGACGGTGGTGAAGTGGTGTTTCTTTGGTCGAGCTGTAGAATTTTTCAGGCATCTATGCTCTATTGAATCTAAACTCGTGTTTGTGTCTGTGCATCATAGATTCAGACTCAGATTGGATAACTTTTTGAGTCGTTGGGTTCAACTTTAAATTTGTTGATATTGATATTTGGATGGTTCAGAATTTGAAATTTTAAGTTTCCAATTCAGCTATGCATTGATATTCATGTTTGATCAAGTTGATTTTTGATGATTTATTAATACATATGTTATATTTTATATAAATCATCATTTCTAGACCTATTTGGAGCCAACTTGACCTATATATGAGTGAGTTGGGGCAAACTCGAAATTGTTTTGAAATATATTTCAAATCTGGAATGGAGCTTGATTTCAACTCAAAATTGAGTCAAGTTGATTTCAAATTGAGGCAAATTCTGAGTTTCAAGCTTTTTTAACAGTCCTAAAATGCATGAGTGTCACTTATGTTCACTTCAATCATCTAGAAAGTTCTTTTAGCTCTCTCTTGTAATCTTTGTGAACATTTTTTACCTGTCCTATATGATTCCTATTGGTTGCTTCATATTGCTAGCTTCAAACATGAGTTCATCCCTCTGCTTACTTGTCCCTTTCTGCTTCATAGATTTTGTTGTTCATCAACGATTTTCTTTAAGTTTAGTAAATATTTGATCCATGGCCATGCAGATATGTATTGCAAGTTATTTTGCATGATATAACAGAGGCATTTGGTTCATCTATCTCATGAAGTGCTCCGATTTGAAGTGGTACACTTTTCATTGAATCTAATAGTCTTGACTGTCTGCCATCCAGACATAGCCGTGGAGAAAGAAACTGTGGTTTCAATGAATGCTCAGTTTCGTGCGATACAACCAAGTGCTGGAATCCTCTCCTTCGTGGAAGAAAATGTATTAATTATCAATTATGCTTTTGAAAATCATTAGCTTTTTCCCAGCTGGTGCACCTTATATTATGTTGAAATTAGCATATTCATTTTATTATACTTTTTGTTAGCTGCTGGGCCGCAGGCGGTTGATCGAGTTGCAAAATGCTGGCTACAATGTCAAGCTATCGGCCCCATTAGATAACACACCATTTTCTACTGCAACAGATAGAGAAAAGATCGAAGATAACGTAAGGTTTCCTTTTAAAAATATAAATTTGTGCCTTTTTGTTTACTTTCAGCTCTCATATTTATTGATGGTGCAAGAACTTCGATGATTATTGTTCTTCAGTGATGCTTTGAACATCTTGGTTCATAAAACATACATATGGTGGTAGTTGCAATTGCACCATTCTGCTATTCAATAACATTGCTTGATATTTGTCTTTATTAATTGATCATAATTTTTGTTTTCCTTGAAAATATTTTTATTAGGTGTTTAGGAATAAGTTGGAATTTTTCGCAGCTGCAAAGATGTCCTCATCTTTCCCATCTCCAACACTTCCCGAGATAGCATTTGCAGGTATGGGTGGAAATATATTTCATTATGAATTAGGTATGAATGATTACAAGTTTAATCTTAGTTCTACTTCGCCAATACTGTTGGGTTTTGCTTATCTATATTTTCCATCATCTAGTTTATGTTCCTATAAAACTGGAAGTCAATTTTAGATTTGCACGAACTAACAGTAAATTTTTGAATTTTTCCCTTAATCTTTTGCTTGTCTACTAGATTGAAGAAAGAAATTTTTTAGTGTTATGAATTCAAATATTGGCTAGATAAAAATCTTTTGCGACACTAGGTAGGTCAAATGTTGGGAAGTCATCATTGCTTAATGCACTTACCAGACAATGGGGTGTGGTGAGGGTATCGGATAAGCCTGGCTTGACTCAGGTACAATATATTTTTTATGTTCAGACAAAATTTTTACCATATATTGGGATATTATACCTAATATCTATCTCCTGCATTTTCATTTCAGACCATCAACTTTTTTAAGCTCGCCTCAAAGCTTTGTTTGGTTGATCTTCCTGGTTATGGTTTTGCTTATGCTAAAGAAGAAGTCAAGGAAAATTGGGAGGAGCTTGTGAGTATCCATGCCGAGTTCTGATAATATTTCTATATATTTGAAAATATTATGCTCATTTGCATTTCTGCATTTTGTTTTCAATATGATATGTGTAAAAGTTATTCAAATTCTTTTTGCAATTCTATAAGCCCTAGTGCCCTACCCTCTTTATTATGGTCTTTGGAAGGGGCCTATTCTCAAAAAGATGTTTGTGGCATGATTGAGTAACATGTAGATTCCAATTTCACCTGAGGCTGGGGCTGAGTCAGGTTATAAAACTGATGGCAGGATTGAGTGAAATGTGGCTAAAGTTCAACTGTTATTAATGCTATTTGTTGATTGTTTAAATAGTATTTTCTTTTTCTTTCTCCTTTTTGCTTGCACATACTCATTGTCTTGTAGTTAGTATTTTTATCTTTTTATCTTTTTTTTTTTATGATTGCAAATTTACCGTTAATCCATGGTTTTTAAACCCCTTCAGATGATCTTATAGGCATGCAAGAAGTGCTAAAGTCCCAACTGTGGAAATGAAATTAGAAGCATCCTAGCTTTTCTTGTTTGTGTGATGCTACATCTCTTGTAAATGAGAATATGGCCAAGCCTGTTGGTTTTCAGCATATTTTAGCATTGCTGCTCCAATGACAGTTTGAAGATTGACATACTCTGTATTTCTTGTTTCTTTGAAAATTATACGATCTGATGGACATAATGAATTTCATTGAATCGGAAATTAAGTGATTTCCTTAGGTTTAAAAAGCTAGAGTGTCACAGGTCAAGGGATCTTTGTCATGGTCTTAGCGATTCTTAAAATGCCATGCCAATTGACATCTACTCTGAAACCTGTATTGAACTTAGACAAAATTTTTGTACGTTGGGCCAACCTAGGTTAAATAGGTTAATCCTTGGGGTACTTGGCTCAATCAAATATATTTGGGACATTTTATCAGAAACGTATGTATGTGTTGAAAAAATGCAGTTTTGATGTGATATTATAAGAGATACAGTTGTTAGAAGTGTTTGGCGTCAACAATGTGAATTAAAAGTTTTTTAGTGTGTGGATTGGTCAAGCTGTTTGCATTATATATTATAAGAAAACAATTATGATGCAAATTTCAATATAATAGTAGAAAATACAAATTATGTGAACTAAGTTGAGCTGCTTGAAAGATGATTTTTGTTTTGTTTTGTAGTATATAAATTTTATTTATTTTTAAATAGTTTTAGAATTTTTTGTAGTTTTTTAATATTAGCATTACATGCCTATAATATACTCTCATATGAGAGTTGGTTTGTACTGATGACCTAAACTTCAATTGATTTTCCTTAGATTCTTTGTTTGTACCATACCTTTACTTTGGTTGGCTTCTTTGGCGATGGGACCATATATTGTATCTGTAGTTATCCTATCCCTTTTCCTGAATCCTTTTCTGCAGCTATCTTATCCCTTGTCCTAAATCCTTGGTTTCGGCTATATCTGAGATTGTTTAGCTTCAATGGCAATGTAAGGGTATATTGGTTTTTCATTTATCCTATTTTATTGTAATTGTTTTTTTTTTTTTACATGCAATTGTCTTTCTACTTCACAATTTAGTTTCACAATTTTAATCTTGGCATTTAGAGCTGTTGTTGAGATCCTGTGCTTTAGCAGTGAGCGAGGTCTTTTTCTATTTATTAGTCATCCTAGCTGATTAGTGCGTGGCATAATTTCTAGTTTATTTGTTTGAATAGTTTTAGGAGTATGTAGATTTTGTGAGTTGTTAATTATAAAAATGGTTTGAGACGTGCAAGATAAATGGGAGAATAAATGTGAGATTTAACGCTAAATGTGCTGTTTATAGTTTGATGTGCTATTCATTCTATTTTTGAGAGTTACTTGATCAAAAAGGAGATTTTAAGATTTGGTGATTCGTCTGCTTTTTTCCCTCTAAAATCTAGTTACTAATTTGAATGCTTGATTGATTTTATTCAGGTCAATCAAGTAGAATTTAAGTTGGATGGTTGAAGTGGAGGAATGCATTAGGTTTGTTATGTGATAAAAAAGTCCCCTTCAAACTTAAGGGAAAATTCTATAAGACGGTGGTGAGACTTGTAATACTTTATGGTGCAGAATGTTGGCCATTAAAAGAAAGGCTTGATGTTGTTGTTATTGATTTTATTTAGGTTTGACTCAATCTTGATTTCTACTGTGTGGTTTTTGCTAAGTAGCATGTTTTTTGTGGTTTCAAAATTCTATGCATTGTTTCTAGCATAAAATCACTATACTATCATTTGTATTGAATTTCTTTCTATTTTTATTTCCATCACAAGTAACAAATAATTTTTAATGTAGTAGTTGTGACTCGTGAAATTTTTTTTATTGCATCATTTTGTATATCAGATAATGGTTTACATTAGAAATCGTAGACTCTTGGATGACTTCCATTATATTTGGTATCGTAGCTTAATGTGCTTTAGATGTAGTAGATAATATTGGTTAGTTAGCATAAAAATGGAAATGTGCAATTTAAATGAAAAATAATTAACTATCATTGTCATAAATATTTACTATATTATAAAGTAAATAATAATATTGTCTTTATTATGTAATAGATTATCTTAATTGAGAATATTCTCATTGTTATTTCTATCCACACGACCCGAACACAACCCGGACACGACCCGAAAATTTTGGGTTCGGGTTGACCTGTTTGACATACGGGTCGGGTTATTGTTTAGAAAGCTAATCCGGTTTTAGTTTCGGGTCGGGTTTGGGTCAACACGAAAACCCGATGATGATCCAAATACAACCTGAATGTCGCGGTTTATACGTAATAGCGGTAGGTTTATTTAGGGCACGCCTGCACGTGTTTTAGTTTCGTCACTTGCTATTTGCCCGTTTAAATTTTGGATTAGTAAAAGAATATTTGTAACAAACATGATCTTTGTTTATCTTTTTAATTATTTGGAAGCATATTATCTTCTAAGTTTTGTATTTTTGTTAGCTATATAATGATGTTTTCTTTGGTGAATTAAAAAAAAAATATGAATCAGAGAAAAAAATTTCAAACCCAAACGGGCTGGCGTGTCGGGTTGGGTTGACGCGGGTTAGACCCGGGTCGGGTTCGAGTTTGTGGAATTGACCCGATTGGCAATTCGAGTCGGGTTTGGGTTAGGGGGTTTGGATGCTGGACAATTTTGGGTCGGACCCGAATCTGACATGAAAACTCATTTTGACACCCCTGCTTTTTTCTATCTTTTGTATTTGCCTAAAAAAAGTAATTGAAATTAATTTATTGACTATGTTGAGGCAATTCTACATTACCCCGGCTGGGCCTTGGATAGCTGGCAACCTTGGTGGTATCTTGGCCAGTGGTTTGCCTTGTGGGATTTGCTCATCTCTTTTGGGATGATTGATGGGTTGTTTTGTAGCTTGCTGCCTCCAATAGATGGTCCGTCCTTGGCAGTTTGGGGGTTGCAGGATAGCCATTCTTGAGAAAAAGAAGTATAATATTTAATGAATTCTATCGTCCGACTTTTCGTACCCGCCTCGTTAGATTGAGCATCCGGGCCGGGTCATGACAAAATTGGTATCAGAGTCTAATTAAGATATGAATCGTATTGGAAGAGCCATTAGGATGATTATTAATGATTTAAAAATTTAATGTAAAATGAATATCTTATTGATAACAGGAATCAAAATGATCTGGGAGAAGAGAAGTAGAGGAAGTGGAAAGACCAGTGCCAAATGTTAATGTTAATCCAGATGTACTGGCACAAATGATGACAGCTGTGACTCAGCTGATTCAAGATTCAAGAAATCAATCATCGGGGAGTAGTAGTGGTGGTGGAATGGTTATGGATAAGTATCTGAAATTTTTTCAGGATATGAGACCACCATTATTCAAGGGAGTAGAGGGATCAATAGAGGCTGAAAATTGGTTGCTAAGGATTGAAAAGATATTAGAAGGAATGTACTGTCCAGAAGAGAGGAAAGTTTCCTTGGCAACCTTTGCACTAGAAGGAGAAGCAGAAAGGTGGTGGAGAGGTCTGTATCAAGACAAATTTGAAGAAATCGCTGGCATGCAAATTAAATGGAATGATTTTACTCAGATATTCAGGGATTGGTTCTCACCACAAAGCCCTTCATGTATCTCGCCCATAATCTTACGAGCATCTTCTTTATTAAGGCAACACAAGCACATTTGGTCAAAAGAGCGTCGATACAAGGTATCATTTACATAGGTGAATGATAAATCCATCTTTCTAATTTGAGCGGCGAGAGATCTATCATCCGAAAGTCTACCGTGCTTCAAGTATTCTATGAAGGGCACTCTCCAATCTGACTCCTCATCAACAACAAACACTGTGAGGGTCTGATCAGGAGAAGTCAAGTCTGCGGGACACAGATTTGACGATACTGGACAACAATAGACACGGAGTTTCCAGTAGGGTCAGCTAATTCTTTTGCTAACTTGGCCAATGCGTATGCTTTTCCATTTTCAGATATAGGTATCTTGGCCAAAGGTACTTCTGGTATTAAGCACAATAACTCAATTACTTTATTATGATAAGAGAAAAGCTCAGACTTAAGTACTTTATAGACTCCAACTACTTGATTTATTATTAGTTAGGAGTCTCCAAATATGTTTACTCGCGTAATGATCATTTGAATGGCCAACTCAAACCCCAAAATCAGAGCTTCATACTCAACTTCATTGTTAGTACGAGATTCTGATAAACTATAGGATTACTGTAGAGTATGACATTCAGGGGATATAAAAATTAGTCATAAACCTATCATAACTGTATGAGTTTCATATGGACTTAAGGCTTTAACGGATGACGCACCGTCAAAGTAAAGCTCCCAAGTAGGGGACTCTTGCTCGTCCACATCCATGATTAGTTCATCAGGTAGATCATCATTGAGTGGGGAATCAGCAGATATCGGGTGATCGGCCAGAAAGTCAGCTAGAGCTTGTCTTTTGACGGCCCGCTGAGGGACAAAAGTGTTGTCAAATTGCAGTAAGATCATAGACCATCATGCTAGACAACCTGAGAGGGTCAGACAGGTCATCAAGTACTGCAAGGGGTTGACTCGAGAGATTAAATTAATTTTATGCGACAACATATATAGTCTAAGCTTTTGCACTGCAAAGATTAAAGCTAAATATTATTTTTTTATCGCTGGGTACTTAAGCTCTGCAGGTATTAACTGTCTGCTAAGGTAGTATAAGACATTCTCTTTGCCCTCTTTATTCACTTGAGCCAACAGTGCACCCAAAGTCTCATCCAGAGCCGTAGTGTAAAAAATCAAAGGAATACCTGAGATGGGTGTAGCTAAAACAAGGGGTTCATCAGGTAGCACTTTCTGCTTTCAAAGGCCTCATAACAACGCTCATCCTAGTGGAATCGGGCATCCTTCTTCTCTAAGGCCGCGAATGGATGACACCTACCAGAAAGTTTGGGGATAAATCTCTGTAAGATAGCAAGCTTACTTTGAAAGGATCTCAACATGGTAAGACTTTTAGGGGGTTTCAAATTCACTATGGCTTTGATCATAGAAGGATCAATCTCAATGCCACGATAACAAATTATAAACCCTAAGAACTTCCCCGCACTAACTCTAAATGCGCATTTTAAAGGATTCATTTTCAAATCAAACTTGCGCAGGCGTTCAAAAACGATTCATATATCTCGAAGTTGATCTCCACGGACCTTACTTTTGACCACCAAATCATCCACATAACACTCAACTTGCTCGTGCATCATCTCTTCGAAGATAACAGTCATAACATGTTGATAGGTTGCTCCGACGTTCTTGAGACCGAAGGGCATTACGTCATAACAAAATACAACTGTAGGTGTGCGAAATGCAATGAACTTCTCATCATCGGGGTCATCTTTATCTGATTGTAACCAGATAAACCATCCATGAATGAGAAAATGCTATAGGATGATGCAATATCCACCATAAGCTCGGGGATAGGAAGAGGAAAATCATCCCTATGACAGACCTTATTCAAATCACGTAAGTTAATACAGACACGTATCTGTCCACTCTTCTTCTAGACTGGATCAATTTTGGCAAGCCAAGTAGGGTACTTCTCTTCCCTAATGAACCCAGCTTCTATAAGTTTATTAGTTTTAGCGATCACCTGCTGTTGAATCTCTAACCTCATCCTGCGAGGTGCTTGTTTAACAAGGACTACATCAGGCTTAATGGCCAATTTATGAATTGCTACCTCTGGGTTTAGACCAGACATCTCGGTGAAGTTCCAGGCAAAACAATCTCTAAACTCTTACAACAACTTGATGTATTCTTGAGCCTCTGAATCATACAGTAGCACACTATGAAAGATAAGCCTAGGATCTCACTTAGTGCATAAGTTAACCACACATAGTTCGTCCATGGTGGAAGTGACGCCATCTTCAAACTCTTGTGGAGCATTAAGGACTCTATCCTCGCCACTATCCGGGTCTTCTTCGCCAGCAAGAGAAATAACCGGATAATAATGGGAGACAATACGAATGTTGGTATTATTAGACTGATTCAATCCCATAAAACCGAGACCTTCTAGGCCTCGAGAAAAGCCAGTTCACCAAACACGGATTTGTCGTAGAGCTTGTTCATCGGGCCAAGTGGAACGAACGAGACCCCGCTCAATGAAACTCTCTACAACAGGGGAAAAGTAACGAGGGACACTTTTAACCTCTATTACCCATAGCGGTCTCCATCGGATCCTGACTCATAGGACCTAGCGGGGCACCTATACTACGGGGTGAAGGGGCACACTCCTTAGATCTTGCTGGCCCAAATGTCTCGTACAGATGAGGTATATGTCGTTTGCTTGTCCATAGTAGATTATCATAACTAGTGGAGGGAGTGTCAGAGGGCCTTTGGCAAGAATCCTCAACTCCTATCCCGCGTATCTGATGGGGAGAAGGCTGTCCACTAGTAGTCTGACATCGGAAGTTCTCTTCCTCGTCTGAAATACTATCAACAACTAATCCACCATCGGGTATCAGATGACTACGAAAGGTAGGGCGTGAATCGTAAGCAACGGGATCTGGAGGTGATGAAGGGACTGAACGATGAGTGATATCGATCATTTCATAATCTGAAAAGTCGAACTCTACAATCAAAGAAGAAGTGTAAAGGTGTGGGGGAGGAGTTCGAGTGTCGTAGTTCCGCTACTCGCGGGTTGACCCTCCGCCTCTATCTCTACCTTGTCCTCCCCTATCTCTAGTAGGGGGGACATCGTGCCTCACCACAAGCTGAAAATGATCTCTATCAGAATGCGTAGTGGAAACACCTACCTCAATACTAACCTGTGATGGACCCTGTTCTGACGATTGTATAGGACCCTATGCTGGTGAGTGCATAGGACCCTGTATAACACTAGCGAGTGTCACCGGTGACTCGACAGATGGAGGTTTATGAGTCTTCCGAGGTACATAGTACTCGGCGTTATCGTAAATAGAGATCTCATGCACGAAAAAGGGCTGGTATCTCTAGGAATGATGTACTCGATATCATTTCTCATAAACTTCATACATTGGTGCAAGGTAGATGACACCATTCCATACTCTTGGAACCAGAGCCTTCCTAAGAGAGCCCTGTATGAAGTGTCAGCCTCAAGTACATGAAACTTTGCCTCAGTTAAAAAATTTTTAAACTTCAGAGGCAGGGTAATGGACCCTAGAGCGCACTGGCTTTGGTCATTGAAGACTTTCAACATAATCTTATATGAAGTGAGCTTTAAATGACCTATGGAGAGGCTCTTTAAAGTTTCATGAGTAAAAATATTTACTGAAGCCCCTGGGTTGACGATGACCCTGTTCAACTCATAACCATTGACTTCAGTAGTGACATATAAGGGATGGTTGTGCTCAGTAGTCTCTAGGAGTGGATCACGATTTGAAAAGGTAATATATGATATCTCTTTTAAATGTCATGTATCTCTTACAGATTCAAAAGTAAAGAAAGCTTGATAGGACTCTGATTTGAGTAGTGCTTTTACCAGTGTCTCTCTCAAGTCAGGGGACATCATCAGAGCATCGTAGACACTAAGAAGAGAAGAAATTTTTCTTAAGTGAGCCAACACATTATAGTCAACATCCGACTGAGGGTCTTTCTCTTTCTCCTTAGACTGGATAAGATCGTCTTGTTGGGTGACTATGTTTTTATCTTTTTTTTTTTTGCATTCTTAGCCATCCGAGATGGAAGGACCTTCCTTGAACGCAAATGAACTTTATGAATTGAGTCATCCTCAATAGGAGATTCCTTTGGTTCAATGATGGTGGCTTGCGTTGGCTCTAAGAAAAGTGTCTGAAGTGGGTTCTCGGATTCATCGCTTGAATCCATTTAACAACCACCATCTGGAATGGTGAATACAGGTTCTTCATCAGCTCAGATTCATCAGTACACATAGAAACATTTACATTACAAGAGATATGTAAGACATGAGAGAAACAAGTACTAGAAGAAATTTAAGTAAAAGTGGAATGTAAAGAACACAAAAAATAGCCAGAATCATCTTCTTCTATTATTGCATCATCAAATGGAGGGAGGACGAAATCCTTCAGCGTAAGTCCCGTCTTTCCCTCAGAGGTTTCAACAAATTTCTCTATTTTATACATTTTCTTATTATATAAAGAAGAAAAAAATATGCTTATTAGGCACTACGACAGAAAGAGAAGAAGAGAAAGATGGTGACGTAGTAACTGGAGCGGTAACTATCGACTTGGCATGGGAAGGCCTCCTCTCAACTGCCTCTGAACTCTGTACAGCTTGCTTGATCATCTGCTTGGTATTTTTGGAGAGTGCTAACTGCCACTCTCCCTCAGAACTGCGGGGTGACCTGCTACTATTGCCCTGACTGTAGCTTGACTGTCACTTTTGCTAGAACTGTGGCTGGGACTGGAGATCATCTGAACTGTCTGAGTGGCCTTGCCCAGAGGCTGCACTAAATCTCTGTCCTACAGATGAATCTTCCCACTGGCCATCAACATCTCTACCTTATCCTTGAACACATAGCAATCCTCCAAAACATGCCCGATGTGTCTGTGGCAGGGACAATAGAGTGGGTGATCTGTCTGTCACTCAACTCTATTATTGTTCGGGAATGTTAAGAATATTTTTCTTGGTAAGGAATTTAAAAATCTTCTTCTCACTTTCCCTTTTGAGAGGTATTCATTACTAAGCTTCTCTTGTGGGTACTGCTGACTCTCTGGAGTCCTACGGGAGGGTCTGGACTGTGCTGTAGACTGTGGTGGTGCTAAACTGCCTAAGGGCCTCTTGCCCTTATCTTGTGGTCCATAAGTACTGTGTACCTCTCCTCTCCTAGGAGGTGCCCCTGAAGATTCCTAACACTGAGGTTGACTCTCAACCTTAAGAGGGATTGCATCGGGTATGCTGTCCTGCAAGCTGAATACCTTCGTGTATAATATTTGGAAGGTTTGTATACTGAATCCCTTGAGGTAGGGTGCTATCGGACCATCTATATTCTTCAACAGAATCTTTATTGCATGCTGCTACAGTGCTACTATTAGGGCTCACACTGTAGACTGAGATTTCTTCATATAACTATGTAATCCTGTAGTAACTCTTGAGGATGCTGTCTAGTAACAACTAACTCTCCTACTGTGATCAGGTGCTTTGCACTAACAAATCTTTGTATAAACAGCTGCTCCAACTCTGCAAAAGTCCGGACGGAGTCATTGGGGAGGTTGACGTACCAAGAAAATGCCACCCCAACCAAACTACTAACAAACAACCTCAACATCAAGGCATCGTTCCCTCCTATGTTACAATATATGGCCCAGTATTGAGCTACATGCTGCCTCGGATTCCCAAGCATGTCAAATACTCTAAATTTAGGAGGAACAAAATAAGGGGTAGGGCTCATGCTCTTACACAACATGGTAAGGACGGCCTCTACTAACAACCTCTTCTGTCTTCTTGGAGGAAATCACCTGTTCTACCTTCTGAGCTATCAAATCATGAATCTGATCTGCTGACAATTGTGCTGGCTGACTCTAGACTGCTGTAGGTTCTGTAGAAACTGCTCTCTGGACCCTATCCACTCTCATAGGGTCTAATGCTACTGACAGTACTACCGGCTCATCTCTGGACGTGGTAGGGGTACCTACGCTCATAATCTGGGGTGTAGCCCCCAAAGCTGTCAACTGGGCAGTCATCATTGCTATGACCTTGGCTATCTTGGCCATCTGAGCTTGTAAGTGCAAGACTGTGGTATCTGTAGCTACTGATCTCGGAGATCCTCCCGCCTCGGGGTCTCCATGCTCATCATGGTCCTCGGGCTCTCTCTGCTCGTCCGAGTGACCTCGACGTGTAATCACACAGACCCGTTGTACTGGTATGTCCTTATCTGACTCATCTCCTAGTGTGTAGTCCTCGGAGAAGGCTTGGCGGAGTGCTTCTATACATGGACTCATAGGGGAAGTGATCCTATGAGGGCTAGGAGCTAAAATTGTCTCAACTCGGTCTTGTGATCCATCAGGAATTGGTGCTGCATTCTCATAACAAGTCATCGGGACCGTCTCGTACCCGGAAGAAACTACTGCATCCATTTGATCTACTATATCCATTGACTGAACTGCCTCTGCCATTGGTATTGTCTCAATTGGTCATACTGTCTCCACTGACTGTATTGACTCGACAGGGGTGTCCGTCTGTCGGCGTCTCCAAACCCACCTACTGCGGCGGGTCTCCGTACGGGTAACCGGTTGCTGAGGGGCTACAACAACTAAACTGATCTGGGGCCGAACATGCTCCCACTGCTGTCTCTGTCTGTGGCGATGTGCGCGTAGCCCAACCGCAGGAGTAACTGCCGGCGGTATAATAACTGGAGCTGTATCAATTGACTGCCGAGGTGGCTGTTATCTCTGCCACCTATACCTCTGTTTCACGGTCTATCTCTGTAACCGAAGAGTAGTATGAGAAATCTGCAGGAGTAACCCATCCCGACTGACAGGCTCTTTATCACGCACTAGGCGGATGATTCTCCGAATTCTCTGAGAGAGGGCTCGGACAGTAGCGTCCTTGGGGACCCTAGCCCAGGGTAGAGTAGTGGTGACAGGAGGGGCCGCCGCAATGCGTGCAACGTCCTCATCCCCACTATGTGTCAGTGGAGAGAAGCGTCATCTCTGGATCGCCTCTATCTCAGGTGCAACTACTTCATCTGGGGTGGGTGCAACTGCAGCTGGTCGTGGTCTATGCTGCCTGGGAGCCACTATTCTCTAAACGAGCTCCTGGTGAGCTACTGCCTCTGCCATTTGCTGCATATCTATCTCAAATGCAGCTAAACGAAGTCTCCTATTCCTATTCCTCCTGACCCTTTTTTTAAGACCAGAGGTAAAAGAGGATGGAACATCTGAACCCACTGCCTCGGTGGCAGGGGGAACATGAACAACAGGAAGGGTTGGGGACTACCCGGCGGTCTCAGGGTGAGAGAACCGAGCAAACGTAAAGACCTGACTAGAAGAAGGCGAAGGAGCATCGATCTGGGCACCCCTCTTCCTAGTGGAAGTGGGAGGGGGAACCTGAACTCGAGGTACCTCTGCCGGAACAACAGTGGTAACAACAGGCGGCTGCCGGCGTTAAGGGGCCAAAGCAAATTGTGCAATAGGTGCGGTAGGCCCTGGTCGCCTAACCACGGAGTGCGCTATTTGCGCAGGAACGTGAACGGGACAAGCAGGTGCTCGGGCTCTCCTCCGAGCAACTGGACGTTCAAAGGGATGCATTGCTGCACGTCATCTCCTCTGTGGAGGAGAGAATGCAACAACATCAGTAGGGGTGGGTCCGCCAAGGGTGACGAATGCCGAGTCAGTGAAGGAACCAAAAGTGATTCCTCCAGCTGGGGGACTAGCATGCAGGTACTTAGGAAGAGTCACCCGTGCGTCTGAGTCGAAGTTAAAAGTAACAGAGGGTGCGAACGAAGACATGTCACTGCGAAAATACCTAATGGATTTGGGAGATCTATGACGTGTTACACTTGTAGACTGTCCACGATTTTAGTTGTAGAAGAAAACGGGCTTCGAAACGCGGTGGGTCGCCGGAGAACTCATCGCCTGCGGCTTGGGGGCTTGAAATTTTCAAGACGTTTTGTGATCGATCCACCGCGTATCGAAGCGCAATTTCTTCTACAACTAGGAGCGTGGACAGTTTACAAGTGCAACACGCCAGAGATCTCCCAAATCCATTGGGTATTTTCGCAGTGCCATGTCTTTGTTCGCACCCTCAGTTACTTTTAACTTCAGCTCGGACGCACGGGTGACTCTTCCTGAGTCCCTACATGCTAGTCCCCCAGCTGGAGGAATCACTTTTGGTTTCTTCACTGACTCGACGTTCGTCAGCCTTGGCGGACCCACCCCTACTGAGGTTGTTGCTTTCTCTCCTCCTCAGAGGAGAGGATGTCCAGCCATGCGTCCCTTTGGATGTCCAGTTGCTCAGCGGACAGCCTAGCACCTGCTCGTCCCGTTCACGTTCTTATGCAGCCAGCGTGCCCAGTGGTTAGGTGACCAGTGCCTAGACCACTCCCTGTTCCCCCTGTTGATCATGCTGTCAGGCGACCAACGCTTACCGCACCAGTTACACAGGTCGCTCCTGTCCCTTAGTGCTGGCAGCCGCCTGTTGTTACCCATGTTGTTTCGATAGTACATCGAGTTTGGGTTTCCCCTCCCACTTCTACTAGGAAGAGGGGTGCCCAGATCGAGGCTCCTTCATTTTCTTCCTGTCGGGTTTCTGCGTTCGCTTGGCTCTCTCACCCTGAGACCACCAGGCAGACCCCGATCCTTTTTGTTGTTCTTGTTCCCCCCACCACCCAGGTAGTGGGTTTAGATGTTCCGTCCTCTTCTACCTCCGAACTTGGGAGAAGGGCCAGGAGGAATAGGAATAGGGGACTTCGTTTGGCTGCATCTGAGGAAGATAGACAGCAGATGACAGAGGCAGTAGCTCACCAAGAGCTCGTTCAGAGGAGAGTGGCTCCCAGGCAACGGAGACCACGACCTGCTGCAGTTGCACCCACCGCAGATGTAGTAGTTGCACCTGAGATAGAGGCAATCCAGGGAGGACGCTTCTCTCCACTGACACATAGTGGGGATGAGGAGGACGTTGCTCGCATTGCGGCGTCCCATCCTATCACCATTACTCAACCCCAGGCTAGGGTTTCTAGGGGTGCTGCTGTCCGAGCCCTCTCTCAGAGGATTCAGAGCATCGTCAGCCTAGCGAGTGCTAGAGGGCCTGTCAGTCGGGAGAGGTTATTATGACAGATTTCTCAGGCTACTCTTCGGTTACAGAGAAAAAGGTATAGGTGGCAGAGAAAACAGCCACCTCGGCAGTCAGTTGATACAGCTCCAGTTGTTAGACCGTCGGCAGTTACTCCTGTTGTTAAACGATGCCCACGTCGCCACGGACAAAAAGACAGCAGTGAGAGCCTGGTCGGCCTCAGATCAGTTCAGTTGTGGTAGCTCCTCAGCAATCGGTTACTCATACGGATCCCTGCCGTAGTATGTGAGTTTGGAGATGCCGACAGGCGGACACTCCTATCGAGCCAGTACAGTTAGTGGAGACAGTACGACTAGTTGAGACAGTACCAGTGGCAGAGGTAGTTCATCCAATAGATACAGTAGATCAAATGGATGTAGTAGTTCCTTCCGGGTCCGAGGCGATCCCGATGACTTATGATGAGGATGCAGCACCTACTCCCCATACATCACCAAACCGAGTTGAGACATTTTTAGCTCCTAGCCCTCATAGGATCACTTCCTCTATGAGTCCCTATATAGAGGCACTCCGCCGAGCCTTATCTAAGGATGACATACTAGGAGATGAGTCGGATGAGGATATACCAGTACACCGGGTCTGTGTGATTACAAATCGAGGTCACTCGGACGAGCAGAGAGAGCCCGAGGACCAGGATGAGCAGGGAGACCCCGAGGCGGGAAGAGTTTCGAGATCAGTAGCTATAGATACCACAGTCTTGCACTTACAGGCACAGATGACTGAGATGACTAAGGCCATGACACTAATGACTGCCCAATTGACAGCTTTGGGGGCTACACCCCAGATGATGGGCGTAGGTATCCCTATTACGTCTAGAGATGAGCTGATAGTATCGCCAGTAGCACTAGACCCTGTGAGAATGTATAAGGTCCAGAGAGCAAATCCTACAACACCTACAACAGTCTAGAGTCAGACAGCACAGTTGTTAGCATGTTAGATTCAGGATTTAATAGCTTAGAAGGTAGAGCAGACGATTTCCTATAGAAAGACTAAAAAGACTGTTAGTAGAGGGCGTCCTTATTCTGTTGAGTACAAGCAGGAGCCCTACCCTCCTGGTTTTGTTCCCCCTAGATTTAGAGTATTTGACGGGCTTAGGAACCAGAGGTAGCATGTGGCTCAGTATCGGACCATATGTTGCGAACGATGCCTTGATGTTGAGTTTGTTTGTCAGTAGTTTGATTTGGGTGGCATTTGTTTGATACGCCGACCTCCCCAACGACTCAGTCCGAACCTTTGCAGAGTTGGAGCAGCTGTTTATACTGAAGTTTGTCAGTGCAGAGTATCGGATCACAGTAGGAGAGTTAGTGGTTACTATACAACGTTCTCGAGGGCCACTACAGGATTACATAGTTTGATGTGATATTATAAGAGATACAGTTGTTAGAAGTGTTTGGCGTCAACAATGTGAATTAAAAGTTTTTTAGTGTGTGGATTGGTCAAGCTGTTTGCATTATATATTATAAGAAAACAATTATGATGCAAATTTCAATATAATAGTAGAAAATACAAATTATGTGAACTAAGTTGAGCTGCTTGAAAGATGATTTTTGTTTTGTTTTGTAGTATATAAATTTTATTTATTTTTAAATAGTTTTAGAATTTTTTGTAGTTTTTTAATATTAGCATTACATGCCTATAATATACTCTCATATGAGAGTTGGTTTGTACTGATGACCTAAACTTCAATTGATTTTCCTTAGATTCTTTGTTTGTACCATACCTTTACTTTGGTTGGCTTCTTTGGCGATGGGACCATATATTGTATCTGTAGTTATCCTATCCCTTTTCCTGAATCCTTTTCTGCAGCTATCTTATCCCTTGTCCTAAATCCTTGGTTTCGGCTATATCTGAGATTGTTTAGCTTCAATGGCAATGTAAGGGTATATTGGTTTTTCATTTATCCTATTTTATTGTAATTGTTTTTTTTTTTTTACATGCAATTGTCTTTCTACTTCACAATTTAGTTTCACAATTTTAATCTTGGCATTTAGAGCTGTTGTTGAGATCCTGTGCTTTAGCAGTGAGCGAGGTCTTTTTCTATTTATTAGTCATCCTAGCTGATTAGTGCGTGGCATAATTTCTAGTTTATTTGTTTGAATAGTTTTAGGAGTATGTAGATTTTGTGAGTTGTTAATTATAAAAATGGTTTGAGACGTGCAAGATAAATGGGAGAATAAATGTGAGATTTAACGCTAAATGTGCTGTTTATAGTTTGATGTGCTATTCATTCTATTTTTGAGAGTTACTTGATCAAAAAGGAGATTTTAAGATTTGGTGATTCGTCTGCTTTTTTCCCTCTAAAATCTAGTTACTAATTTGAATGCTTGATTGATTTTATTCAGGTCAATCAAGTAGAATTTAAGTTGGATGGTTGAAGTGGAGGAATGCATTAGGTTTGTTATGTGATAGAAAAGTCCCCTTCAAACTTAAGGGAAAATTCTATAAGACGGTGGTGAGACTTGTAATACTTTATGGTGCAGAATGTTGGCCATTAAAAGAAAGGCTTGATGTTGTTGTTATTGATTTTATTTAGGTTTGACTCAATCTTGATTTCTACTGTGTGGTTTTTGCTAAGTAGCATGTTTTTTGTGGTTTCAAAATTCTATGCATTGTTTCTAGCATAAAATCACTATACTATCATTTGTATTGAATTTCTTTCTATTTTTATTTCCATCACAAGTAACAAATAATTTTTAATGTAGTAGTTGTGACTCGTGAAATTTTTTTTATTGCATCATTTTGTATATCAGATAATGGTTTACATTAGAAATCGTAGACTCTTGGATGACTTCCATTATATTTGGTATCGTAGCTTAATGTGCTTTAGATGTAGTAGATAATATTGGTTAGTTAGCATAAAAATGGAAATGTGCAATTTAAATGAAAAATAATTAACTATCATTGTCATAAATATTTACTATATTATAAAGTAAATAATAATATTGTCTTTATTATGTAATAGATTATCTTAATTGAGAATATTCTCATTGTTATTTCTATCCACACGACCCGAACACGACCCGGACACGACCCGAAAATTTTGGGTTCGGGTTGACCTGTTTGACATACGGGTCGGGTTATTGTTTAGAAAGCTAATCCGGTTTTAGTTTCGGGTCGGGTTTGGGTCAACCCGAAAACCCGATGATGATCCAAATACAACCTGAATGTCGCGGTTTATACGTAATAGCGGTAGGTTTATTTAGGGCACGCCTGCACGTGTTTTAGTTTCGTCACTTGCTATTTGCCCGTTTAAATTTTGGATTAGTAAAAGAATATTTGTAACAAACATGATCTTTGTTTATCTTTTTAATTATTTGGAAGCATATTATCTTCTAAGTTTTGTATTTTTGTTAGCTATATAATGATGTTTTCTTTGGTGAATTAAAAAAAAAAAATATGAATCAGAGAAAAAAATTTCAAACCCAAACGGGCTGGCGTGTCGGGTTGGGTTGACGCGGGTTAGACCCGGGTCGGGTTCGAGTTTGTGGAATTGACCCGATTGGCAATTCGAGTCGGGTTTGGGTTAGGGGGTTTGGATGCTGGACAATTTTGGGTCGGACCCGAATCTGACATGAAAACTCATTTTGACACCCCTGCTTTTTTCTATCTTTTGTATTTGCCTAAAAAAAGTAATTGAAATTAATTTATTGACTATGTTGAGGCAATTCTACATTACCCCGGCTGGGCCTTGGATAGCTGGCAACCTTGGTGGTATCTTGGCCAGTGGTTTGCCTTGTGGGATTTGCTCATCTCTTTTGGGATGATTGATGGGTTGTTTTGTAGCTTGCTGCCTCCAATAGATGGTCCGTCCTTGGCAGTTTGGGGGTTGCAGGATAGCCATTCTTGAGAAAAAGAAGTGGTATAATATTTAATGAATTCTATCGTCCGACTTTTCGTACCCGCCTCGTTAGATTGAGCATCCGGGCCGGGTCATGACAAAATTGGTATCAGAGTCTAATTAAGATATGAATCGTATTGGAAGAGCCATTAGGATGATTATTAATGATTTAAAAATTTAATGTAAAATGAATATCTTATTGATAACAGGAATCAAAATGATCTAGGAGAAGAGAAGTAGAGGAAGTGGAAAGACCAGTGCCAAATGTTAATGTTAATCCAGATGTACTGGCACAAATGATGACAGCTGTGACTCAGCTGATTCAAGATTCAAGAAATCAATCATCGGGGAGTAGTAGTGGTGGTGGAATGGTTATGGATAAGTATCTGAAATTTTTTCAGGATATGAGACCACCATTATTCAAGGGAGTAGAGGGATCAATAGAGGCTGAAAATTGGTTGCTAAGGATTGAAAAGATATTAGAAGGAATGTACTGTCCAGAAGAGAGGAAAGTTTCCTTGGCAACCTTTGCACTAGAAGGAGAAGCAGAAAGGTGGTGGAGAGGTCTGTATCAAGACAAATTTGAAGAAATCGCTGGCATGCAAATTAAATGGAATGATTTTACTCAGATATTCAGGGATTGGTTCTCACCACAAAGCCCTTCATGTATCTCGCCCATAATCTTACGAGCATCTTCTTTATTAAGGCAACACAAGCACATTTGGTCAAAAGAGCGTCGATACAAGGTATCATTTACATAGGTGAATGATAAATCCATCTTTCTAATTTGAGCGGCGAGAGATCTATCATCCGAAAGTCTACCGTGCTTCAAGTATTCTATGAAGGGCACTCTCCAATCTGACTCCTCATCAACAACAAACACTGTGAGGGTCTGATCAGGAGAAGTCAAGTCTGCGGGACACAGATTTGACGATACTGGACAACAATAGACACGGAGTTTCCAGTAGGGTCAGCTAATTCTTTTGCTAACTTGGCCAATGCGTATGCTTTTCCATTTTCAGATATAGGGATCTTGGCCAAAGGTACTTCTGGTATTAAGCACAATAACTCAATTACTTTATTATGATAAGAGAAAAGCTCAGACTTAAGTACTTTATAGACTCCAACTACTTGATTTATTATTAGTTAGGAGTCTCCAAATATGTTTACTCGCGTAATGATCATTTGAATGGCCAACTCAAACCCCAAAATCAGAGCTTCATACTCAACTTCATTGTTAGTACGAGATTCTGATAAACTATAGGATTACTGTAGAGTATGACATTCAGGGGATATAAAAATTAGGCATAAACCTATCATAACTGTATGAGTTTCATATGGACTTAAGGCTTTAACGGATGACGCACCGTCAAAGTAAAGCTCCCAAGTAGGGGACTCTTGCTCGTCCACATCCATGATTAGTTCATCAGGTAGATCATCATTGAGTGGGGAATCAGCAGATATCGGGTGATCGGCCAGAAAGTCAGCTAGAGCTTGTCTTTTGACGGCCCGCTGAGGGACAAAAGTGTTGTCAAATTGCAGTAAGATCATAGACCATCATGCAAGACAACCTGAGAGGGTCAGACAGGTCATCAAGTACTGCAAGGGGTTGACTCGAGAGATTAAATTAATTTTATGCGACAACATATATAGTCTAAGCTTTTGCACTGCAAAGATTAAAGCTAAATATTATTTTTTTATCGCTGGGTACTTAAGCTCTGCAGGTATTAACTGTCTGCTAAGGTAGTATAAGACATTCTCTTTGCCCTCTTTATTCACTTGAGCCAACAGTGCACCCAAAGTCTCATCCAGAGCCGTAGTGTAAAAAATCAAAGGAATACCTGGGATGGGTGTAGCTAAAACAAGGGGTTCATCAGGTAGCACTTTCTGCTTTCAAAGGCCTCATAACAACGCTCATCCTAGTGGAATCGGGCATCCTTCTTCTCTAAGGCCGCGAATGGATGACACCTACCAGAAAGTTTGGGGATAAATCTCTGTAAGATAGCAAGCTTACTTTGAAAGGATCTCAACATGGTAAGACTTTTAGGGGGTTTCAAATTCACTATGGCTTTGATCATAGAAGGATCAATCTCAATGCCACGATAACAAATTATAAACCCTAAGAACTTCCCCGCACTAACTCTAAATGCGCATTTTAAAGGATTCATTTTCAAATCAAACTTGCGCAGGCGTTCAAAAACGATTCATATATCTCGAAGTTGATCTCCACGGACCTTACTTTTGACCACCAAATCATCCACATAACACTCAACTTGCTCGTGCATCATCTCTTCGAAGATAACAGTCATAACATGTTGATAGGTTGCTCCGACGTTCTTGAGACCGAAGGGCATTACGTCATAACAAAATACAACTGTAGGTGTGCGAAATGCAATGAACTTCTCATCATCGGGGTCATCTTTATCTGATTGTAACCAGATAAACCATCCATGAATGAGAAAATGCTATAGGATGATGCAATATCCACCATAAGCTCGGGGATAGGAAGAGGAAAATCATCCCTATGACAGACCTTATTCAAATCACGTAAGTTAATACAGACACGTATCTGTCCACTCTTCTTCTAGACTGGATCAATTTTGGCAAGCCAAGTAGGGTACTTCTCTTCCCTAATGAACCCAGCTTCTATAAGTTTATTAGTTTTAGCGATCACCTGCTGTTGAATCTCTAACCTCATCCTGCGAGGTGCTTGTTTAACAAGGACTACATCAGGCTTAATGGCCAATTTATGAATTGCTACCTCTGGGTTTAGACCAGACATCTCGGTGAAGTTCCAGGCAAAACAATCTCTAAACTCTTACAACAACTTGATGTATTCTTGAGCCTCTGAATCATACAGTAGCACACTATGAAAGATAAGCCTAGGATCTCACTTAGTGCATAAGTTAACCACACATAGTTCGTCCATGGTGGAAGTGACGCCATCTTCAAACTCTTGTGGAGCATTAAGGACTCTATCCTTGCCACTATCCGGGTCTTCTTCGCCAGCAAGAGAAATAACCGGATAATAATGGGAGACAATACGAATGTTGGTATTATTAGACTGATTCAATCCCATAAAACCGAGACCTTCTAGGCCTCGAGGAAAGCCAGTTCACCAAACACGGATTTGTCGTAGAGCTTGTTCATCGGGCCAAGTGGAACGAACGAGACCCCGCTCAATGAAACTCTCTACAACAGGGGAAAAGTAACGAGGGACACTTTTAACCTCTATTACCCATAGCGGTCTCCATCGGATCCTGACTCATAGGACCTAGCGGGGCACCTATACTACGGGGTGAAGGGGCACACTCCTTAGATCTTGCTGGCCCAAATGTCTCGTACAGATGAGGTATATGTCGTTTGCTTGTCCATAGTAGATTATCATAACTAGTGGAGGGAGTGTCAGAGGGCCTTTGGCAAGAATCCTCAACTCCTATCCCGCGTATCTGATGGGGAGAAGGCTGTCCACTAGTAGTCTGACATCGGAAGTTCTCTTCCTCGTCTGAAATACTATCAACAACTAATCCACCATCGGGTATCAGATGACTACGAAAGGTAGGGCGTGAATCGTAAGCAACGGGATCTGGAGGTGATGAAGGGACTGAACGATGAGTGATATCGATCATTTCATAATCTGAAAAGTCGAACTCTACAATCAAAGAAGAAGTGTAAAGGTGTGGGGGAGGAGTTCGAGTGTCGTAGTTCCGCTACTCGCGGGTTGACCCTCCGCCTCTATCTCTACCTTGTCCTCCCCTATCTCTAGTAGGGGGGACATCGTGCCTCACCACAAGCTGAAAATGATCTCTATCAGAATGCGTAGTGGAAACACCTACCTCAATACTAACCTGTGATGGACCCTGTTCTGACGATTGTATAGGACCCTATGCTGGTGAGTGCATAGGACCCTGTATAACACTACCGAGTGTCACCGGTGACTCGACAGATGGAGGTTTATGAGTCTTCCGAGGTACATAGTACTCGGCGTTATCGTAAATAGAGATCTCATGCACGAAAAAGGGCTGGTATCTCTAGGAATGATGTACTCGATATCATTTCTCATAAACTTCATACATTGGTGCAAGGTAGATGACACCATTCCATACTCTTGGAACCAGAGCCTTCCTAAGAGAGCCCTGTATGAAGTGTCAGCCTCAAGTACATGAAACTTTGCCTCAGTTAAAAAATTTTTAAACTTCAGAGGCAGGGTAATGGACCCTAGAGCGCACTGGCTTTGGTCATTGAAGACTTTCAACATAATCTTATATGAAGTGAGCTTTAAATGACCTATGGAGAGGCTCTTTAAAGTTTCATGAGTAAAAATATTTACTGAAGCCCCTGGGTTGACGATGACCCTGTTCAACTCATAACCATTGACTTCAGTAGTGACATATAAGGGCCAAATGGTTGTGCTCAGTAGTCTCTAGGAGTGGATCACGATTTGAAAAGGTAATATATGATATCTCTTTTAAATGTCATGTATCTCTTACAGATTCAAAAGTAAAGAAAGCTTGATAGGACTCTGATTTGAGTAGTGCTTTTACCAGTGTCTCTCTCAAGTCAGGGGACATCATCAGAGCATCGTAGACACTAAGAAGAGAAGAAATTTTTCTTAAGTGAGCCAACACATTATAGTCAACATCCGACTGAGGGTCTTTCTCTTTCTCCTTAGACTGGATAAGATCGTCTTGTTGGGTGACTATGTTTTTATCTTTTTTTTTTTTGCATTCTTAGCCATCCGAGATGGAAGGACCTTCCTTGAACGCAAATGAATTTTATGAATTGAGTCATCCTCAATAGGGGATTCCTTTGGTTCAATGATGGTGGCTTGCGTTGGCTCTAAGAAAAGTGTCTGAAGTGGGTTCTCGGATTCATCGCTTGAATCCATTTAACAACCACCATCTGGAATGGTGAATACAGGTTCTTCATCAGCTCAGATTCATCAGTACACATAGAAGCATTTACATTACAAGAGATATGTAAGACATGAGAGAAACAAGTACTAGAAGAAATTTAAGTAAAAGTGGAATGTAAAGAACACAAAAAATAGCCAGAATCATCTTCTTCTATTATTGCATCATCAAATGGAGGGAGGACGAAATCCTTCAGCGTAAGTCCCGTCTTTCCCTCAGAGGTTTCAACAAATTTCTCTATTTTATACATTTTCTTATTATATAAAGAAGAAAAAAATATGCTTATTAGGCACTACGACAGAAAGAGAAGAAGAGAAAGGTGGTGACGTAGTAACTGGAGCGGTAACTATCGACTTGGCATGGGAAGGCCTCCTTTCAACTGCCTCTGAACTCTGTACAGCTTGCTTGATCATCTGCTTGGTATTTTTGGAGAGTGCTAACTGCCACTCTCCCTCAGAACTGCGGGGTGACCTGCTACTATTGCCCTGACTGTAGCTTGACTGTCACTGTGGCTAGAACTGTGGCTGGGACTGGAGATCATCTGAACTGTCTGAGTGGCCTTGCCCAGAGGCTGCACTAAATCTCTGTCCTACAGATGAATCTTCCCACTGGCCATCAACATCTCTACCTTATCCTTGAACACATAGCAATCCTCCAAAACATGCCCGATGTGTCTGTGGCAGGGACAATAGAGTGGATGATCTGTCTGTCACTCAACTCTATTATTGTTCGGGAATGTTAAGAATATTTTTCTTGGTAAGGAATTTAAAAATCTTCTTCTCACTTTCCCTTTTGAGAGATATTAATTACTAAGCTTCTCTTGTGGGTACTGCGGACTCTCTGGAGTCCTACGGGAGGGTTTGGACTGTGCTGTTGACTGTGGTGGTGCTAAACTGCCTAAGGGCCTCTTGCCCTTATCTTGTGGTCCATAAGTACTGTGTACCTCTCCTCTCTTAGGAGGTGCCCCTGAAGATTCCTAACACTGAGGTTGACTCTCAACCTTAAGAGGGATTGCATCGGGTATGCTGTCCTGCAAGCTGAATACCTTCGTGTATAATATTTGGAAGGTTTGTATACTGAATCCCTTGAGGTAGGGTGCTATCGGACCATCTATATTCTTCAACAGAATCTTTATTGCATGCTGCTACAGTGCTACTATTAGGGCTCACACTGTAGACTGAGATTTCTTCATATAACTATGTAATCCTGTAGTAACTCTTGAGGATGCTGTCTAGTAACAACTAACTCTCCTACTGTGATCAGGTGCTTTGCACTAACAAATCTTTGTATAAACAGCTGCTCCAACTCTGCAAAAGTCCGGACGGAGTCATTGGGGAGGTTGACGTACCAAGAAAATGCCACCCCAACCAAACTACTAACAAACAACCTCAACATCAAGGCATCGTTCCCTCCTATGTTACAATATATGGCCCAGTATTGAGCTACATGCTGCCTCGGATTCCCAAGCATGTCAAATACTCTAAATTTAGGAGGAACAAAATAAGGGGTAGGGCTCATGCTCTTACACAACATGGTAAGGACGGCCTCTACTAACAACCTCTTCTGTCTTCTTGGAGGAAATCACCTGTTCTACCTTCTGAGCTATCAAATCATGAATCTGATCTGCTGACAATTGTGCTGGCTGACTCTAGACTGCTGTAGGTTCTGTAGAAACTGCTCTCTGGACCCTATCCACTCTCATAGGGTCTAATGCTACTGACAGTACTACCGGCTCATCTCTGGACGTGGTAGGGGTACCTACGCTCATAATCTGGGGTGTAGCCCCCAAAGCTGTCAACTGGGCAGTCATCATTGCTATGATCTTGGCTATCTTGGCCATCTGAGCTTGTAAGTGCAAGACTGTGGTATCTGTAGCTACTGATCTCGGAGATCCTCCCGCCTCGGGGTCTCCATGCTCATCATGGTCCTCGGGCTCTCTCTGCTCGTCCGAGTGACCTCGACGTGTAATCACACAGACCCGTTGTACTGGTATGTCCTTATCTGACTCATCTCCTAGTGTGTAGTCCTCGGAGAAGGCTTGGCGGAGTGCTTCTATACATGGACTCATAGGGGAAGTGATCCTATGAGGGCTAGGAGCTAAAATTGTCTCAACTCGGTCTTGTGATCCATCAGGAATTGGTGCTGCATTCTCATAACAAGTCATCGGGACCGTCTCGTACCCGGAAGAAACTACTGCATCCATTTGATCTACTATATCCATTGACTGAACTGCCTCTGCCATTGGTATTGTCTCAATTGGTCATACTGTCTCCACTGACTGTATTGACTCGACAGGGGTGTCCGTCTGTCGGCGTCTCCAAACCCACCTACTGCGGCGGGTCTCCGTACGGGTAACCGGTTGCTGAGGGGCTACAACAACTAAACTGATCTGGGGCCGAACATGCTCCCACTGCTGTCTCTGTCTGTGGCGATGTGCGCGTAGCCCAACCGCAGGAGTAACTGCCGGCGGTATAATAACTGAAGCTGTATCAATTGACTGCCGAGGTGGCTGTTATCTCTGCCACCTATACCTCTGTTTCACGGTCTATCTCTGTAACCGAAGAGTAGTATGAGAAATCTGCAGGAGTAACCCATCCCGACTGACAGGCTCTTTATCACGCACTAGGCGGATGATTCTCCGAATTCTCTGAGAGAGGGCTCGGACAGTAGCGTCCTTGGGGACCCTAGCCCAGGGTAGAGTAGTGGTGACAGGAGGGGCCGCCGCAATGCGTGCAACGTCCTCATCCCCACTATGTGTCAGTGGAGAGAAGCGTCATCTCTGGATCGCCTCTATCTCAGGTGCAACTACTTCATCTGGGGTGGGTGCAACTGCAGCTGGTCGTGGTCTATGCTGCCTGGGAGCCACTATCCTCTAAACGAGCTCCTGGTGAGCTACTGCCTCTGCCATTTGCTGCATATCTATCTCAAATGCAGCTAAACGAAGTCTTCTATTCCTATTCCTCCTGACCCTTTTTCTAAGACCAGAGGTAAAAGAGGATGGAACATCTGAACCCACTGCCTCGGTGGCAGGGGGAACATGAACAACAGGAAGGGTTGGGGACTACCCGGCGGTCTCAGGGTGAGAGAACCGAGCAAACGTAAAGACCTGACTAGAAGAAGGCGAAGGAGCATCGATCTGGGCACCCCTCTTCCTAGTGGAAGTGGGAGGGGGAACCTGAACTCGAGGTACCTCTGCCGGAACAACAGTGGTAACAACAGGCGGCTGCCGGCGTTAAGGGGCCAAAGCAAATTGTGCAATAGGTGCGGTAGGCCCTGGTCGCCTAACCACGGAGTGCGCTATTTGCGCAGGAACGTGAACGGGACAAGCAGGTGCTCGGGCTCTCCTCCGAGCAACTGGACGTTCAAAGGGACGCATTGCTGCACGTCATCTCCTCTGTGGAGGAGAGAATGCAACAACATCAGTAGGGGTGGGTCCGCCAAGGGTGACGAATGCCGAGTCAGTGAAGGAACCAAAAGTGATTCCTCCAGCTGGGCGACTAGCATGCAGGGACTTAGAAAGAGTCACCCGTGCGTCTGAGCCGAAGTTAAAAGTAACAGAGGGTGCGAACGAAGACATGTCACTGCGAAAATACCCAATGGATTTGGGAGATCTATGACGTGTTACACTTGTAGACTGTCCACGATTTTAGTTGTAGAAGAAAACGGGCTTCGAAACGCGGTGGGTCGCCGGAGAACTCATCGCCTGCGGCTTGGGGGCTTGAAATTTTCAAGACGTTTTGTGATCGATCCACCGCGTATCGAAGCGCAATTTCTTCTACAACTAGGAGCGTGGACAGTTTACAAGTGCAACACGCCAGAGATCTCCCAAATCCATTGGGTATTTTCGCAGTGCCATGTCTTTGTTCGCACCCTCAGTTACTTTTAACTTCAGCTCGGACGCACGGGTGACTCTTCCTGAGTCCCTACATGCTAGTCCCCCAGCTGGAGGAATCACTTTTGGTTTCTTCACTGACTCGACGTTCGTCAGCCTTGGCGGACCCACCCCTACTGAGGTTGTTGCTTTCTCTCCTCCTCAGAGGAGAGGATGTCCAGCCATGCGTCCCTTTGGATGTCCAGTTGCTCAGCGGACAGCCTAGCACCTGCTCGTCCCGTTCACGTTCTTATGCAGCCAGCGTGCCCAGTGGTTAGGTGACCAGTGCCTAGACCACTCCCTGTTCCCCCTGTTGATCATGCTGTCAGGCGACCAACGCTTACCGCACCAGTTACACAGGTCGCTCCTGTCCCTTAGTGCTGGCAGCCGCCTGTTGTTACCCATGTTGTTTCGATAGTACCTCGAGTTTGGGTTTCCCCTCCCACTTCTACTAGGAAGAGGGGTGCCCAGATCGAGGCTCCTTCATTTTCTTCCTGTCGGGTTTCTGCGTTCGCTTGGCTCTCTCACCCTGAGACCACCAGGCAGACCCCGATCTTTTTTGTTGTTCTTGTTCCCCCCACCACCCAGGTAGTGGGTTTAGATGTTCCGTCCTCTTCTACCTCCGAACTTGGGAGAAGGGCCAGGAGGAATAGGAATAGGGGACTTCGTTTGGCTGCATCTGAGGAAGATAGACAGCAGATGACAGAGGCAGTAGCTCACCAAGAGCTCGTTCAGAGGAGAGTGGCTCCCAGGCAACGGAGACCACGACCTGCTGCAGTTGCACCCACCGCAGATGTAGTAGTTGCACCTGAGATAGAGGCAATCCAGGGAGGACGCTTCTCTCCACTGACACATAGTGGGGATGAGGAGGACGTTGCTCGCATTGCGGCGTCCCATTCTATCACCATTACTCAACCCCAGGCTAGGGATTCTAGGGGTGCTGCTGTCCGAGCCCTCTCTCAGAGGATTCAGAGCATCGTCAGCCTAGCGAGTGCTAGAGGGCCTGTCAGTCGGGAGAGGTTATTATGACAGATTTCTCAGGCTACTCTTCGGTTACAGAGAAAAAAGGTATAGGTGGCAGAGAAGACAGCCACCTCGGCAGTCATTTGATACAGCTCCAGTTGTTAGACCGTCGGCAGTTACTCCTGTTGTTAAACGACGCCCACGTCGCCACGGACAAAAAGACAGCAGTGAGAGCCTGGTCGGCCTCAGATCAGTTCAGTTGTGGTAGCTCCAAAGCAATCGGTTACTCATACGGATCCCTGCCGTAGTATGTGAGTTTGGAGATGCCGACAGGCGGACACTCCTATCGAGCCAGTACAGTCAGTGGAGACAGTACGACTAGTTGAGACAGTACCAGTGGCAGAGGTAGTTCATCCAATAGATACAGTAGATCAAATGGATGTAGTAGTTCCTTCCGGGTCCGAGGCGATCCCGATGACTTATGATGAGGATGCAGCACCTACTCCCCATACATCACCAAACCGAGTTGAGACATTTTTAGCTCCTAGCCCTCATAGGATCACTTCCTCTATGAGTCCCTATATAGAGGCACTCCGCCGAGCCTTATCTAAGGATGACATACTAGGAGATGAGTCGGATGAGGATATACCAGTACACCGGGTCTGTGTGATTACAAATCGAGGTCACTCGGACGAGCAGAGAGAGCCCGAGGACCAGGATGAGCAGGGAGACCCCGAGGCGGGAGGAGTTTCGAGATCAGTAGCTACAGATACCACAGTCTTGCACTTACAGGCACAGATGGCTGAGATGACTAAGGCCATGACACTAATGACTGCCCAATTGACAGCTTTGGGGGCTACACCCCAGATGATGGGCGTAGGTATCCCTATTACGTCTAGAGATGAGCTGATAGTATCGCCAGTAGCACTAGACCCTGTGAGAATGTATAAGGTCCAGAGAGCAAATCCTATAACACCTACAACAGTCTAGAGTCAGACAGCACAGTTGTTAGCATGTTAGATTCAGGATTTAATAGCTTAGAAGGTAGAGCAGACGATTTCCTATAGAAAGACTAAAAAGACTGTTAGTAGAGGGCGTCCTTATTCTGTTGAGTACAAGCAGGAGCCCTACCCTCCTGGTTTTGTTCCCCCTAGATTTAGAGTATTTGACGGGCTTAGGAACCAGAGGTAGCATGTGGCTCAGTATCGGACCATATGTTGCGAACGATGCCTTGATGTTGAGTTTGTTTGTCAGTAGTTTGATTTGGGTGGCATTTGTTTGATACGCCGACCTCCCCAACGACTCAGTCCGAACCTTTGCAGAGTTGGAGCAGCTGTTTATACTGAAGTTTGTCAGTGCAGAGTATCGGATCACAGTAGGAGAGTTAGTGGTTACTATACAACGTTCTCGAGGGCCACTACAGGATTACATAGTTAGATGGAGAAATCTCAGCCTACAGTGTGAGTCCCAGTTGTAGGAGCAGCATGCAGTAGAGATTTTATTGAAGAACATAGATGGTCTGATAACACCCTATCTCAAGGGATTTCGTATACGAATATTCCAGAAGTTACTCACGAAGGTAGTCAGCTTACAGAACAGCATACCCGATGCAGTCCCTCCTAAGGTTGAGAGTCAACCTCAGCATCAGGAGTTTTCAGCGGCACCTCCACTTAGGAGATGGGAGGTACACAGTACTTACGGACCATAAGATAAAGGCAAGAGGCGCTTAGGCAGTTCAACACCACCACAGCCGTTTTACACACCGGGTCAATCTACAGTACAGTCCAGACCATTTCGTAGGACTCCAGAGAGTCAGGAGTACCCACATGAGAAGTTTAGTAAGGAATACCCTTTCAAAAGGGAAAGTGTGAAGATCTTTAAATTCCTTACCAAGAAGAACATCTTATCAGTCCCGAATAATAATAGAGTGGTGGGACAGATAGATCACCTACTCTATTGTCCCTACCACAAACACATCAGACATGTTTTGGAGGATTGCTATATGTTCAAAGACAAAGTAGAGATGTTGATGGCCACTGGAAGATTCATCTGTAGGATAGTGATTTAGTGCAGTCTCTGGGCAAGACCACTCAGACAGTTCAGATAATCTCCAATCCCAGCCACAGTTTTAGCCACAGTGATAGCCAGAGTTACAGTCAGGGCAGTAGTAGCAGGTCACCCCGCAGTTCTGAGGGAGAATGATAGTTAACACTCTCCAAGAAGACCAAGCAGATTATCAAGCAAGCTGTACAGAGTTCAGAGGCAGTTGAGAGGAGGCCTTTCCAGGCCAAGTTGACAGTTGCCTCTCCAGTTCACGCCAGCACCTTTCTCTTCTTCTCTTTCTATTGTAGTGCTTACTGAGCACATTTCTTCTTCTTCTTTATGTAATAAGAAAATGCATGAAAGAGAGAAATTTGTTGTAACCTCAGAGGAGAAGACGAGACTTCTTCCAACACTTACGCTGAAGGATTTCGTTCTCCATTCATTTGATGATGCAATAATATAATAAAACAATTCTGACTATTTTTGGTGTTATTCACCTTTCATTTTTACTTAAATTTTTTCTAGTACTCGTTTTTATCATATCTTACATATCTCTTATAATATAAATGATTATGTGTGTACTAGTGAATCTGAGTCTGATGAAAAACTTGTATTCATCATTCCAGAGGGTGTCTGTTACATGGATTCGAGCGATGAATACGAGAACCCATTCTAGGCACTTTTCTTAGAGCCAACGCAAGCCACCACCATTAAATCAAATGAATCTCTTGTTGAGGATGGCTTAATACAGGAAATTTTTTTGCATTTAGGGAAGGTCCTTCCATCTCGAATGGCTAGAATGCAAAATAAAAAGATAAAAACATAATCACCCAACATGACGATTCTATCATTTCCTCCAAAGAGCAGTCTAAGGAGAAAGGGAAAGACCCTCAGTTGGATGTTGACTATAATGTGTTGGCTCACTTAAGAAAAATTCCTTCTCTTCTTAGTGTCTAACGACGTTCTGATGATGTCCCCTCACTTGAGAGAGACACTGGTGAAAGCACTACTCGAATCAGAGTCCTATCAAGCTTTCTTTAATTCTGAATCTGTAGGGGATGCATGCCATTTGAAAGAGATGTCATGCATTATCTTTTGAATTCATAATCTACTCTTAGGGACTACTGAGCACAATAGTCTATTATATGCCACTACTGAAGTCAATAGTTATGAGTTGAACAGGGTTCTCGTCGACCCAGGGGGTTCAGTAAATATTCTTACTCATGAAACTTTAAAGAGCCTTTCCCTAGGTCATTTGAAGCTCACTTTAGACAAGATTATGTTGAAAGACTTTGATGACCAAGGCCAGCGTGCTCTAGGGTCCATTACCCTGCCTATGAAGTTTGGAATTTTCTGAGGCAAAATTTCATGTACTTCAGGCTGACACTTTATAAAGGGATCTCTTAGGAAGGCATTGGATTCATGAGTATGGAATGATGCCCTCTACCTTGCACCAATATATGAAGTTTATGAGGAATGATATCGAGTATACCATTCATGGAGATACCCAGCCCTTTTTTGTGCTTGAGGTCTCTATTTACGATAACGCCGAGTATTATGTACCTCGGAAGACTCGTAAACCTCCATCTGCCTAGTTACCAGTAACAACCGCTAGTGTTGTACAGAGTCTTACGTACTCACCTACACAGGGTCTTATACAATCATTAGACCAGGGTCCATCACAGGTTAGTATTGAGGTAGGTGTTTCCACTACGCATTCTGATAAAGATTTTTTCAGCTTGTAGTGAGGCACGATGTCCCCCTTAGTAGAGGTAGGGGAAGACGAGGTAGAGGTATAGACAGAAGGTCAACCCGCGAGCCGCGGAACTATGACACTCGGACTCCTCCCCCACACCTTTACCCTTCTTTGACTGTAGAGTCCGACTCTTCAGATGATGAAATGATCGATATCCCTCATCGTTCAGTGCTTTCATCACCTCCATATCTCGTTGCTTACGATTCACGCCCTATCTTTTGTAGTCATCTGATACCCGAGGATGGATTAGTTGTTGATAGTAGTTCAGACGAGGAAGAGGACTTCCGACGTCAGACTACCAGTGGACAGCCTTCTCCTCATCCGATACGCGGGATAGGAGTTGAGGAGTCCTGTTAAAGACCCTCTGACACTCCCTCCACTAGTGATGATAATCCACTATGGACTAGTGAACGCCCTATACCTCATCTGTACGAGACATTTGGGCCATCATGATCTAAGGATTGTGCCTCTTCACCCCGTAGTATAGGTACCCTACTAGGTCCTATGAGCCAGGATTTCGTAGGAGACCTATATAGGTATAGAGGTTAAGAGTGCCCCTCGTTACTTTTCCCCTGTTGTAAAGGGTTTTGTTGAACGGGGTCTCGTTCGTTCCACTTGGCCCGATGAACAAGCTCTACGGCAAGCCCGTGTTTGGCTAAATGACTTACCTTAATGCCTAGAATGTGTCAGTTATATGATATTAAATCAGTCTAATAATGCTAACATTCGTGCTGTCTCTCATTATTATCCGGTTGTTTCTTTTGCTGACGAAGAAGATCCGCATAATGGCGATGATAGAGTCTTTGATTCTCAGAGTTTGAAGATGGCGTCACTTTCGTCATGTACGAACTATGTGAGGTTAACTTAGGCACTGAGTGAGATCCTAGGCCTATTTTTCATAGTGCCTTACTGTCTGATTCAGAGGTTCAAGAATACATCAAGTTGTTGTCAGAGTTTAAAGACCGTTTTGCCTAGAACTATACCGAGATGCCTGGTTTAAACCCAGAGGTAGTCCATAAATTGACCATTAAGCCTGATGCAGTCTTTGTTAAACAAGCATCTCGTAGGATGAGGTTAGAGATAGCAGGTGATCGCTGAAACTAAGAAACTTATAGAAGCTTGGTTCATTAAGGAAGAGAAGTATTATACTTGGTTTGCCAACATTGTTTCAGTTCGGAAGAAGAGCGGACATATGTGTCTGTATTGACTTCTGTGATTTGAATAATGCCTATCTTAAGGATGATTTTTCTATTCCAATCCCCAAGCTTATGGTGGATATTGCATCGTCCTATAACATTTTCTCATTCATGGATGGTTCATCTGGCTACAATAAGATAAAGATGGACCCTAAGGATAAGAAGTTCACTGCATTTCGCACACCTATAGTTGTATTTTGTTATAAGGTAATGCCCTTCGGTCTCAAGAACGCCGTGGCAACCTATCAACGTGCTATGACTGTTATTTTCGATGAGATGATACACGAGTAAGTTGAGTGCTATGTGGATGATTTGGTGGTCAAAAACAAGGTCCGTGGAGATCACCTTCGAGTTCTAAATAATATCTTGCATCGACGCTCTTTTGACCAAATTTGATTGCGTTGTCTTAATAAAAAAGAGGCTCGTAAGGTTATGGTCGAGCATAAAAGGCTTTGTGGTGCCCATCATTCCAGACCTAAAATGAAAGACATAGTTAAACGCCTTGGCTACTACTGGCCGACTATGATTCGTGATTGTATAGAGTACGCTAAAAGGTGACACTAGTGCTAGATTCATAGCACGGTGATTCACCAACCCCCTAATCCGTTGCACCTTACTGTATCGTCTTGGCCATTTGAGGGCTGGGGCACGGATGTAGTGGGTCATATAGACCCTCATTCTTCTAAGGATCATAGGTTTATTTTAGCCGCCACTGATTACTTCTCTAAATGAGCAGAAGCTGTCCAACTGAAAGAAGTTAAATCAGATGATGTGATGTGTTTCTTTCGTGATAATGTTGTTTATCGCTTTGGTATTCTGTGCCGTATAATATCCGATAACGGCCCATCCTTTAGAATCACCAAAATTGCTAGATTTACCCGCCGCCGGCTATTTAATTAAATTAGATTAAATTGTGTTTTAAACCTTATTTTCTTAAAAAATTCATTATAAATTATTTATAAATCCTAAAATAACATATAATTTATCATTTTATTCTTATTTTCTTTCTTCTTTAATTTAAAATTAATTTCATTTAAAAATAATAATTATATTTGAATTATTTTAAAAATAGTAAAAATCTTTTTTTTTATAAACTATTAAAATAATAATAGTAATTACTAATATTACTTTTATATTATTTAACTATTATTATTATCTTCTTTAATTATTATTTAAAAAACTATTATTATTATTATTATAATTATTGTTATTAATATTATCATTATTATTAAATTCTTTTCATTAATATTATTATATTATTATATTCTTATTTTGAATTATTACTATTTTCATTATTATTATTTTTATTATTTAAATTATTATTTATTATTTTATTATTATTATATTCTTTCTTTTAAATTATTTTAATTTATTATTATTATTATTTTTAATTATTATTGTTATTGTTATTAATGGAATACATTTTATTTATTTTAAAATCAGAAAACTTATTTTCTTTATTATTTAATTTTAAATTAAATTTAGTAATTAAAAATTTGTTATTATTTTAAATAATTTCCTTTTCTTTTAATAATTACATATTTAAATATTTAAATTATTATCTAATTTGCTTAAATTTAATTAATTTTATCTAAGTAAAATTGTTTTTGATATCCTAATTCTAAAAACTTATTATTTTAATTTAATCTTATTTAATATTTATTTTTAAATATTAATTATTTTAACACTATTTTAAATTTAGCTTTTATTGCTTTTAAACTTCAATAATTTCTTAATTTTCGGTTTTAAGTCTGTTTTTGACGCGTAATACTTTGAAATTTTTAGAAAAATGTGTATTTTAATTTAAAAATATTTTCAGATCGCAAATTGTCTTTTTTCTTGCTAGTTTCTATTTTACTTTGTTATTTTATGTATTATAAATACTATTTAGATAATTATTTTAATAATTATTTTGAAATTAAAATTTATTTTTAAATCATTTTGAGACCTCGTTAGAGCTATTTAGACACCTTAATTAATCAACTCTAATTTACCCGGTAATTAGGGCCCGATACCTTCTGAAAATTCTAATAAATTCATTTTAACTCAGTAAATTACCCATAATTGGTTAAATTATTTGGAAATAAATGCTTAACCTTAGATAAATAGGTCTCCTTAGTTTGACTTCAATCAGACTCTTAATTCAACTTTAATCAAAATTACATTTTTGCCACTATTAGATAATTAAAAATTATTAAAAATTTTAAATTTTTTTCAAACACTTGGAAACACTTTTAGGTCATTTCTGGCATTTAGGGGTGATTTCAATCAATTTGGAGCTGATTTTGATCAAAATTAGAAAATTACCCCGTAATTAGGTATTTTAATAATTCTCTTAATTGCCCTATTCTTTGAAAATTCATATCTTTGCATAGGATGCTCCAAATCCAGCAAACTCAAAGCCTAACTACTCACCTTTAGGTCTAGTATTTATAAAAAATGTTAAGAACCCAAACTTAGCTTATTTCTCATAGTGACCTTTTGGACCCTTTCATCCTAGCACCTAGGACTCAGAATTTTCCAAAATTGGTTATTATAATTTGAACTCCAAATATCATTACCCTAAGTATTAAAAATGAATTAACAAACTAAATGAACTAAAATGGATCATAATGCACTAATATTTGGACTTTAAATAAAGTTTTCTTTTTTGGCCTTCAATAAAGTTTAACTTTAGACAACTTGAACTAATCATTCTACATAGGACCTATTCAAAATCACACAAGCCTTACACACACATAGAATTGTTTTGCTAGGACACCACTTCTAGACTTATGTTAGGCCGGTGTTTACTTTTCTTCTTTATGCTGGGTTTTTCGAGTTTTACTGCATGCTGTGAATGATATTGTTGCTGTGTTTACTTATTTTTACTGTACTCTAGGAATTGATGTGATGGTCGATAGATTTACCCAAATGATAGGATTCGATATCTTTAAATTAATGATATTTTCTACAGGTGGTCATGCTCATGCAATGCTAAATAATAGGGGGACAACTGTCATGATTTAAATATTAATAATGTTTTATGTAAACGCTTCAGAATTGCTCAGTCCTCCTAAATAAATGAGAGCTAAAATTTATTAATTATAATTGTTATAGGTGCTCCAGAGATCGCTTAGCCCTCAAAATAATTAAGAGCATGGTCAAGTGTGACTGTGATAAGTTATTTTTCATTCTATATAAATTGCTTGTGATATATCAACTGCTTGCGATCTTTATTAGGATAATCTTGCAGGAGAGTCTAGAATTTACAGCTTTCAATTATTGTAAATATTTGTAATAATTGGTGAGAGTTGTGAAAATAGCTTTGAGTTGGGATATTCTTATCCAATTTGAATTCAAAAAAAAGAAGGCATCCTCAAAAGGGAGAGTATTCTTCCATTTGAAAGATCGAGTCGGAATGACTTTTATATATTCAGAGAGAAAAGGCAATACCCTTCTAAGGGGGGGGGGGGAATTGTCTCTTCATTTGGATATTCTAGCCACGACGAATCCGAGTGAAAGGAGAAGAAATCCAAGGAGATCCAAGAAGTAGAGATCCAAGGAGTACAAGGAGAAGAAGTGCAAGAAGGCTGAAGGCCTGAAGACCCAATATCCCACTCAAAGTCATTTGCGTCAGTCATAAGCTTAGAAATTCGGGTTGTTGGCAGTGGTGCCCGACCACTTTACTTTTATGCAGAGTCTGGTTTGTAATTAAGGGTAGTTGGCCTATGTACATTTATTAATTGTATGATTACTCTGATGTGATTGATTTATGATTGTGTGCCTCTAAGGTTGCCTGTGTTTATTAATTTATTGACGATATGCATGCCAATTTTATTTTAGCATGGATTTTGTTAGGCTTTTTAAGGATTAAATTTATTCTACTCATAACTAAAATTTAATGTTTATGGTTTAAATAATTTAAAAAACTAATGATCTAGGGAACTGCTAGAATCATCCGGGGTTGCATGCATAATATTGCATCATTCTCTTCTTGTTATAAGACACCTCTCTGCCTGCGGGTAGAATTCGGATAATCTGGCCTATGAAAATGAAGTGCCGGACCTGGGGAGGCCCAATTTTTTTTTAAAAATTATTTTTTATAAGCCTGTTTTTAAAGTTTTATGCATACTTGATTTGGAGCATTAAAATAGCATGCATTGCATTGGAAACTATTTAAAATAAAATTTTAATTGCATTAGCTCTTGAAGCATTTACCTAACATAAGTACAAGGCCACTTAGGAGCTCTCTAGATGTCGGCCTTAACTTCCAAAAACTAATCCACCCATTTATTTTTTATAAATGACCTCACAACATGATTTTAATCGATTAGGTGGTTAGCTAGCTCTCCAATCCAGGCCTGGGTAAGTCTAGGTTTTGCACTGCATTAGCTAGGACACGGGTGTTAGTGTTGTGTGTAGAATACTAAACTCAGTCTAAATCTAGGATTCAAGGCTACTATATTCGATCTCGTAGTATGCCTAAATAGTGGGTAAGTCACTTCTCTTCAGGGACTATAAATCCTACTTATCTGCGTCACATGAATGACGCCACTTCCATCTTTCTCTCATGCATGTATTGATTACCCGACTTTTTCTCAAGTTTTCTCCTTAGTACATTAGTCCCTCTGTATGCTGGTGTGAACCACACATGTTGACTAAGCCTTTTGAACCCTTTCTTTCCATTTGAATGAGACTTTCTAGTCTTAGCCCTATATGTCAATCCCATTTTGGAAAGGATAATATATGATCCTTAATAGAGAGTCTTCTTGTACTTTGGCCTGAGATGTAATTAACCATGGGGCTTGTGCCCGTGGGAAATTGAATCCCACTATCTCATAAACCCCACTCAAGTTTATCTATCGGGTGGGGAAAATCTTTGGCTGTGATCAGACCATGCATATTATTACACATCGAGATGCGTAGGCGAGAGTCGCTATGCTTAATGATTAATTGTATGTAGGGTCTAATATGCCCTTCCATTGGCCCGTTTGTGAGGAGCGCTGAGGCCTGCGATCGTCTCTATCCCTCGGGGTGGGTGCAGTAGTATACGCCTCTGTAATCCTGTAGCTATAACGGTGTCCTTTCAGAGGTCCACAGGTTTATGACGACCACGGTGGGACCAGTTTTTCTCTCTATCTTTAGATCCTATATTATCCTTTTTTTTGTGTGTACTCTGGGATTGATACTCCTTAAATTAGGTTCGTCCCACTCTTAGTTAGGTTTCCTTCCTCTTAGCTAGGGTTTCCCCCTGCTTTACTTCTTTCAGCCTTGCAGACTATTCCGTCCCTTATCCATTCTTATTCCGTTCATTCATTCTTTCATGATTTTCATTATAACTAACTTTTTCAAATTTTTTTTCTTGGCAGCAGTGCCATTTTTTCGTTCGTACGTTCCGTTACTTTTAGCTTCGGCTAGGACGCACAGGTGACTCTTCTTAAGTCCCTGCTTGCTAGTCCCCCCAGCTGAAGGAATCACTTTTGGTCCCTTCACTGACTCGACGTTCGTCACTCTTGGCAGGCCCACCCTTAGTGAGGCTGCTGCATTCTCTCCTCCCAGAGGAGAGGACGTGCAGCCATGCGTCCCTTTGGACGTCCAGTTGCTCGGCGGACAGCCCGGGCACCTGCTCGTCCCGTTCTCGTTCCTGCGCCCGCCGCGCCAGCCGCAATCATTGCCGCGATCCTGGGATCCAAACCCGGCCGCCACGTATACCCCTCCACAATCCTATAGACGTAGCGGTGTTCTTTTGGATGTCCATAGTCTATAGATGTATAAATTAATGGAATGAAAGAAATAAGGTTAAGAAATGATAAAATACATATTAATCATTATTTATATTGATTATTTTAAATAGATACCAACTGAGTTTACTTAGTAAACTCAACCCACGAATTTAAGTGTTTCAGGTAAGTCCCCAAAAGAAAAGAGATGGTTGAAAGAGAAGATTTCGTCTATAGAAGACGACGTGCAAATGACATTAGGTAATTTACATTTTGTGTTTTAGTGGCTCTTCAATACAAAAAAAAAGAAGTGGTATAATTTTTAATGAATTCTATCGTCCGACTTTTCGTACCCGCCTCGTTAGATCGAGCATCCGGGCCGGGTCATGACACATCTCCCCTTATCTATGTATAAATTTTAATGCAAAGCCTATGAATGTGGTAAGCACCATGTCCTTTGTTCAATGTCAACATCTTCTCATACTAGTATGCATTTTAACTTGATAAATTCTGATGTTTGCATCTAACTCTCATCTTAACCTATTTGGGGCTATTGCACTGACGCTCGAGTGTAGTGTTAAATAAGGGTTCCCACATCATGGACGAATGTGGACAAATAAGCTAGTCTATGAAACTAGAATCAAAATGGGATTTGAAATATAGATTCTCTTACTGGAAAATTAATAACATTAATGTATATTATGCTTTATAAGAAGATAGAAATATATACATTCAAAAAACTAAATGGGCTGGCGAGAAGGCTAAAGAGATTGATAGTTTAAGATTAAAACTTTAGTATTCAGGTAGGAGGGATAGTATAAATGATATATGCATGATTATAGATAAGGGTTTGAAGGATAATATTGTTGAAATTAATAGAATTGGAGATAGTTTCATAACTTTAAAGTTTGCTATTGATGCTAAGATTATTAATATTATAAGTGTTTATGCTCCTCAAGTAGGTTTGAATGTGTATTCAAAATAAAAAATTTAGAATGACTTAGAAGAATTAATACAAAAGTTACCTCTTAGAAAGGAGTTTTTATTGGAGGAGGTTTAAATGGGCATGTTGATAGAGTGACAGAAGATTTTAAAAGCATTCATGGGTTATTTGTTTAGTGCGACTAATGAAGATGGTTGGATCATATTAGATTTTGCTTTATCTTATGATTTTGTAATCAATACTTTATTTAAGAAAAGAGAAGAACATCTCATCACTTGTAAGAATGAATATAATAAAATTTACATTGTTATTTCTTATAAGAAAATTAGATGGTTTAGATTACAAAGATTTTAAAGTCCTTTCGAGTGAAAATTCATGTATCCAACAATGCTTAATAGTTTTGGACTTTAAGATGAAATGATATAATATGAAAAATGAAATAAAAAGTTGTCCTATGATTAGATGAGGGCATTTAAAAAATACTAAAAAAATATTTTTGAGAGTAAGATTCAAGATGTTAAGATTTTTATTGTGCATGAAGAAACTAATATTATGTGGGAAAAAATATCTAGTGATATTATGAATGTTTTAAAATATATGCTTGGAGTATCAAAAGGAAAAAAAAAACTCTTAATAGTAAAAAGAGTTGGTGGTAAAATCAAAATATGCAAGAAAAGATAAGTAATGAAAAGCTTTGTTATAAAGATTGATTTAGATGCAAAAGCTCAAAAAATTGAGAAAGACATAAATGGGGGCCGATAACGAGTCTAAGAAAATAATATGCCATGCAACAAAATTTACTTTTAATGATTTATATAATAGATTTGATTCTAAGGAGGACATAAGATATATGTACAAGTTAGTTAATCAAAGAGATTGGAGAAGGATTTAGTTTAAGTAGTGCATTAAGAATGAATATCCAAAAGTGCTTTTATTACAATGAGATATTTAACAAAGGTGGATGAGACATTTTGGTAAGCTTTTCAATGAAGATTATGAGAATAAAATTGACTTTAGTGATGTTAGCATCCTAAATGAAATGAAATATTTTTATTTTTATCGGTGTATTAGGAAAACCAAAGTTAGAGAGGCTTCAATGAATCTGAAGTGTGAAAAAACTGTTGGACTTGATGTATTCTAATAAAGGTGTGAAAATGTTTAGGAGATGAATGAATTTCTTATCTTATGAAACTTTTCAATATTATTTTGAAGACTAAAAAGACGCCATATGTGTGGAGAAAGAGTGTATTGATACCTATTTTTAAGAATAAAGGTGATGGAAAGAGTGTGCAAATTCTAGATGAGTTAAATTAATGTGTCATATATTAAAATTATGGGAGAGAGTTATTGAGCATATGTTACGATGTGATACTAATGTTTCTCAAAATTAATTTGGATTCATGTTGGGTAGGTTTACTTTGGAAGCTATACATTTATTAGGAGGTTTGATGAAAAATATAGAGAGAATAAGGATGATCAACATATGATATTTATTGATTTAGAGAAAACATATGATAAAGTTCCAAGAGAAGTCCTATGAAGAGTTTTAGAAAAGAAAGAAATTATAATGTTTATATCCAAGTCATTTAGGGATATGTATGCATGAGCTGTTACTTGTGTTCTAACACAAGGTGGTTTGACCAAGTACTTCCTTATTTTAGTTGGATTACATCATGGATCAGCTTTAAACCCATATTTTTTTTGCTTTAGTCATGGATGTTCTTGCCAGACATTTGCAACAGGATGTATGCTGGTGTATGCTTTTTGCTGATGATATTCTTCTTGTTGATAAGACTAGAGAGGGAGCTGAAGGAAGAATTGAATTATGGAGGTAAACCTTGAGTCTAAAGGTTTTTGTTTGAGTATATCTAAAATTAAATATATGGAGCGTAATTTTAATAGTAATAGATTTAGTGGGGGGATTGTGATTTTGGGCGTTGAGGTCATTAATAAGAGTACATATTTTAGATATCTCAGATCGAATGTTCAAAGTGATGGTGAAATAAATGATGATATTACTAGTAGAATTCAATTCGGATGGTTGATGTGAAGGAATGCATCGGGCCTACTATGACTGAAAAGTAGTTTCAAACTTAAAGGAAAATTCTATAAGATGGTGGTGAGACTTGCATTGCTTAATGGTGCAGAATGTTGGTCATTATAAGCGAAACATAAAATTAAGTTAAGTGTTGCAGAGATAAGGTGCTCAGGTGGATGAATGACTTTACTCTTAGAGACAAAATGCAAAAT
Source organism: Dendrobium huoshanense (assembly GCA_016618105.1). Taxonomy (NCBI): domain Eukaryota; kingdom Viridiplantae; phylum Streptophyta; class Magnoliopsida; order Asparagales; family Orchidaceae; genus Dendrobium; species Dendrobium huoshanense. The sequence goes on from CM028347.1 coordinate 20,443,956, forward strand.
GATTATATACGTGAAAAGGTTGGCGTAGTTCTAGTGGAAGATAAGATTAGAGAGAGTTGCCTTGGATGGTTTGGATACATAAAATGTTGGCCTTTCAATGCTCGGTTAAGAGAGTAGATGTATTATATTTGACATATGTTAAGAAAGGTAGAGGTCGACCTGAAAAGACTTGGTTAGAAAATATTAGAAATGATATTTTTTATTAGATTTAAACTAAATTTGACTCTTAACAGGACACAATAGAGAAAAATGATTCATGTAGCCGACCCCACATAGTTGGATAAAGACTTGATGTTGTTGTTGTATTGATGAATACACTATATTTTCTTTGATGTACTTGTTGAAGTGCTAATCCAAAGTCATATTTATAAATTTTTTTGATGAAATAAAAGCTTAATTTTCTTTATCTTAAATTCTTGTTTCTGATAAAGTCTTGAAATATATGCAATCCAATTTTCTCTCCTTTAGTGCTGAAAATTATATTATGCACCTGTCACCACTTCTGTATTCTTCTCAATAAAATGGTTTAACTGAATGTAAGCACTTATATCTCCTCAAATTTGCCAATATCTTAATGTTTGGCATGAATATTCCATGATAATTTTGGAGAGATGTTATTCTAACAACTTGCTGTTTAACAATCGTGTGCTTTCTAATAATCTGAGTGGGATTGCTCTATTTTCCCTTATTTATACACAAAAATCTATTTTTTCCTCAACTTGTGTTTTCACCTGTGTTTGTTTTATCTATTTCCTTTATTCTGGACATGATAAATTCCTTCTTGGGCTGTTCAATTTATCTTTTTTGTGTTATTGTTGTACTCATAAATGTTATTGTTGTTATGAGCTCTTTACTATCATTGATTTTATCTTTCATGAAACATCTCTCAACCACCCTTTGCCTCCTCCAATAATGAGTTTTCTCCATGAGTTCTACTTTCGCCTTTTACTTCAATACCTTTAACTTTACTATAGGCTTATACTTGTAGACCTTGACAACCTACTATTACTCTTTCCATTTATTTCCATCTCCCTATTATTTTTTGTAATGGTACACGCAATGTATTCACCACATGATATAATTTTTGCACACCTTAATCATTTAACTTCTTTTCATATTTTTTTGTCTTTCTCTTAATTGCTTCTATGCTTAGAACTTATCAAGATGCATTGCTTGATCCAAACTGAAAGCAGTGTACATTGAAATGTGCGCTCTCATTGATCATCACTCTAGTATTTGGTTACCCCCCACTGGTGTAAAACCGTATTTCATTCTGGTGGGTTTTCATGATTAAGTTTCATTTTGATAGTGGTAATGACCACTGCCAAGTCAGAATGGTTGCATAAGGATACATGCAGGTTCATGACAATTATTTTGAGAGCTTTATCTTTTTAGCTTCACTGAACTTTGTTCGCATCCTCTCTTATGGTCATTAATTAAAATAGACTTTACTCCAAATGTATGAGAGCAATGTATTTCTTTATGTCAATCTCTCAAAAGCGGTTTATATGGAGCAACTTCTTGGGTATGTTGCTCAGGGGAGGAGAAAATTTATAAGCATAAAAAAGTCATATAGTTTAGAATAAAGTCCTTACGTGTTTTATAAACTCTGTAAGTTTCTTGTTAAAGTTGCTTGTAGAAGTTCCACATTTGATCACTCTATGTTTATTCATGATTCTCCTTCCAAACTATGATCCGTGCAATGTTTGTTGATGACATTTTTCTAATCAGAATTGATATTTCATGCATTACAGAAATAAACTAGTATCTTCAAAATATGTTTTTATTAAAAATTTGGGACGTCAAAAGTACTTTGTTGGCATTGATTTTGCTTACAACAATGACAATGTCTCTCTTTCGCATAGGAAAAATGCATTAGACTTATTTCAAGAAATTAATTCTCGGGTGTAAGCCTGCTAACTATCTTATGAAACTTTATAGACATCTAGTGATGTTAGTTTTTTTGAAGCATATGCATCTAACCCAAATATTTTATTAATTGAAAGTGGGGCATTAGGCTAATTGCATATCAACTTTTATAGCCATAAATAGATGTAAAGCTACCTAGATTATGCAAAATACCTTACCTATTTCTAGCTTTCACACAAGATGTCTGATACATACCTCATTACGTCATTTTGTGATTCATATATAGATATTGAGTTAATACCTAATAAAGCATCTATAACTCTAATAAAGCATCTAGCCTATATTCATAGAAGAAAAAAAAAAAGCTTTCATATATGATTACTATATAATTCATAGAAGAAGCTTTCATAGAAGAAGCTTGAAACCTACCTCACCATATAATTCTTCTATGATATTGAGTCAGTACTTAACTTTTGGCTTGTATATGTAGGCTCTAAAGCTATTAATATGATTACTATATAATATTGATTTTCTTTTTTTTTTTGATTGTATAATATATTAGACATAATGATTGGAGTTAAAATATTTGAAAGTCAAATGAGAAGTGGCTATCATCAAATAAGAGTGTATGAAGGAAATATATTTTTACCCCCTTAAATTAAGGACATTATATAACTTCGTGGCCATATTCTCTGGATTAACTAATGCATTGAGTACTTTTGTGAGAATTATGAGTCATATTTTTTGACTATTTGTAGAAAACTTTTTAGTATATATATATATATATATATATATATATATATATATATATATATATATATATATATATATATATATATATATATATATATATATTGTAAGACTAAAGAGAAATATTTGATGCATCTTAGTAAAGGCTTTGAAATATTGTAATTGAGAAGTTATGTTTTAATGAATGAAGTGTTGTTTTGTTATATCTTATGGGGTATTTTTGAGATTTGTAGTTTTAAGAATGAGTATTTGTTAATCATACTAAAAAAAAAAATAATGAGTAAACTTACAAATATTTATGAAATTCAAAGTTTTAATGGTTTGACTATATTGTAAAGAAGTTTTATTAAAGGATTGAGTACTATCATGACACCTAATACCAACTATCTTAAAAAGGGGGAGTTTCATTAAACAAAGTTTATTGAATATTTTTTTAAGTAATAAAAAAGATTTATAAATAAACATGCACTTTAAATAAAATATTGAAGATTTTTTGTGATATTTTAAATGTGTGTTAGTGGTTTTAAGGATTTAGTTCAAATGAAGTGCATTAAGGATGAAGATCAAGGATTTAGTTCAAATGAAGTGCATTAAGGATGAAGATCAAATAACGCTTTTATTAGATAAGGATATTCAACAAAGGCGGATGAGATATTTTGATAAGCTTCTCAATGAAGATTTGTGAGAATACGATCGACATTAGTGACCTTATTACCCTAAATGAAAATAGATATTTTTGGTTTTATCCGCGTATTAGTAAAACCAAAGTTAGAGTCTTTAAAGAAAATGAAGTGTTGAAAAAGCTATTAGACCTGATGATATTCCAATAGAGGTGTGGAAATGCTTTGGAGATGAAGAAATTTTTTGGCTTATGAAACTTTTCAATATTATTTTAATGGCCAAAAGATGCCGGATGAGTAGGGAGTGTGTTGATTCCTATTTTTAAGAATAAATGTGATGCACAAGTGCGTGCAAATTATAGAGGAATTAAATTAATGTGTCATACTTTAAAATTTTGGGAGAGAGTTATTGAGCATATGTTACGATGTGATACTAATGTTTCTCAAAATCAATTTGGATTCATGTTGGGTAGGTTTCCTATGGAAGCTATACATTTATTGAGAGGTTTGATGGAGAAGTATAGGGAGAATAAGGAGGATCTACATATGATATTTATTGATTTAGAGAAAGCTTATGATAATGTTCCAAGAGAAGTGCTATGGAGAGTTTTAAAAAAGAAAGGAGTTAATAATGCTTATACACAAGTCATTAAGGATATATGTATGCATGAGTTGTTACTTGTGTTCAAACATGAGGAGGTTCGACCAAGTAATTTTCTATTTTATTTGGATTGCATCATGGACCAGCTTTAAGCCCACTTATCTTTTTGCTTTAGTCATGGATGTTCTTCTAGACATTTGTAGGAGGATGTACCATGGTGTATGCTTTTTGCTGATGATATTCTTCTTGTTGATTAAACTAGAGAAATAGTTAAAGGTAAACTTGAATTATGATGGTCAACCTTAGAGTCTAAAGTTTTTCATTTGAGTAGATCTGTAACCAAATACATAGAGTGTAATTTTAGTAGTAATAGATCTAATCGGGGGATTGTTACTTCAAGTCATTAAGAAGAGCACATATTTTAGATATGTCGGGTCTATTGTCTAGAGTGATGGTGAAATAAATGGGGATATTATTAGTAGAATTCAAGTTGGATGGTTGAAGTGGAGAAATGTATCAGGTTTGTTATGACAGTTGTGTGATAGAAAAGTACCCGTCAAACTCAAGAGAAAATTCTATAAAATGGTAGTGAGACCTACAATACTTTATGGTGCAGAATGTTTGCCATTAAAAGGGAAACATACAATTAAGTTAAGTGTTGCAGAGATGAGGATGCTCTGGTGTTTGAGTGACTTTACTTTTAGAGATTGAATGTGAAATGGGCATATGTGAAAAGGTTGGAGTAGCTCTAGATAGATAGGGTTATAGTGAGTCGCCTTAGATGGTTTGGTCATATAAAATGCCGACCTTTTGATGACTTAATTAGGAGGGTAGATGTATTAGATTTGACCTATGTTAAGCGAGATAAAGGCAGACCTACAAAGACATCATTAGAAAATTTTAGAAATGACATTTTTTCATTAGATTGAAATAAAAATTTGACTCTTAACATGACACAATAGAAAAGAAGGTTTCATGTAACCTATCCCAAGTATTGAGATTAAGGTTTGATATTGTTGTTTTGTTGTATTACCTTTCTTAATGAGAAACCGATTGTAGCTAGGAAATAATATTCTAAACATGGAATGAATTTAAGCAACAAGATAAACTTTGCGGCACTTGAGACATTATTTGATAGTTGAACAATAAGGAATTAGTTCTATATTCCGATTATGAGATACTTAAATATTTAAATTCAAAAGAAATTATGATAGAAACATGCTAAATGAGTTGATTATTGCAGGAAAATGTTTTTTATTCTGAAACATTATACCAGGATGCTATATAAGTGTATTGATGCAATAAGTTGACTTGTTATTTTGCATACAATGAATATCAAAGTAACTGATTTTTACTGCATTGAAGTGGAATATGTAATTTTTAGGATTTCAATGAACTATATAATGTGTTGAATAAGAATCATTTATGCTTAATATTATCACCATCATCATTTTCTTTGTCCTAGTTTTTTAGGCCGGCTTTATGATTTTTTTTCATCTGTTTATACTGTGTTTTGTCTGAGATGGTAAACCTATTCTTTATAAATTATTTTGAATAATTTTCATTCAAGAAACCTTTTGTTTACCCTTCTTAATCCCCTAGACTATTTTTAGCTACTACTAAGCATATTTTTTCTATATATCCAAATCATCCAAATCTATTTTTAATTAACTTATCATTAATTAGTGTAATTGGAAATGTTTCTCTAATATAATCATTTTTTTTTAATTTATCTGTTTTAGTTTTGTCATACAACCATCATCAAATTTTCATTTTTGTTAAACATAGTTTATATCTAATTTTTTAATGGAAGTCCACTGTGTATTCCTTGTTCTCTATTAAGAGAATTTATTATTCTAAGATTAATTATTGGTGTAGGGCCTCTTCATCAGAGATAAAAAATAATAGTGATTTATAAAAAATGGAAATCACCATGTTTACCTCCACACTATGACAAAAAGGAAACAAACAAAACAAAATAAAAAAAATATGCTTAAAATCTTTACCTCTGCCAAGACCCATCCCGAAATCCTGCATCGAATCCCGCTCAAAGCTCTGCAAGACGACACCATTTCTGATATGCTCATCCCTCGCGTGCGATTTCACCTCGCTCTCAGTCTGTTTGCGTCAATAAAACGGGAAGGAGTTGAAGACTTTGGTCGCTTCTTCCACACAGAACTCCGACAAAGCTTCCGTCTCCTCCAACCTATCGCAAACTCCAAGCCTTCTTCGCTTATTTTCTCGCATACAGCTCGCAAGCTCCCCGACCTCTTCTTGAACCTCAAGCCGACCTCCAATCTTCTCCAGCCGAAACCAAACTCCAGCCACAACTCCACATCTCTCAAACCGCAAGCCTCACAGGACCCGTCGGGAGGCTGCCGTTCCAGTAAAACAAGGGACCTGCTTTGAACTTAAAGGAACAAGTTGAGAACAAAAGGTTGAACTCAATATAACTACAGGGGACTTGGACTTGGACTCCAACTGTAACAAATGAAAGGAACTCTAATTCAATTTGAACATCATTTGAACTTGCAAATTTTAGATTCAAATTTGAACTAAATGAGATAACAATGACTTGAACTGAATGAGACTACAGAGGACCCAAATTAAACTCAAACAACTTGACCAAAACTTGGACAAATGCAAAGGACTTAGGACTTTAATAAACCATATGAAATCAAGTCTAAACCAAGATGCAATGAGCCAAGCTTGATTCCAAATAACAAGACATTTGCAAATATACAAGCAAGAACTCATAAAGAATGTTGAATGAATTTTCAAGGCATACAAGTGATGAATGGTAGAATCAAATGGCTTGGAATATTCATGCAAAATCAACTTGCGAATGAGAACAAGTGATTTCCACATCGTCATGCAAGCAAATTCAATTGCCCCTATAACTAAAGAGATTTGGTTTGCATAGGGAAATCAACAATAAGTGTGGCGAATTTTAGTAGTCCACATTAAATTGTAAATGAACAAACATATTCGCTTATAAGCAAGGAGAAGATACGTGTTGAAAACCTATTGAGTTCATTACAAATGTAGGAGTGTACACAACATACTACAAGCGACATTAGAGGAGCTACAAGAAATGCAAGCATCCATAAACAACAAGAGATGAATCATCATGTACATTATAGCTTGCTCTCAATCAACACTAATCAATTACAGACAAGAACATTAAGCTATCTATAGATGATAACAAGAAGTATGCGCTGAACATTGTGATATCCTTGCAATCAATGTCAGATAAATACGACCCCTCTATGTGAACGATAATGGGCGATACAATCCATTTGGGATAACAACAACATACATGCCACTAACACGACAGATCCCCTATGGACACAAACACATATACTATCTAGAAATGGAGATAAAAGAATTTTCAACAAATACAAATATTTACAAACAACTATGAAAGGCTTATTGTGCGTACATTGAGCCACCGACATATAATAATGACAATTATGTCAATTCACTAGAGAAGCTCCTAGTGAAAATGCTGATTCACTACAACACAACTGACACAAATTTCATAGTGTGCATGTCAATCAGCCCATGGTTTTACATGAAGAAGCTTGAAAGCACTGATTGAGAGGAGTTATTAGTGAATGTGATGGTTTATGTGCAAAGAAGGGGGTAACTCACTAATATAATATGCTTGGGCAATTTATAATGAATATGACTCATTTGCACTCAGTGTCAATCATTATGCACAAGAAAATTGACGGTGAGCATAGTGCATTTGACAATAGACATTGACAGGCATATAAACACACTATGACTATGGGCAAATGTTGATTTTCCTTGCAAATATACGGGTAAAATATGTAGTAAACACAAGGACATTTGTGCAGTAATAGCAACCCAATATTCAACGAATACATAACTCACTTACAATGCTCCTACAATCAACCACCATTCAAGAGCCAGCAAATATGTTAATTCATTGCAAATGGAGGAAGATATGCAGCGAGTGTAAATTCATATAAGTTGCTATAGAAGATTCGTCGTGCACTCAATATGTTATCTACGGGCAAATACAGAAGGACTTCGACAAACACATGCTCCCACAAGCTACTATAGAAGACCCGTAGTACGACGCCACCGGATCCGCAACTTCCATGCAAGCGGACAAAAGATGTTTATAAATTTTCCAAGAATGCCCCCACACATGCAATATAATATGTATGAACATAGGTGCACAGATGGGGACGTATAATACACATGTATGGCCCCCAACGAGCGTGTTATGTGTACACACGTGACGTTTAGGGATGCTGTGCGGGTCAATAAATAAACTCAATTTTAAGCCCAATCCTTCTATGTGAGCAGATAGGAGTCGACACGACTCGAAATATACGGTCAAATATTTTAACTCTTACAGTTGCTCTTGAAGAATCATTCGGAGCATTGCTAGCACAAACAAATGAAGATGACAAAGAAAATGCCCTTTATTATATTAGTTGACGATTAATAGGGGTAGAATTTAAATATTCACCAATCGAAAAGCAATGTCTAGCATTGATTTTTGCAACTTAAAAACTCAAGCATTTTATGTTATCCTATAAAATCATTTTAATATCTAAAGTGGATCTATTAAAATTTCTAATGACTAGACTAGCTCTCACTGGTCGTCTAGCTAAATGGACTGTCTTGCTAATACAATTTGACATAACATATATGTCATAAAAAGCGGTGAAAGGACATGCTCTAGCTGATTTTCTAGCAGTCCATCATTTACCTGCAAATTTTACACTCGACGATGAATTGCCACATGAGCAAACACCTGAAGTGGAATGAGAAGAAAATCTGCAAGAATGTGATCTCTGTTTTGATAGAGGTTTATCAATAAAACCAGCAAGGCCACCTAAAATTCGGACAATACAAGTGGGCATTGGACTTATATTTATTACGCCACAGAAAGGAATACCCCGATATTCTTATAGCTTAACAGAGACTTGTACTAATAATGAGGTTGAATATGAAGTGTTAATAACTGGTTTTGAGTTTGCGATTAATATGAAAATTGAGAAACTTCATATATATGAAGTTCTCAACTCATAATCAAACAAATAACATGTGCTTTCAAAATTAATAAGCCTGAATTAATCTCATATCATGAGTATGCTCTGAAACTCCAACAAATTTTTGAGGTAACTTTCAAAATTAACAAGCTGATATGCTGGCAAAGCTAGCCAAAGAACTAGCACATCCAAGAGGATCCAATTTTCATAACTATTCTAAACAGGCATGGATTAACTCCAACTATTATACAAAATGATGAAAGGAAAGAAATGCGTGAGAGCCTGACTATATATGATGAAAATGATTGGAGAGATCCATTCATCAGATATTTCAAAAAAGGGAGGTTACCCGAAAATAAATTCATAGCTTCTCAAATATTACGAAGAGCATTAAGATATGTTTTAATGAATGATACATTATATCGTAAATTATTTGATCAAATGTGCCTATAATGTTTAGGTCCTGATGAATCCCAAAAGGTTATAAGTGAAGTTTATGAAGGATTGTGTGGTGCACACCAATCTGGATAAAAAATGAAAATCAAAATCAAACGTATGAGATATTATTGGCCAAGTATGGTTCAACACTGCATCGACCATGCTAAGAAATGTCATTAATGTCAAGTGTATGGATATATCATGTATCGACCTCTAATATGGGAAGGACCCTTCATCATTGAAATAATATATGAAGGCAGAGCCTATTAACTCATAAATTTAAAATGTCAAAAGCCTATGCCACCAATAAATGGTCAATATCTGAAGAAATATCACATAAAAATTTTATGTGAGCCAATTTGTTTGCATATGTAGGAGATAAATTCAGAATCTCCTCCTGAAAGATAGGAGACAATTTTTATATACTCCTGTGATGCAAGAGATAAATTCAATTCCCTATTGAAAGACATGAGGCAATTTTTATATTCTCCTATAAATTAGGAGATAAAATTCAATTCCCTTCTGAAAGATAGGAGGCAATTTTTATTATCTCTTGCAATGCAGTAGATAAATTCAATCCCCTCCTAAAAAGTCAGGAGGCAATTTTATCTCATTTACCAAATAAAAATAAGGGAATTATTAAAAACTTCTATGCTCATAAACCTAAGGGTCGAGCTAAAATTCATTGGTTCAATAAGCCTAAGGGCCAAACCTTTGAAATTTTCTATGCTCATAAACCTTAGGGTCGAGCTAAACCCATAAAAATCATAAGCCTAAGGGTCAAACTTTGTAAATCTTTTATGTTCATAAAACTAAGGGTCGAGTTAAAACCCGTTGGTTCAATAAGCCTAAGGGCCGAACATTCGAAATCTTTTAAGCTCATAAACCTAAAGGTTGAGCTAATCCACGAAGTTCAACAAGCCTAAGGGTCGAACTTTGAAATCTTCTGTGCTTACAAACCTAACGGTCGAGCTAAATCCACAAAGTTCAATAAACTCAAAGGTCGAACTCTGAAATCTTCTATGTTCATAAACCTAAGGGTCGAGCTAAAACCCATTGGTTCAATAAGCCTAATGACCGAACTTTTGAAATCTCCTACGCTCATAAAACTATGGGTCGAGCTAAATCCGCAAAGTTCAACAAACCTAAAGATCGAACTTTGAAATCTTCTATGCTCATAAACTTAAGGGTCGAGCTAAAACCCATTAGATTCAACAAGCCTAAGGGCTGAATCTTATAAATTTCTGTTATGCTTGTAAACCTAAGGTTCGAGCCATAGTTTCATCAACCTTCTTAAAATGTTGAGAATCAAATAAAGGTTCAACAAGCCTAAGGGCCGAACCTTTAAAAATCTTTCATGCTCGCAAGTCTAAGGATTAAGCTACTTAAACCAATCTAAATGATTGAAAGAAAAGAGAAAGAAATAGCGTTGAACATAAATGCTAAATATCAAAAGATATCACAACGAATTCATTGTGTGAAAGTCACACAACAAATTCATTAGGAGGCAATTTGTTGACTTAATAAAAAAAATCCCGAAGAAAATGAACCTGGCTCCGCTGGTCACATTTTGCGTCTTCCCCCAAACGACGCTTTGCTTTGCATAATAACTTCCCTCATGACATAAAAACCCACAGGAATCCATTTGTAGGGATCATTCGCAAAAAAAAAAAAAAAAAAAAAAAAAAAAAAAAAAAAAAAAAAAAAAAACTTGCGCTCATTTCTTCTCCTCCTTCGTTGCGATTCGACTTCGTTTCATCTTCTCCTTTTCGTTGTTGATGTTCGGCTTCGTTGATTCACTATGGTAAAGAAATCCCACGAGTCGTTTCTTCTGCTCCTTCGTTCCCGTTCGACTTCTCTCCTTCGAGTCGCAGGAGGCGGAGATCGCATTGGTCGCCTCTTCCGCCCCTTGCTCTTCGACTTCGTTGATTTGCGGGAGGAGTAGAGATCGCATGGGTCGCCTCTTCTTCTCCTTGCTGTCCGACTTTGTCTCGCAAGGGAAGAGGGAGGGGTACACCTTTTATCTTCTCTTTTGGTCATTTCTATTCGACTTTGCTCATTCGACGAATGTTCCTTCCTATTGGATTGGACGAAGGTAGCCATATTCCTCCCTTTTCGCGAGCATCTTCAACCAAATACAATATACAGCCAAATACAGTATACGACCAAATACAGTAAGCCTGAATAAGATTTACGACACAGAAGAAAAAAATGAGATTTAACTTAATGTGGGATTTCATAGTGCCCTAAAAGCTTATAACTAATCAAATAATAAATATGAATAATCAAATCAAAGACCTCGCATCGTCGACTTTAATTCCGACCCCGAGATGGTTTAGAATTTGAAGACCTGCGCCGTGATCATCTCTGTTTAAAATTGCGCAATAAGAGGCGCGCCTCTGCGCAATTTGACCCAAAACCGTCTCGAGGCTTACGCAATTCATCTCCTGGCAGAGGCGTACGCCTCACTTGGATTGAGGCGCGCCTCAGAGGCGCAATTGCACAATTCTGGCTGCGGCGTACGCCTCAAATATATGTTTAGTACTGCTCAGTATATGCTCGATACCGCTCAGTATATGCTCGGTATAGCTAGGTATTTGCTCGGTACTGCTAGGTACATGCTCGGTACCGCTCAGTATATGCTTAGTACTGCTAGGTACATGCTCGGTACCGCTAGGTACATGCTCGGTACAGCTCAGTATATGCTCGGTACAGCTAGATATTTGCTCGGTACTGCTAGGTACATGCTCAGTACCACTCGGTATCTTCCCATAAAATAAATAGAACTTCAAAATTACTCTTACTGCTAGGTCGAACCCCGCCAGGGGGCAGCGCCTCCTTGGACCCCCGGCAGTCCGGCATATTGTTCTAATCATCATCTTTACTAATAGTTGTTAGTGTTAGTCTACTTGTTCATGAGTGCATGCTTTGATTGGAAGACATTGGACTCTATAGGAGAGGAGGAAGGGGTGAGAAGATTCCCTTGAAGACCCATTTAGTGATGGGACATGATTGAATTATATATATTCTTTCTTAATTGTACTTTAGGAGTTTTGATAGACTAATATTTTGTGGTTTTGTACTTTGGGACATGATTTTATTGCATTTATTTGCTTACTTTCCCTAATTTTAATTGTCATTTAGATGTTTTTATTGTATGGTAGAATCTCACTATTTTTTACTTGCTAAAACCCTTAAATTCTCATTTACGCAATTCTTCGTCGGTGAGGCTTACGCCTCACACCGCCTCGAGGCTTACGCCTTGCCTCACAGACGAAAAATGCCTCGAGGCTTATTTACGCAATTTTAAACCTTGGTGATCATAGATCATGGCGGATGGTTTTAAATTCGAAGCCCCCTCGCCATTGATCTTAGATCTGGGCGGGATGAAATAAATTTCGAAGACCCCACACAGTCGATCTAAGATCCTATTGGAATGGTTCAAAATCGAAGACCCTATGCCGTCGTCCGTAGAGTCCGGGTAGGAAGAAATTACGGCATTGCCGTCCCAATTTCTCCCTGGTGGGGAGGAAATGTCGGGAGGTTGCCGAAATTTTCTTAAAATTCTAGCGGACAATTCAATTTGAATTCAATTAAAATGTTAAAATTAAATTTTAAATGTTAATTAACTAATCTATTTAATTAATACTTAATAAAAAATTAAATGATTAAATTAATAAAATAATAGATTAATTTTGGAACTACTAAAATCATAGATGAATGTTCTGAATGGATTTAAGTTAGGTGTATAACTCAATATACATCATCAATCTTTTTAATAACGAATTCTCTTAATCCTTTTCTACTTGTACTTGTGACAAGTAAGAATGAAAATTACGCTCCTTCTCATCTTTCTCCTAAATGCCGTCAACATAAGTGAGAAGTTGTTGGGTATCATTTAAGGCCAAAGACTTTTTGAAGTATTCCAAATGTTTTCAAATGAGACGTCTCTTAACTTTAAGTGGCAAACTTTGAATTATTGTGACATTCCAAATGATATTCCTTTTTTTTTGAAATATTAGATGTCTCTAGCAGTACCACTTTGAAATATTAAAGGCCTTTGGCTGTCAAAATATTACCTCTCGTCCGTTTGCCATGAATCATATCATTAATTACTTAATCAAAATTAATTAATGAGTCAAAATTAATTAATCAATTAAATTTGATTTGATTAATTTTAAATCCAAGAGCATTTGAAATTCAAAAGTTTCAAAGTACAAGTGCATTTTAATTGATTTTTTTATACTTGAAATTTAAATTTTGAGAGTTTTAAAGTATGATAGTTTTAAAGCATTTTTGGATAGTTGATTAATTAAATTAATCTTGAAAGAAAGAAAAAAAAATGCAAGAAGAGAAACATTGTTTTCCACTAATAAAAAATATACAAGTTCTCGACAAACAACTCTACCAACTCAAACAAGTACAGAAGAACTCTCCGAACATTGTACAAACAACTCAACACACTCCAACTCTCAACAACTTATAAAACTCTCCAAAACCCTCTCCAAACAAAAGCTCTCAAACTCTCTAAATAGAACAACCTTCAACTCAACATTCTAACCACAACACAAATTGAAACTCTCAAGACTCTACAATAGCCTCTACAACTATATGTGAGCTCCTTAAATCGCTGCAGATACCACCTACCTGCAAACAAACAAATAAGAATATGTGTATCGTAAATAAATTAAGTCAATACATATTAAAAATAATAAATCTAACTACTAGTAAGACAAAAGTATTGGAAAGCAAGAAAAGCTAAGTACTGGAAAACTAGTAGAGCCATAGTGTAGTAAGAAACAAGCTACGAGCACAAAACAAAACAATTAAAACACTAACGCAATTGTCAAAGCCCCGAAGTTTCAAAATCGCAAATTCAAATCAACTCACAAACTTTTCAAAATCCCAAAGTAACAAATCCTAAACAAGTGACATACTTTTAACAAACACAATCAAATTCAAAAATATAATGGGCAGCATTGTTTATAAGAACTTGGTTGTAAGACCTACTACCCGGCAACTTTTAAAGCCAAGTCGTAAGTCCGACCTTAGGGTAAAGTTTTAGGTAAAATTGTCTTAACTCCTAATCCCTAATTAAAATTACCCGGCCACTTCTAATAGAATTCGTAAGTCCAACATCTGAGGGAAATGTTTAGGTGATAATACAATCCTAGACCCTTCACTCGGGCATCCTAGTCTATAAGGGCTAGGTTACCCACCCTTCAGGTCGCTTAGCTTACAGGGCTAGGTCATAAGACCCATTGTTAGACAACTTCTAAGGAAGCTATAAAGACCTATCCAACCAATATTCTTCGGGCTTCCTCTAAAAGAGGCCGTAAGTCCCGCTATCAGGGTTACTCCTAACTGGAGCCGCAAGCCCTAAACTAAACAAATTAACAGGCAACTTCTAAGAAAGCCATAAGCCCCTACCCAAATCAAATCACATAGGAAACTATTAATTGGAGCCATAAGCCCTAAACTAAACAAATTAATGGACAACTTATAAGGAAGTCATAAGTCCCAACCCAATTAAATCAAACTGAAATCCACATCTAACCATTTCAGCCTATTCAAGATTCCTGAGAGAAGGCAATCCATGGCTACTAATCAGATTCCTTGGACACTACGGTCAATGATTGTTAATGTTGGTAGACTGGAACCACGGTATACTCGCGACGACGAAACTATGGGATCTTGATCGGGTTTACCTCCATCTTCTCCACATTTGAGACTAAACACTTAAAAATTATTCATCCTTAATCGAGAGTTCTCTCTTACTTGTTAAAATGAGTAATTAACTATGAGTGCTCGCGCTTATAAGAAGTAAGGACCCTAGATCCAATTAAACCCTGACACTACTCTCAGGGGAAATCTGGTTAATTTCAATTTGACTTAAGAGAAATGGAATCTTAGGACTCCAAAGCAGGATTCGTGCATTCGTGCCATTTTTCTTGAGCCCACATGTCTGAGGCGTAGGAGAGGAGAGAGGGGGGGGGGGGGGTGAATTGGTGCCTTTTAAAAATTTAAATATTAGTAATGGAGTATTTAGAAACTAGAGTGCCAAAAACTAACTTGATTCTTTTTTTTCTTTAGAAAATAACTTTATCACAATTAACATACTACAAAATTATACTTCAATTTTTTTCTTTTTGGTAGAAAAACAAATAAACAACAATTTGATTTAATTTATCTTAATTTTAAATGATAAAAGATGATGCATCTAGAAGTAGACATACTAAAGAAATTTTAATAAACAAAAGTAAAAAGCAAAAACATAAAAGAAACTGCAAATCAAATTTTTGTAGTGGTTTGACCAACCTTATCTACGTTTACTTCCCATAGTTCTTTCTCCGTGGATTCCCCCAACTAGTTCCATTTGCTTTCAGCAAGGCAGAGAAACATCTATTTTTTATAGGAAAATGGAGAACACCCTTTACACTACTTCTCTCCCGAGAAGCCTGCCTCCTTCTACACATAGCATGGTGGAGATTCCAACACCCCTTAGCTCCCGGCTAGACCAAGAATTTTCATATACCAAGACTCTCTAGATCTCTTTCACTAAAGACCCCTTACACACAACAACCTGAGGAACAAGGATATTGACTGAGATGAATAACTTATGTGCACTTTTCTTACACACAGATCACTTAAACTTCTTTCCAAGAAATCTCTCGTGTTCTTTCCATTCTCTCTCACCCTCTTCCCAAGCTATTTTATGAAGCTCTCAAGAACTCTCTCCAAAAATTTGTGGAAAACTCTCTCAAACTCTTCGGAGACGGCAAATACTTGTTCTCAAAATTTTTATGTTGAGTATTTATATTAAGGCTTTAAATAAACCCTAAAATCCTGATTAAGTTAAATTGTCTTAATTATGTTGACTCAAGAAACTTGATTGTCATGTCTGAATGCGATTTGTCCGAATAATTTTTCTATTTATTAGGGTTGTACGATTAGGATCATATAATATGATCTACTCAATGTTGACTCAGAGCTCTGGATCGTCAAGTCCAAATGAGGTTTGTCCAAATAATCTTTCAATTTGTTTGGATTGTATGATTATGATCGTATAGTACATATCCACTAATTCGACTCCTTTATTTTAGTTTCTAAAATAAGTAAATATTAATATAACAAATAAAAAGTTTCATCTAGTACCAACAATTCAAATTATGTATTTACTTTTTTTTTTAAAATGTCAGAATTTTTACAGTTAAAAATCAAATTTGTTGATCCTTCAGGACGACAAGGATCGTATTATATGATTTGTTATGCAAGTTTTTTATTTTAAATTTTCGTTAGTTAATCCCATTTGATTATAAAAAATTATAAAATTTTGTATATAGTATAGTACGATAGCTATTGTACAGCACGATTGGTATAATATAGTACGATTGATCCGATAATCAATTGTTTTAATGAATTTGGTGTAATTTTTACTAGCTCTCGTGTGTGTATGCTTTGTTATTTAACTCACTATATGCCTTAGGTACAGAAAGTCTACAACTTGATTTTCTTTTCTTGGACGGATACGCTATATTCAATTACTTAGCTTCATCGGGCCCTCGTCCTGATTTCGTAACATGTGTGCTACCTGTAATGTTAGTACAAAAACAATCTCCTGAACATGTAATGTAACTTTTAGTTAGTAACTTAGTATAACCAATATTTTTTGTAATAATCAAAACTTTAGTGTACGCTAGACTCATGAGGTTTAAACAATATTTAATATTAACGATGATTGGGTTTGTATATGATTTATTTGTCAATAAATCTTCATGTATGAGTTCATTTGATATTGTCATAAGATTTCAACCTGATATAATTGAAATTCATTTTTACTCTAGATCGAGTGAATTCAATTATGTGAATAACATATGCAATATTTATAGAAAACTTGCTATTAATTATATTAATCATAACTCTATTGTAGATCTAGAGGGGATATATCGAATTTAAACTAGGAGATGAAGTGATGTCTTGTTTAAGCCATTGAAATTTTCTTCTAGGAATCCTTAAGAGATTAATTGCTAAAAAAATGAAACCATATATAATTTTAAAACTAAAGGTGATGCATAAGATTGTACGAATTATAGAAGAATTAAGTTATTGTGCCATACTTTAAAACTATGGGAGAGAGTTATGGAGCATAGGTTACGACATGATACTAATATTTATCAAAATCAATTTGGATTCATACCATGTAGGTCTACTATGGAAGCTTTACATTTATTGAGATGTTTGATGGAGAAGTATAGAGAGAATAGATAGGATCTACATATGATATTTATTGATTTAAAGAAAGCATATGATAAAGTTCCAAGAGAAGTGTAATAGAGAGTTTTAGAAAAGAAATGGGTTAATAATACTTATATTCAAGTCATTAAGGATATGTATGCAGGAGTTATTACTTGTGTTCAAACAAAAGGTGGTTTGACCAAGTTTTTTCCTATCTCAGTTGGACTACATCAAGGATTAGCCTTAAGCTCATATATTTTTTCTTTAGTCATGGATGTTCTCTCTAGACATTTACTAGACTTTTATAAGAGGTAGTACCCTGGTGTATGTTTTCTGCTGATGATATTTTTGTTGTTGTTAAGACTAGAGAGAGAGTTGAACGTAAACTTGAATTATGGAGGTCAACCCTAGAGTCTAAAGGTTTTCATTTGAGTCTATATAAGCCTAATATATGGAGTATAATTTTAATAGTAATAAATCTAATGGGGGGATTTTGACTTTGGGCAATCGGTCATTAATAAGATTACATATTTTAGATATATTGTGTCATTTTTTTCAGAGTGATGGTGAAATGGATGTGGATATTATTAGTAGAATTCAAGTTGAATGGTTAAAGTGGAAGAATGCATCAATCTTATTGTGTGATAGAAAAGTCCCTCTCAAACTTAAAGGACAAATTCTATAAGATGGTGCTGAAACTTGAAATGCTTAATGGTGCAGAATGTTGGCCATTAAAAGCGAAGCATAATATTAAGTTAAGTGTTGCGAAGATGAGGATGCGCTGGTGAATGAGTGACTTTACTCTTTGAGACAGGATACGAAACAAGCATTACGTGAAAAGGTTGGAGCAACTCCAATGGAAGATAAGAGTAAAAAGAGTTGTCTTTAGATGGAACGTCAGCCTTCTAATGACCCGTTAGGAGAGTAGATGTATTAGATTTGGCTTATGTTAGGAAATTTAGTGGTAGACTTAAAAAGACTTGGTTATAAAATATTAGAAATGACATTTCTTTATTAAATTTAAATGAGAATATGACTCTTTTTTATTTTTTTAATTTTTTTAAATTTTTTTTTTTAAAATGAGAATATGGCTCTTAGCATGACACAAATGGATAAAAAATTGTTCATTTTCTCAACCCCTTGTAGTGGGATAAAGGCTTGATGTTGTTGTGTATATTGAACAAATTAACAATTAATTCTTTGAATTCTTCTGCTTTTCCGTCTTCTTTGAGATTAACATCAACATTTCAATATAATTTACTTACAACATTACAATTCTTTTTCCATAAGCTATAATAAATATTGAAATTGTATCAAATACTTAAGGGGATATCAAAATTATCTTGTGCGCTGGCATGCAACCCTAAATTTGATGATTTACAAGAAGTGCGAGATGTATGCTCAAATTTGCTATGAACGCTGAGAATAATTCATTAATGCCAATTTTGAAAGCTCAATAGATTAATCTAAACATCTAATTGTACAATAATAAAAAAATGTGAATTTTGTGTTTTAAGATGAACTATTTGAAAACTGAATTTGGTTTGATTTTAGTTGTAATTGAATTTAGTTTGATTTTTTAATCATTTAAGTATTTTTTTTTAG
Source organism: Dendrobium huoshanense (assembly GCA_016618105.1). NCBI lineage: Eukaryota > Viridiplantae > Streptophyta > Magnoliopsida > Asparagales > Orchidaceae > Dendrobium > Dendrobium huoshanense. Next base: position 20,463,107 of record CM028347.1, read on the forward strand.
TTAGAAGAATTTTAATTTCAGAAAATACATGTCTGTAATGTCACCTTACCATGAGAGAAGGCATGGAACTACAATCCACTCAGGGGGGTGGTGGGGGGGGGGGGGGGGGGCTTAATAAAAAGTGAGGGCATTTAAGTAATTTGCCCCCACTAAACTTCTACTTTTTTCCCTAATAACACGTATTGCTCACATAGCCGCAACCCGCCTCTCTCAATCGCTCTTCTTCACGCTGCACTGCGGCATCCGGTAGGAATCGTGAGCTCCCCTCCCAGTCCGGCGGCTCGACATTGGCATTCCTTGAAAGGAGGGTCGTCCACGAGGACGTGTGTGTTTCTTCTATTTCTCAATCGGGTAGAACATGAAAGCCGAATAGAATCATGAGCTCCACGACTATAGTTCCGTGCCTATTTTAACTCCCTCCATTTCTAAGTGCAAGTGTGAGAGTTTCTTCTCTTTTGCTTCAGATTTTTTGTTCTAACATAATGACGTTTTTTTAGATTTATTGAACTTATTTTGCCCCATGAATTTTTTAAGATTTTTTTGCACCCTGCTACGTTTTTATGATCTTCTTTTGATTTTTTTATTCCTGAATACAAATATAAAAGATTTGTAGAAACCCATTGGCATGATTTGTAGAAATCCATCAGCAGAGTACAAAACCTAAGGAATTAATATATTGTTACATAAAGGAAAGCTTATTTAATTAAAAAATGGAATGCTTTTTTAAATTGGTAAGGTGCTTAAAGAGTCCCCTAGGTTACTAGCAATTGTTACCAATAAAATTAATTTAAGATAATATTTGGATCTAATAACTAAATTAAATTAATCATCTGTATAATATGAATGCGAATTTTGAATGCAACATGTCTTTTAGGATGCATATGATGATTAAATGAATTTAGTGATGCACTACCAGTAAATCTTTCACATATTGAAAACATGCTACTAGACTTGCTATATACCTAATGTTCAATTTGGTCCGAAATACTTTTTTAGGACTTAACAGATGAAAAGTTTTTTAAAGCGGATATAATGTGTAGAGATCGACTTGACCGATCTTTCGATTAATCCTGGACTCCGACCTTCAATATGGAGTTACGATGTGAATGATAGAGACAAAATTTGAATAACTTATCTTTTGAAGGGGCTCATCAACTGAGAAGTCATCAATTCCCCCAAACATTAATTAGGAATATCATACGCAGGTTTAACCCTAAATGATTTGAAGAATATGCTGATTGGTTAGAGTACAACGTATATAAAGATGCTATTTTTTGTCTTTATTGCTACTTATTCAAGCCCTAATAACGAATTTGAAAAGGTCAAGCTGGTGGAGACTCATTTATTGGAGAGGGGTTCAAAAATTAGAAGAAGAAAAAAAAAGTATTTGGTTATGTTGGAGAACATAACAAGACAAGACAAAAATGTGAAGCTTTATTGAATAATCATTAACAAAAACTTACTGCGTTATGATTGAGCAAAGAGGAGACTAATAAAAAAGATTATATGATCTTATTAACTACTGCAGTAGATCGTGTTAGATTTCTATTACATCAAGGATTATCATTTCGTGGGCATGATAAGTCATCTGGGTCAGTTAATCAAGAAAATTATTTGGAGCTTTTAGATTTTCTTGCCAATTATAATATTGAAATTTAATAAGTTATTTCTATATGCAAGCTTTAATATAAAGTTAACTTCTCCAAAAATTCAGAAAGAAATTTATTCTGCTATTCCTACTGAAATTTTGACACATATTATTAAAGATATTGATAACTTCTACTTTTCAATCATAGTCGACGAATTTAGATATGTTTTTACAAAAGAACTACTTGCTATCACAGTAAGATTTATAGACAAGTTAGGGCAAGTCATTAAAAGGTTTGTAGGTATTATATATGTTGTTTTAACCCTGAAGACAACCATTGAAAACATACTTAAGAAACACTCGTTAAGCATTCATAAAATTTGTGGTCAGTGTTATAATGGGGCATCCGATAGTGAGGAGAATTTAGTAGTTTAAAGACACTTATTCTTAATGATAATTTTCAAGCATTTTATGTTCATTGTTTTGTCCATCAACTCCAACTATGTTTTGTAACAGTAGTGAAGAATCATTGGTAAATGAAACTGTTATTTGAGTTTACTTCTAAAATTATTAATATTATTTAGTTTTTCTGCAAAAGATTCGATGCTCTAAAGGCTATTCAGCATTATGAAATACTTTTATATTTTAAAGAGGGCAATCTCCTAAGTGGTAAGTGTTTAAATCAAGAGACTAGTTTACAAAAATCTAGTGATATTCGATAGAGTTCATATTTTTATTCTTTAATTAGTCTCATGAGAGTATATGCGTATGCAATTGAGATGCTTGAGATTGTTAAAGAAGAAATGTACATTATCAATAGTCTGTTAAAGTAGGTATTCTGATTAATAAAAGAAATTTTTTAATTTTATTTTTACAATACATTTGATGATTGATATCTTGGGGATTACACTTGATTTATCTCAATCATTACAAAAGAAATATGAAGTCATAAAAATGCAATGAAATTGGTGAAAATATTCAAACAACGATTTTATGTTTGAAGGGAAAATGGATGGACTGGTTTACCAGAGGAAGTGTCACGATTTTGTAGGGTTTTTGAAGTTGAAGTTCCAGATATAAATGATACATACAAAACTTGTCGTCAATCAATGTTAAGAGGTGAATAAATATCAAACATATATCATTATCGTATTGAGCTATTTCACACTGTTGTTGATATATAGCTTCAAGAGCTAAATAATTATTTTTTTTGAATCTAGTACTGAGCTGCTTCTTTATATGGTATGCTTAAATCTAATCGATTCCTTTAATATTTATGATGAGAGGAAATTGATACGTCTAACAGAATTATATGTAAGTAATTTTTCAACCATTGACCTTATGCTTTTAAAAGTCAATTGTCAATTTATATCATTAATATGCATACCTTTGATTAGTTACTCTCTAAACATTATTGTTAATATTGCAAAACAAATTTTTGAGGTTAAAAAGGATCATGTATATCATCTGGTTTATAGACTTATTATTTTAGTATTAACTTTATCGGTTGCTATTATTACAGTGGAAATAACATTTTTTGCAATGATGATTATCAAACATATATTGTGTTGTAGGATGAGTGATGATTGACTCAATGATTATCTGGTATCTTACATTGAAAAGATGTATTTGATTTGATTTCTAATAAGGTTGTAATGCAACATTATCAAAACATACAAAATAGATTAATAATCTTGTAATAATTTTTAATTTATATTTTATAATGTAATACATGATTTTGCTTTAAATTATGTTTTTTTTTTAATTTTTATTTTATCAATTTTTATGGCAAAATTTTCATATAAATGGACAAAAAAATGAAGATATCATTCAAAACAAAATTTTATATTACTTTATAATAGATAAATTAAAAATTATTATAATCTTATTAATCTATTTTAAGTTGAAACAATGATATAAGTTGAAACATAGTTTAAAACTGCACAATCAAAGGCATTCCTCTGTGCAATTCTGGGTAAAATCGCCTCAATGCCTAAGCAATTCTGGTTCCTCATGATGCGTACGCCTCTTCCACTATGAGGCGCACCTCTGAGGCTGAAGTGCGCAATCTAGTGTGAGGTGCACACCTCTAATAATCGGGACCCACACACCTAAGTTTTAATGAATTAAGGCTTTTCCTCCCCTCTCATAGCAGCCTACCCGAAACCGAGCAGGCAAAAAAACCCGCAGCCCGCAAGATCTTTCGCACGTCTAGTCGGCCTCCCTTCCCGCCGCCTCTCCTGCCTGCTTCGCCTCACTCCCGCGAGCTTGATGTGTCCGGCTGCCCTCTAGGAGAAGTCCACAAATGATTTTAGGTATTTTTTTTTAGCTCAACGAAAGCTTTTTCAAATGAAAGAAAATCTAAAGTTTTAATTTTTTTGAGATTTTTTGTTTTATTTTGCATTTGTTCTTAAGGAAATATGGTTAGGGGCAAGGAAAAGACTAATACATCATTGCGGCGGAACTCTTCTTGAAAGTATAGTGTACAAGTTGATGTAGGAGGCGGCGAGAAGACGTACATGTATTTAAAATGCAATTTTTGTGATAAGGTGGTGAATGGAGGAGTAACTTGCGTGAAGGAACACTTATCCGGCTCACATAAGAATGTAACACATTGTGCGAATGTTCCGGATAACGTTAAGGAGGAAATTACAACTTATATGAAGAAGAGTACGACGACCAAATATTTACTACAGGAGCAATTTGATGAAAGGGTCGAACATGGTGCTTACTTTGGGAGCGAGAGTGAAAAGGGCTGTTCCTGTACTATATATAATAGAGGTCCGCGGGATCCTATGGACCAATATATGACTACTCCAAGAGAGGATAGAGGGCAAGCACAGATGATGCCTGTGACTGGTACTTGAGAGGGTCGATGGCAGGTTTGTATGGATATTGGCAGATTCTTTTTTGAGAATGCCATACAATTTAATGTTGCGGTCTGTAGGATTGTATGGGAGAGGGTTGAAGGCATCTTCCATGTACGAGTTGCGAATATGGATTTTGAAGGAGCTGCAGAACACAGAGCATAGCATTGATGAGATTAAACGGACATGGATTGAGACTGGTGTTACTATTATGTCAGATGGGTGATCTGACATGAAGAGCAGGAGCTTGATTAATATCCTTGTCAACAATCCCTATGACACTGTGTTTTTATGATCAGTTGAAGCTTCAGATGAGATTAAAAATGTTGAATTCATTTTCAATTTACTAGATGGGGTTGTTGAGGATATTGGGGAGCAATTGGTTGTTTAGGTGGTGACTGACAATGCCAGTGCATACAAAGCAGTTGGTCAGATGTTGATGGAGAAGAGGAAACACATGTATTGGACCCCTGTACAACACACTGTATTGATCTTATATTGTAGGAATTTGGTGATTTACCTCAACATAAGAGTGCTCTTTTAAGGGCGAAGAAGATCAAAAAGTTCATATACAACCACTCATGGGTCTTAGCCTTAATGAGAAAGTTTTCAAAGAAGGAAATCATTCGTCATGCAACAACTAGGTTTGTTATACATTTGTTCACTTCAAATCATTTTCAATTCCTAATACAAATTTATTCTATAGGGTTGTCACATCTTATTTGACACTACAGAGCCTGTTGGATGTGAGACAACCTCTTTAAGCAATGTTTACATCAGCATAATGACTTAATTCTTCATGGGGGAAGAAAACTGAGGGGAAGAAAATACGAAGGCTAATTTTAAATGATAAATTTTGGGCGACTGTGACCTATGCTATACACAAGACCATTGGTACAAGTTTTATGTTTAGTGGATGCCGAGAAGAAACCAGCCATGAGTTTTATTTATAATGCTATGGATGAGGCGAAGGAGTTGATTGCACATAACTTGGGAGGAGAGGAGGCAAGTTATAGAGAGATTTGAGATATCATTGATGCTTGGTGACAGGTACAGTTATACCGTTATCTACATGCAGCGGCGTATTATCTCAATCCTTAATTTCAATATTCAAAGAGGAAATCCTCAAACTCGGAGGTGAAGCTTGGCTTGTATCATTCCATGGAATGACTTATACCGGACAATACCGTTAGGGAGCTTGTAGATTTACAACTTGTTCTATTTTGGATAAGGAGGAATTTTTTGGTCTGCAAGCAGCAAAATCAACTATTATCAAACGGTCTTCAGGTATACTTATTTTTTAAAATGAATAACACTTTAATATGTTATGATTATCATTTTTCTTCTTAAATAGTTGAATGGTGGATTCAATTTAGTGATTCTACTCTTGAGTTACCGAGTTTTGCTGTTAGGGTTTTGGGCCTCATTTGTTCTTCTTCTGGGTGTGAGTGAAATTGGAGTATATATAGTAAAGTGCAAACAAAGAGAAGAAATCGACTTTCAACACTCAAAATAAACTCTCTTGTGTATATTATGCACAACAAGAGGTTGAGAGAAAGGAGGTTAAAAAACAAGGGGTTGAAGGATGATGATGACCCTTTGGTGTGTGATAATATTGCATCTGATAATGAGTGGTTCATAGATGATGAGATAGATTTGCCATTATCAGACTTACAACTAGAGGATCTAAGTGTGGATGTCTTGAGGGGCGAAGTAGATCAAGTTGGCACATTCACTAGTACCACACCACGCGCATCCACTAGATCTGTAGTACAACATCCAAATAAAAGTATTTCATAACTTCTTATATGCTATTATATTATATTTATATCAAGTGAACAAGTAACATGAAAATGATCATTTTTATTGAATAGGGAAGAAAAAAGTGAGTCAAATTGAAGATGATGAAGATATGACATTCATTGATACAATTAAAGAAGAAGATTTCCTTGAACCATTTAATGATGGGACATGATTGGATTATATATGTTCTTTCTTATTTGTACTTTGGGAGTTTTGATAGATTAAAATTTTGTGATTTTGTACTTTGGAACATGAATTTATTGCATATCTTTTCTTAATTTTCACTAATTCCACTTGTCATTTAGAAGTTTTTATTGTATGATAGAATTTTGCTATTATTTACCTGTTAAAACCCTTAAATTCTCATTAACGCAATTATGCGTCCGTGAGGCTTACGCCTAACACCGCCTCGCCTCACGGATGAAAAACGCCTCGAGGCTGATTTACGCAATTTTAAACCTTGAGTTAAAAAATTGACTTTTAAGAGTCACATGGTCAACAATAAAAGAATCATTTGGATATAATTCTGCTAGACATATCTATTTTTTCTCATTATAAGCATTGAAAAAATCAATTGAATTTAAGCATGTCATTCAAAGAAGCAACTCAATAATAGATTAAAAAAAATGATGATATTTTACTTGCCAACGATTCTTCGATATTGCTACCAAACATAGTTTGAGTTGATAGGCGAAATAGTGAACATAAAATGCTTGAGGATTATCATGAATAATAACTGCCTTCAAACTATTAAATTATCCTTGCATATCGGATGCCCCATCATAACTTTGATCACAAATTCTATAAATTCTCAATGAGTGTTTCACAAATATGTTTTCAATGGTTGTTTTTAGGGTTACAACATGAGTTAAAACTATGTGTAATGCATACAAACTTTTCAATGATTTGCTCAAACTTGTCTACATATCTCACTGCAATAGCAAATTTTTTTTTTTGTAGAAACAACTCTAGATTCGTCAATTATGACTGAAAAGTAAGAGTCATCAATATCTTTCATAATACGTGCCAAAGTTTTAGTAGCAACAGCAGAACAATATTTTTTTTTTTGAATTTTTGGTGAAGTTAACTTTACATTAGGGCTTGCGCACGTTGACATAACCAATTTAATTTAATTATTATGATTAGCAAGAAAATTTAGAAGCTCCAAATAATTTCCTCGATTAGTTGACCCGGATGACTCGTCATGCCCACTAAATGATAATTTTGATGTAATAGAAATCAATCACAATCTATTGCAGCAGTTAACATGACCCTGTAATCTTTTTTATTCTCTTTGCTCAACCATAACGAATGAAGTTTGTATTCCTAATTCCTCAATAAATCTTTATATTTTTGTCTTACCTTATTATGCTCACTATTATGCTCTCTAGCATGACAAATTAATTTTCTTTCTTATTCTAATTTTTGAACCCTTCCCCAATAAATGAGTTTCCAACAGCTTGACATTTCCTAATTTGTTTGGCCTGAATAGGTAGTAATAAAGATAAAAAATAACGTCTTTTTGTATGTTTTACTCGAAGCAGTTAGCGTATTCTTCAAACCATTTAGAGTTAAACTTACGTGCGATATTCCCAATTAATGTTTGAGGGAATTGATGACTTCTCGGTTGATGTGGTTATTTCAAAAATTAAGTTCTTCGAATTTTGCCCATATCATTCACATCGTAACTCCATATTGATGGTTAGAGTCCAGGATCAGCCGACAGATAAGTCAAGTCGATCTCTACATGTTTTTTCCTCTTTAATTAACGTTCAATCTGTTATGTTCTAGAGAGGTATTCAGACCAAATTGAACACTAAGTATATAACAAGTCTAGCTCTATGTTTTTAATATGTGAAGGATTTACTAGTAGTGTATCAATAAATTCATTTAGTCATCATATGCATCCTAAAAGACATGTTGAATTTAAAAATCGCATTCCTATCATACAAATGATTAATTTAATTTAGTTATTCGATCTAAATATTTTCTTAAATTAATTTTATTGGTGGCAATTACTAAACTAGATTTAATCTAGTGAACTTTTTAAGCACCTTATCAATTTGATGAATCATTATTTTTTTAAAAAAAAAATTAAAGAAGTTTTTCTTTATGTAACAATATATTACTTAAATTTTGTACTCTGTCAACGGATTTCTACAAATCATGCCAATGAGTTTCTACAAATCCTTTATATCTGTATTAAAGAATAAAATGATCAAAATAAGATTATAGAAATATAGCAGGGAGCAAAATAAGATCAACAAGAAATTTGAATAAACCTCATTATGTCAGAACAAAAGAAGCTGAAGCAACATAGAAGAAACACTAACACTTTCACTTGAAAGCGGAGGGAGTTAAAGCAAGCGTGGAACTATAGTCGTGGAGCTCATAATTTCTGTCGGCTTTTACGCTTTGGCCAATTGAGAAAGAGAAGAAACACTCATATTGCCTCGTGGACGACCTTCCTTTCAAGGAATGCCAACGTCGTTTCGCGCCTGTTGATGACCTAAAGTTCACTGGATTCTTTGTTTTTGCCAGATCTGTGATTCTGCGTCTGTCTGGCTTCTCTAACGGTGGAAGGGTATATTAGTCCTTTAGTTATATTATTTTAGTGGGCAAGCATCCTTCTGTTTCGCAATCTTGTTGTTTAATGCTGATTGTAGGATTCCTGCTCTTCAATTGTTAAGTGGATTCTCTAAGGATTCAACTGTTCTGTTTGACGTTTTGTGTGGTTGGCGGGATTCTTGTTTTTTATTTTCTGAGTTTCAAGCTGGTGAGATTCTAATGGATTGTTTACCCCGTAGATAGGAAAATTCAAGGGAGTTTCGTAATATTCAGGAGTCTATAACTTGTGTAAAACACAATTAAGCTGTTCTTGAATAATAATAAAAAAAATCCTATTCTGAAGGAAGATATATTTTGATCGAGGCATAAAAATTTCTGAGGTTACCCCCTACAACTGAAAAGTATGATTCAATGACTTTTTCTCTCTAAATCTCGTTGTTGGTTTAAATGCGGGATTGATTTTATTTAGGTTTCTATGTATGTGATTTTCAAATAATAGCATGTTTTTTGTTTTCGGTTGTCTTTTTGTCGGTTGGTTTTAGTAGTAAATTATTGGCTTGTTATCTAATTGAATATCTTCGTATTGTAGTTTTCATCACAAGTAATAAGCAATTTTTTCGGTTTCTTGTGTTTGGCCATAGTTCAAAATGTTAATGGAGCCAACAAAATCTTTGCAGTTTATTTCTTTTTTTATTATTTATAGCAGTTCTGCAGAAGGCTCATTGGTGTTTGAAATTAAAAAAAACTTGCTTTGAAAGCTGATGTAATATGATGAATTCCATGATTTAGTCGGATTTAATATGTGATTTAGTTTCCTTGCCCATAATAAATGAAAATAATTTTTTTTTTGAAATAGTTTTCTATCTAGTAGCAACAAAACGATCACCAATAATGTTATCAACATTGCATTCTCCTTATATCGTGCACTTTGCACTCCCAGTTCTTGGAGAAATTATTCTTTGCGGACGTTGAACGTCCTCCAGAGATCAATCAGAATGCACCACGTTACCCCTGCTCGGTACCCGGCTCGGTACTGCTCTGTACCGTGGCTCGTATTGCTGACATGACGTATTTTGGTTGGTCTCCCGACGATAAACTGCGTTCGACATCCGCACATAATAATCTCTGGAGGTCATGGCCACTCATTTCAACATTTCTGTTTCTATTTCCTACATTTATTCGTTTTAGACCCCTGAGTACTTAGCGTGTTTGCATGTGTGTTTTTCTTAGGAACAAGCGGTAATAATCTTGAATTAATTTCTTTCTCAATTGCTACATAGCAATTGTTTATTTATTTGTCATTCTACTTCCTGTATACAAATAGGTGGTGTTATTTTAGGCCAAAATTGTGGTTTTTTTTCAGTTCGTAACTGAGCAGAGTCTTTTATCAACTTTCCAATTAATTTTATAGGTGAAGGAGTTTGTCTCCACTCGGGTTGGATTACAGAGGGTTTGCCTTCTAGTTGATACCAAATGGGGCATGAAAGCAAGGGACTTGGAGCTCATAGAGTTGATGGAACGGTGACTATCTACTTCTCTTTTCATTTTTTACTTCATCTTGTATCTTAGTTATCTCTCTCAATAATTGATCATCGGTGAAAAATGCCTTGCCTCTTAATTAAACTTCTTGAGCTTTACAAACTTGAAAGGCAAATGTGAATCATGTTTTTGGTGTGATTTTCCAAGGCATAAGATGGAAAGATTTGGATCATGCAGAGACCATATATGAGAATGGATGGTGTTAGCGCATATTACACGTCACCTTCCACGTGTCCTGTCTGTTACATTTCTTGTTTCCAATACATTATTTATCTCTCTCTTTTGTACTGTCATTTGGATATAGAAAATAAGCTTTTCCTTGTCTCCCAAACTGGTCTTCTTCTTGCTCCGGTTCTTTCATGGTCTCATAGATCAAGGCATGGTGGATCAGGATTCGAGGGCCTCCCACCCTACCGTCTCCAACATTTCAGCCCCTCTCTCTGAGTTCTTCATCCCACAACCCCTCAAATTTCTGATTTCAAATCTAAAAACTCTCGTCCCTACTCAGCTTTCCTTCTACACCTACGCCATTTGGCGTCTCGAACTCCAACACTTCTCCGCTAATGGCTTCGCCGGTCATCTCACCGGCATCACTCCCTGTCCGACGGACATCTCCAGTCCCGAATACAATCTCTGGCAACTCATTGATTGCAATTTAATCTCAGCTCTTCTTTCAACTATTTCTCCCTCTATTCTCCCCTAGGTTCTCTCCTCATGCACAACCTAAGAAGTTTGTCATATTATTGAGCGTCGGCTTCAACCATCCAACCGCTCTCGGGTGATTCAGCTCAAGAATGAGTTTCATAACATCCAAATGCGAAATTCCTCAATGCAACAATACCTCACTCATTATCAAGAACCTCATTGTCAACATCGCTGCCTCCAACTCCAAGATCGACTCTGAAGACATCATCATTAACATAATGAACAGATTTTCATCCACCTACAACGCTTTCAAATCGACAATTCGTACATCCCTCAGCCCTATCGATCTTGACACCCTTTATTCCCTTTTATGTAGCGAAGAAATTAACCTTCAAACTCAACAACAAAAAGAAAGTGCATCAAACTCGCATTCCACGGCTCTTTTCTCGAATCACAATACTTCGCCTCGTGGACGAAATTTCTTCCATCCGTCAAAAGGCAAGAATTCCTTATCTGATCCTCCTTACAATCCCCTTCATCATCCCAATCTGTGAGTAACAGTCCCGATCGTCCCACCTGTCAAATTTGTGGAAAATTCGATCATTATGCCTTAAATTGTTGGCACATATGCAACCTAAAGTATGCGCCTACGACTTTTTGGTCCTCGCGGGCAATGCTTTCTCACAATACCTCTAACCTAACATCCGATTGGGTTCTTGATTTGGGAGCTTCCTCTCATCTAACTCCCGACATTGTGAATCTTAACCAATCCTCTTCCCATCATAGCTCAATTGCCAATGATGCCAATCTCCCGATTCAACACTCCGGATAAGGTTTACTTCCTTTACTTGACTCGGCACGTAAGTTAAGACTATGCAATTTACTTCATGTACCTTCATTATCTTATAATCTCATCTCAATCTCTAAGTTAACTGCTGACAATCACATCTCCATTTGCTTTTACGCTATTGGTTTTATCATGAAGGATCTACAGGACCAACGACCTCTTCTGTGTGGTTGTCTTCGTAATGGCTTGTACCAAATTCAGATACAACCTTCCTGGCCGTCCACTGCTCTTCAAGCTCACACATCCTCCAATTAGCTTTGGCACAACCGTCTTGGCCACCCTCACCATCGATTGCTAGCCACATTAGTCAAGAATATTCTTGAACTTTGTAATTTCAATTCATCTTCTTACGTTTGCATTTCTTGTAATTCGGCTAAAAGCCACAAATAGCCATTTAATAAAAGCCTTCCAGTATCTACCATTCCTTTTTCTTTAATACATTATGATGTATGGGGTCCGACCCCGCAGCTATCTCTTAATGGCTTCAAATACTACGTAATCTTCGTTGATGATTGCACCAGGTTCTCATGGTTGCATCTTATGCCACTCTAAAGACGAAATGATAAACAAATTTAAGAATTTTTGTTCTATGATAAAGAACAAATTCAATGCCCAACCCAAATCCTTTAGGTCGGACGGAGGTGATGAATTCACAAGCACTTCTTTCAATACTTTCCTCATTGATCACGACATCACTTATCAAATTAGTTGCCCTCATATACCTGAACAAAATGGATTGGCATAATAGAAACACGTGTTTTCTTGACCTCACTAGAACCCTCCTACATGCGGCTCACCCTCCCCATTCCTTCTGGGCAGAAGCCCTCTCCACCGCAAATTACATAATAAATAAACTCCCTTCCAAAGACATCTCGCTTCAAACTTCTTTTCATAAGCTTCATGACAAACATCTTAATTACAGTCACCTTCGCAGATTCGGTTGTCTTTGCTTCCCTTGGTTGAAACCTTACACTCACAACAAGCTGTCCCCTCGCTCTCAAGAGTGCATTTTTCTTGGCTATTCATCTCTTCACAAAGGCTACAAATGTCTAAACATATACACCAACAAAATTCACAAAACCAGGCACATAGTTTTCTATGAACAAATATTTCCCTATAAACCATCCACACCATCTCTCTCCAAACCATCCGACATCCTTCCCCTATCAACTCTCCTCACTCCCACATCCTCTTCCACCACTCCCTCACAACTTCCAGAACCCCCGGCTCCAACAACTCAACACACCTCACCTATCACTACTCAACCCTCGCCTCATCCAATCCTTCCTACTCAGACTGCAACCCCTTCTATATCCTTAGCCAACATCTCTTGTCCTTCCTCACATCCCATGCAAACTCGCCTCAAACCGGGTATCTCTAAACCCAAGAAAATACTCAATCTTCTGACCACCATGAGCTCCGCCAACAATCCCATGTCCTATAATCAAGCCAACCAACATCAACACTGGCGGACAACAATGTCCGAAGAATTCATGGCTCTTCTACGATAAGGACCTTGGTCGCTCGTTCCCTCTCTTATTGAAAAATCGATCCTTGGCTGCAAATGGACATATAAAACCAATTTTCTTCCAAATGGACATGTCGACCGCTATAAAGCCCGTCTGGTAGCTCAAATCTTCAATCAACAATACAGAGTTAACTACAATGAAACTTTCAGCCCCGTGACCAAGATAACTTTCAGCCCCGTCGCCAAGATTCCTACCATACGCATTCTTCTAACTATAGCTCTGAATCGAACTAGACATTTCCAACGCCTTTCTTCACAGAGATCTCCCAGATGATGTCTACATGAGTCAACCTCCTAGTATCTCCAACAAACAACATCCCAACTTCATTTGCAATCTTCACAAATCGATCTACGGGCTCAAACAGGCTCTGCGGCTCTGGTTTCAGAAATTCACATCATTTCTTCAAACCTTCGTATTCGGGTTCAGTCGTTCCGATCCTTCTCTTCTAATATACCATCGCAAACATATTCAACTATACATATTAATTTACGTCGATGATATCTTGCTCACATGTAATGATCTAACATCCATATAGGATCTTCTCACTCAACTGCAATCCAACTTTCAACTCAAGTAGCTCGGTGATGTTTCACTCTTTCTCGGAATTCAAGTTATGAAGACATCGGCAGGACTATTCCTCTACCAACAACACTACGCCACCAATCTTCTTCAAATCGCAGGCTTCTCCGATTGCAAACCAACAACCACTCCTCTGGCTCCGTTGTCAAGCACCGCGATCACGTCCAATCAACTGTACAATGATCCTTAGCTCTACTGCAAGTTAGCTGGATCACTTCAATACCTAACAATCACTCGGCCGGACATAGCATTTGCCACAAACTCCATCTATCAACACATGCATGCGCCGAGTCAACAAAATTTCAAATCTCTCAAACGGTTTCTCCGATACATCAAAGGAACTCTTCATTTCAGTATTCCTATCACTATAGGCAACCTTCAACTAACAACATATGCCGATGCAGACTGGGCCATAGATTCCGTGGACAAAAAATCAATATCCGGAATCTGCACCTTCCTAGGCAACCTCCTCATTTCTTGGTCTGTAAAGAAACAACCAATTGTTGCTAAGTCATCCATAGAAGCTGAGTATGGCTCGCTGGCTTCTGCCACCTCCAGATGTTATATGGCTTCTTAGTCTACTTGCAGAGTTTCAAGCACCTCAAAATTCTCCAACCACTATTACTGCAACAACACCTCCGCCATCTCCCTCGCAAACAATCCCGTCTTCCAAGCCCGTACAAAGCATATTGAAATTGACTTCCACTTCATTCGATAGTACATCGACAAGGGTGCCATCGCTCTCTCACACATTTGCTCTTCTGACCAAGTCGCTGATATCCTCACCAAGGCTTTTACTACAAACTTTTACAACCTTCGGAATAAATTAACCATTCGACCTATGAATGCTTAATTTGCGGGAGCATGTTAGTGTATATTACACGTCACAATCCACATAGCCTGTCTGTTACATTTCTTGTTTTCATTACATTATTTATATCTCTTGTGTACTGTCATTTCAATATAGAAAATAAGCTTTTCCTTCTCTCCCGAACTCGTCTTCTTCTTCTTGCTCCGGTTCATTCAGATGGCTCATATGAATTCAACCCAAAATAATCAGTAACCAATACAAGTCTTCTAATTGCAGATGAGCACCCCTCCCCATGGAAAAATTATTGTGTCCGGATAGCAGTATCGAGCGGTACCGAGCGCCTAGTGAGGTGGCGCATTTTTATTGGTCTCTGGACACGTTTGGTGTCCGGACACAATAATCACTTCTCCTCATGAGACTTTTTCCTTGGATAATTCATGGACCTAATGATTACTTGCCTAGAATTCATATTATCTATTACTATTATTCTAATTAGTGAGAAATAATTTCTTCATGACATCCTAAGGCTTTGTCTGGGATGACTCCCTTACTTTTTTTTAAAACAGCTGCTTAAAAATTGTTTTAAGAAACAATAAGAAAATCGTCTCAAATGAAGCCTAAATTTTCCTTTTTATTTGATGCATTTAATTTAAATAGGCTCCATCAAAAAGACTAATTTTTTATTAATTTAATCTGGAAGCATTGTTCTGATTCTTTCATTCCAATTTCCTCAGATCAAAAACACCTTACCAAATTGTCTTGACTAAAGCCGACATCGCTTTCCCCATAGATGTTGCTCGACGTGCTATGCAAATCCAAGAGGTAAAGATCAAGAAACACATATCCATTATGTCTAAGGTTTTGTTTGGGATGACTTTCTTATTGGTTTCTTAAAGCTAGCAGCTTTCTAGTATAAAAAATTTAATTTTTAAATTAAAAAATTGTTTTAAGAAACAATAAAAAAACCGTCCCATATGAAGCCTAAATCATTTTCGAACTATTTAATTCCTTATATTTTTATTTTCTATATTTTGCTAGAATCTAAAGAACAACAAGTCGATTATTGACCCAGTGGTAAGTTTTCCATGCCCTTCCTTCCACTATTCTTGACTGGAATTTCTAACTAATAAACTCATGCTTCTTCTATAAGAAAATTCTAATTCTATTTAGCCTCACAGCTGTAAGAGTTTGGGTTTCGTTTCTCTCTTAACTGTTTATTTTTTATTAATTAATGCAGATGATGGTGAGTTCCAAGTCAGGAGCTGGAATCCGCACTCTCAGAAACGTGCTTGCTAAAGTTGCACGTTTTGTGAAACCCTAGAGAAGGTACAAAGTTAGCTAATTTTTTGAATATATATGTGCGCGCGCGCTCGCATTTATGTATGAAAACACGTGAAAGACAGTAGCCTTGTGGTTGGTGCTCGGGATTCCAATGCGGTCTCAGCGACTAATATTCAACATAGTGGTTCATATTCGACGCTCACCTACATTGTGGTGGCTCGTATTTAAAAGTAATCACGGTGACTCATATTTGACGCTCACCTCCATCGTGGTTGGTAGTATTCGATGCATACATATATTCTGTGTATTTTTTTGGACTGTTAATGGCATCAAATATGGGTAGAGAGGAACACATTCTGTCGATCAACCGGGTCACAGCTCGATCCACACATATATTCCGCTTAGTCTTAGGCTTTGTTTGAGGAAAAATTATAACGTGCAGGTCCGGATTTATCCCGAGACCAATAAAAATGCGTCACGGACCGCGGAACAGGTTTCCACACAAAATAATCGCTCTCGTTTCTAAAATAAATTTTTTTAATTAGAAAATTTTATAGCTGTCCATTGAAGGTAGTTGAGCTTTTTCTTTGAAAAAGTGCAGTCAGCTTCTAGAAATTTGATTGGGGAAATGGTCATAACCGCATACCTAATTGATTGACTTAATTTATTTTATTTATGGGATAGTACAACGAGAAATTATTGCGAGTAATTTTCACGCTTAGTGCACTTACACACTTTTTAGGCATCTTTATATTGTTCTATAAGCAACTCTTTTTAACTTTCACACTTATAAATTCAACACGTTTAGTCATACGATACGACAGTTATGAGTTGGTGGGCTATTATTCTCTTTTTCTTCTTCTATAATATATTAAAATAAATAAATTTATAAAATTATATAGTATTTATTTACGTTGGTGAGAAAATTAGGGTTTTTTAATAAGTTTATAACCATAGTGTGTTGCTCCATTTTGATTGTAATATTATATAAATGTTGAACAGTAAATATAAATCTTAGGTGTGTCAATACTTGAGACATTCAAAGCTTGATCAGGATTTGATTAGAAAAATTTTGACTTAGGGTCAACATATTTGACATACAGGTGGGTTTGGGTATGGCAAGTTGATTCGTTTCAAAAATTGGCTCATGTTGATCCAAAAACTCGAAAGTTATTTGGGTTGACCTGTTTAGAAGGCCCTACTTGGTAACTCGGACTATAGCTCTATTGTAGCTATTTTGCTCGCATAGTAGCCCATTTGCTCGCACTATAGCACGAGTGTACAAGCACAACCAACTTGCGGTTTTGCCCGTTTGTTAGGTGGTCCAGGTCGTTTGAACTTTGACATTAGCGTAGGCATAGATTGCTTATGCAGCATGCGAAGAGTGCTGTTGCACTGCCATTGCCATCTAGCTTGGTCGTATGGCTCGCATTAGCAATAGGTCTAGGTCTAGCCTCCAGCCACGTTGCGTGGCATGTGCTCAACCTCAGCCTCGTCGTGCTCTGCCAGACTCTACTTGCATGCATGAGATTGCGTCCGTTTTGTGTTTGCTAGTTGGGTCGGGTAAATCTGATTACCCATGCTGGTTGGGTAAACTAGAAAACCCATGCAAGTCCGATCTGGGTTGGATTTCGTGACTTATTTACCAAAATGGGCTGGGTTTGGTTAGCCCGTTTAAATTCAGATCAATTTAGGTTCGACTCGAATCTAACTCGGAGACTTGTTTTGACTTAAATCTAAATTATTGATAGTATATAGAAGAGATTATATTAGAATGTTTTAATATAAATTATATTAAAAAAATGTTAGATATTTATTAAATTTATTTTGAGATTATTGTTACATATGAATAATTTGTATTATTTAAATTTTAAAATAAATCAAAGAATTTATAAATTTTATTTTGATATAATTTATAACTATGTATGTTAACTTAAAATTTTTATTTTTACATAAAAATTATGTAAAATAATAATTTAAGAATATCTTTTGTGAATTAGTTATTAGAATTTGTAGTATTTTGATATTCCAATATAAATTATACCAAGATGAATTTTAAATTATTAAATTTATTAGGAGATTAGTATTTTTTGATATATACTACTTATTGAGCTAATGCTATGGTACGTGTGCTCAACCACTTTGGTTGAAAATGGACTGCGAACATTTCGCTGCTTATTATTCTACGCGGTTAGGTTTAACAAATTTCTTCGCGAGTCGGTCAGCTCCTGTGTGCCGAATGGCGGTGGGTCCCACAAAAACCTTGTAGAAGGTGATGGGGAGGGGGCGATGCAACTTTTGTCTTCTTATTCAGATTCTCTCTTTCCCTTTCTCGATCGGAAGAGGAAGAAGAAGAGGAAGGAGAAGAAGAAGGAGAATGTGTCCTTTGAGGGTGATACTGATCTTCCTTTCGGCGTCGCTCGCCGGTTTTTTTATGCTGAGGGGGCTTAGATCGCAGGGGGATGAGGAGCCGGCCGAGGTCACCGGCGGCGAAAATTCGCTTTCGCTTTCCGGCAAGGTGGGTGGTAGGGAGACGGGGAAATTGCAAGCCAGCGATTTCTTCTTTTCTTTCGATTTGGTCTGTATTGTTTCTTTATCTTGTTTATCTCTTTTTTTTACTGGGGATTTTGCTGCAGGTTCGATCTGCGATGAATTTAGGGTTTTGGACGTGCGTGGACATGGCGAGTGGGCGATATCTGTGGAGGAACCTGGTGTCGTCGCCGGCGGCGGCGGATTCGGGAAAGAAGATCTGATTCTGGGAGGTGTGGAATGTTGTTTTGTTGCTAATTATTGATCTGTGAACTATAATAAATGCTTGTTTGCTCTGTTGATTATAAATTAACAGTGTGATTAATCGAATTTGTTGTTGTGGATTGGGGTAAATTAGAGATGAAAGCCCAGTTGGGGTTTTTTTGTTTCAATCGAGTGGCTGTTGATCTGTCGGCATCACATTTTCAATGCTGTACTTTGATAACGATCATTTTGTTCCAAACAAAAAAATTTCTGTATAATTGCATCATTTGAAAATTAAATCTATTTGCTTTGATTTTAGAAAATCAGTTTAATTTAACGCTTTTACATATTTATTTTTTTTACATTTATATAACATAAGCATGTCATTTATAAATTTATTTATATTTCATGAATCTACATTTAAACTTATATAATTGATGTAGAAATTTATAAATTATTTTTAAAATTAAGTGAGCTATACTTAACTCTCTCTTATAATTTTGGGAATAAGGCTTTGATTGGGATAAGCAGTTTTTTAGTAAAAAATTTCAAATTAAAAAAAAAAAAGATTATAATAAGAAATTGCTTTATCATAAAGCAGTAAGAAAGTTATTCCAAACTTGAATGAAAAGAAATGCATTAGATCATATTCAAATGGAGTAGAATGCGGATTCGAAGATATGGTTTAAATATATATGCATGTATGTATGATTGGTGGTGGAGCAAGATAATTTTAAAAACTTATTGATAAAAATTTAATAGATATTTATACTCTAAGCCTTCAAATTTTGTAGGGGGTATGAATTAAATTTTTTGGTTAAATCTATATATTCATTAAGTAAAAATATAATGATATATAAAAATATCTTAAATTTTTATATTGATTTTGTGCTCTTTTATGATCACCTTTAAATTTGTATGTGTATGATATATTTGCATATTTATTTCAATTTTTATGTGAGTATATTATATATGTAAGGGTGTCTTAAGAGATCAAAATTGGATTAATTTTTGACTTGATGTAAAATGAGTTAGGTTGACTCTAATTGTGATCGAATAAATCAAGCAACGAGTTAAGCTTGGCTTAGCTTGAGATTGAGGTTTTGTTTGGGGCGGCTTTCTTGCTGCTTATTAAAGCAGTTTTTTAATATAAAAATTAAAATTTTTGTATTAGAACGTTGTTTTAAGAAGCAGTAAGAAAGCCGTCCCAAATCAAACCTAAGTCATGTGACTTTAAGTTGATTTTGAGCTGTTGTTAAATCAGTTGGTGACATCCTTGATTTTGTTAAAGTGGCTCACTTGATAATTTGGTTAGATATTTATGCTCATGCTCAATTTTATTTTAATTGTGCTACGCTAAGGAGCTATTTGATTTCATGAAAGGTGAGTATGAGTATTCAGAATCCAGGGGTTTGGAAATTTTTGCATTTGTTTGTGAAAAAGAACGCAAAATAAAAATTTGATAAATTTTAAATTCACTTTGTAATTTAATGAATTCAAAACTTGCATATTTTTTATCGAATTTCAAAATATGGCACAAGCTAATTCTGCCCTCTTTGCTAGCCATGCTTTCCATCATCATCAATGGCTACCAATCGTCACCAACATCCATTGCTAGAAGCCTACTAATGTTGCTGCCCCCCTTGTCGTAGCTGATTACCGCCATCATTGAGTTTTATACTGCATTCATTTTTTCTTTAAATCAAATAAAAAAATCACATATAATATTTTACATTCATTGAAACAATTTCAAATACATTGATATTGTTTTTCTAAACAAAGTATTCTAGTTTACTCAACATTTATTTTTCAACCTATCAAATGACCTCTAAGTAGATAATTTATTTACTATATTTACAAATGTGATTTGGTTGGGTTAAATTGAATTATTGTAAACATTATTCAAGTTTTTTTTTTTATTAATTGATATGATCAGGTTATGTTGGGCAGAATCTTTATCTTATGATTATGTCTAATGTGCATAAATTCATATAGGTTGGCCCTTATATTAAGAGTATTGTTTTATAAAAAAATAATAAAATAACTTTGTGACATTTAATGAGATATTTCAAGGAGTTTGATAAGATATTTTGGGTTGTATAAGAAGTTCATGAATTTTGGGTGCAATCCATTTTCTTCTGATCACTCTTTTGGAGCATCTGAAATGGATGGCTTAGTAATATGGAGTTTTAAAGGCCTACCAAAATCATGTCATTAAGATATTTCCCCAACCAATTGTTTAGGCTATAATAATAATGAGAAATTGGGTTTCAGATTAATGTAAACTTGATTCTAGAAAACTCTCAACTAAGAATATCACTGTGCTATATATTAGTAATTGAAAGCTATATGTTTGTAAGTAGGGAAGTTGATGGGGATGAATGATCAAACTAATAGAGATAAATAGTTTTTTTTTGCTTCTTGGAACAACATAGAGGACATAGTTTATCAATAATGGGGGTTGATAGGCCACATCAACAAGGGAGTTTGATTGACAAGCATGGGTTACCTTCTATTAGCTCTAGAAGATTAATAATTGATTGGTTGATGTATATAAGTAAATTTAGGGTTTCCACATTTGGTATAAATTTATCCCAAAGATTTTATGATTTGATAAAACAAAGGTGTACATCTCTCTATTTAGGCAGGAGAAGCTGTTGAGTCTCGAGGTCCAAGTATATAGTAGAAGTTTGACAAGAAAATTTTGAATTTGATGATTTATTTATGCAGGGACCTTGTATTTTTAATGGTTGTGAGCTAGGTTAAAGAGGACTGATGTTTCAACTTGAATTAGATACATGAATTTAGATAACTTTGGGCTAATTTGAGGCTTTTGTACTAGCTAGATTTGATGTTGTTATCAACCTTTTCCAAGTTGATTTGTGATTGTGTTTGCTTTTTTAAAAATGTGATTTAATTGAGTTCTTTGTTAATTGATTCATGAGATTGGAAGTTACATGTTGGAAATTCTTAATAGTGGAACTTGCACTTTTGATTTGATTCAATATGTGGAGTATAAAATTTGACACTATAGGTAAGACAATTTAGAGGCGATGACTTGATTGTGCTTAGAATTTGAACTTGATTTGACTCTCATTATCATTTTTAATTGGCGAGTGGGATTTATAACCTTAGCTTTAAAAGAAGTCACTTGCTTATCATTTGAATTTTGATTTGTAGTTGATCCATGGGATTTATGTGATTTGAAGTTCAAGGCTTACAAATTTATTTGTGATTTTCCCAAAGATTGAAGTTTAATCTTAATTTAAAAGATGCTCTAGAGTTGGACTTGTAACTTCGACATTACTGTCAGCCCATTAGTGAGTTTTATAACCTCACCTTATATGTGAGGCGACCCAAAGTTGTATATTATTAAGATTTTGATTCAAATCAATTTGATTCCGAACTTGATTTTTTTATTGATGGATTAGATTTACAACTAATGCATATCACCGACTCTAATTATATCTACGCTTATTGTTAGATACCAGGCTAGCCTTAACTAAGATGGGTGCGATGATATTTTCATGTAGGTTTATTTTAGTTTCAAATAGTTTTATTTTATTTGTATTTTTTTGTTGTAGTATGTTTTCCTTTGGTTCTATACTTGATTTTTTTTTATTGTTGGATCAGGTTTACAACTAATGCATATCGCCTCCTCTAATTAGATCTAGGCTTATTGTTAGATCTTAGACTAGACTTAGCTAAGATGGACGTTATGATATATACTTTTATTTTATTTTCATATAATTTTATTTTCCTTACATTTTAATTATTGTATATTTTTTCTTTTGTTTGAAATATAAATATATATTATCCTATAAGGTGGCGTTGCTTAAGCTCTTCTTCTTTTCATTTATTGCATGGCATACCCTCAATGCATGGTTATACCGAGTCTTGTAAAAAAATATCCCATGCATATTGGGGCTTGAGATGGGTGGTGAGGAATCAAGAGACAATTTTATAAGAGTCAAGCTACATGTAAGACAATATCTAGTGAATCTTTATGTGGTAGAGTTTATAAGCATGGAGGGTTTGACAAACTACAAAATTCATACAAATAAGAGAATACGGTCACCTTTGGAGGTGAATTCATGCATCCAAGCATTGTGGTTGATGACTTCACCCTCCTATAACATTTGACATTCTATTGGATTAATGTATTAAAAATTTTATATATAAGCATAATTTTAAAGCTTGTTATTACCATATTTTGAAATAAAATTTAAGAGTTTTCTCTTCTAAGAATTTGGCTTGGTGGTTTATTATCTCTATCTTTGGTACAGTTAGTTTTTATCAGTCCTTTAGTGAGGAAGAGGTAGTTGTCTTCTTACTTAGTTTGTGTGCTCCACACACACACACACTCTCTCTCTCTCTTCCCCCTAAAATTTGATCATATTTTAGTCCACTACTATATAATTTGACATCATACATTCCTTAGGATTAACAAGTTTCCTCCTTTATAACCAACTTAAAATTGGTGTAAACTTCTTCCAAAAATTACTTTTGTAAGGTGTACAACTTGTAATTTTGATAGTTTTTCTTTTCTCTTAGTTGTCACTCTTTTTAAGGTTGCTTTTGTTTCTTATATATGGTTAGGACTTGCTTTATATGTTATTTTATAATTCCTAAGAGTTGCATAAAGTTCGAGTTGTGGTCTCCACATTAAAAGGGAAATCATTTCCAATAATTACCTTTGCCTATTTTTACTTTAGTGAGGAGTGTGTTAAAAGTGTAGCTTTCACTCTTAAATATTTTATTTCTACCTCAAAACTAAATAGTATTTATCTTGGGATTAAAATAGCTTTAACTAACTTTAGCTTTAAGAAATATTTATTTTCATTTTTTAAAGTTTATTTAAAAAAAAAAGATTAAAATTTTTGTTGTTGTGCACCACCATTGCATTTTCTTCCTCATTTTTCTTATTTTTGCATTTTAAAACATGATTCCTAGTCAAGCACCTCCAACAGATCCTATTGAAGGCAATAATAAAGTATTTAGGAGTATTTCACGAGGCTTAATCAACATGAAGTATGTTTTCATTACTAGAAAACATGTTTGAAAACTTAGTTTCTAAAATTGATGCATTAATTATTAGATTTGATAATCAACCTCCTCCATCTCCATCCTTTGACCTTATATAACATAACGACTTAGGAGATTGTCAATCATATATTGATAAAGAAAATCAAGTTAGAAGGGCCAATATAATTAAATTAAGGGGTTCGCTATAAATTTAACGTTACTAAAAGAAGAGTTAAAGTTGAAGTACTTTCATCATAATCCTAATAAATACTTAGATTTGCTCACCCAAATGAATGATTTTTTATTGATGATCAGTGAGTCTTATTTTTGAAGAAAAAAATTGATAGGTCATGCAAAGGGAAGAAAGTTTGTGTAGACAAATTCTTACTTTGGTGGAAATGAGTGAGATGTTTAGGAGAAAATTTTATCTAAGATGTGCTGATAAAATTTTATATGACCAAGTATTTTCTTTGAGGAAGGAAGTATGCATGTTACTGAATATGCAAATGCTTATGAGGAACTAATTTTTAGGATCAGTTGTAATGCTTTTATTAATTAAATTAAAATTAATTTTGTTTAATTGGATTGAACTTGATTCGACTTGATTTGATATGAACTTTTTTTAGTTGTCCAAGAAGTGACATTAATTTTGCGAGTCAAATAATTCTTATAATTGCCATCCTAAGCTTCAAGATTTTAAGAAACATTATTGTAATAAGCACACCACATTTAGATTTCATTTCATTTTATAGATACCCTTGTAGTATGTTGCGACATCATACGAGCTACAAGATTGTGTGAGTGAGTATTAGTGGTGTTGTGACCCAAGATATAATTGAAAGAATTAGACTTAATTATAATTTATTTTATCCAAGTTTAACAACAGAGAGCCATCTTATTTCATCAAGATAACAATGAACATGCACATATACAACATCATTACTTAATCAAAAGAAATTATATACAAAATCAAGCACCGATATTCTTTCTCAACATCCCAATAGACATAAAAAATAAAATTGCCAAAAATACATCTATAAACAAAAGTAGCCTCAATATGGGCTTTGACATTATCAACTCTTTTATACTCAACTCGGGCCTTACCCTTTCCTAAAATGACATGTGAATAACATAGGATGAATAAACACTTGATAAGTAGGCTACACCAAACCTATTGAAGAATTTAATATTCAATATTTAAAATAAATTAAATTATAAAGAGACAAATTTTCTCTAAATAGCAAGGGCAAAAACAACCTTTCATTTCACGGTAGGCAACTTTTGCATATAAATAAAATAATATTAAAAAAATAAAATGAGAAAATAATTCAAAGTAAAATCATTATGATTTGTTGTCTTGATTTGTTGTGAGCACTACTATATTCCCTTATATGAGCTCATAAAATTCTTTTATCTTCCAATTTTTAAATCCTTCATGAACGAATGAATCACCACCACCTTGACTTATACTTGTTTGTTCATGAGATTTGAATAAGTGACAATATAAGCAAAATGCAGCATCTTTGTATACACTAGACTCCAACCTTTTTGAATATTTTTAAACCATTTATAATTAAACTTTCGAGCAATATTTTCTATTATTGTTTGGGAAAATATATGATTTTTTGACTGATAAGATCCCTTCACCAAATATGCTCTTCGAACTTTGTCCATATCATTTACATCATAAATCCATATCGAAGATCAAAGCTCAAGATTGATAAGAATATTATCAATATCAACCTCAACATATTCCTTCTTTTTAAAATAATTATCCATCTACTATTAGTAAAGCATAGAAAAATTAAATTATTCAACTGAAATCTAAATACAATAAACACTAAGCAGGTTAAGCAAAAGATTTAATTATGTTTTATGTTGCAATAAATAATAAACATAAATGCTCAAAAACTTCGGTACCCTAAACTAAAATATAATAAAAGAACAATACACATAAACAAAAATCATTAAATAAAATAATGCTAGACATACCTTGTGAATTACAAGCTTGGAGTTGGCACTCGACAAAATAAGTACAAAATTTCAATGCAAGCAAATCGATGTTGCACACCCTGAAACCCCATAGAAAAACATTTTACTTCAGAGAACCCATAGAAAAAAATATTTCAGTTCATATAAAATCTGGCTTGAATCTGTTTAACATGAATTAAAATTTCCAAAATCGATTTGGCTTGATTTAACCTAAATCTAGCTTGAATCCAACCTAAAATATGATATAAAACAACACCTAAATGGCTAAATGGTTAAACTAAAATGAGTGGAACTGTAGAATAGTAGAACTATAGAAGGTGAAGAGGAGAGGTCAGAGCTGGTGCGGAGGACCACTATCCATGGCTCTATGAGTTCATGATTGCTAGGTTTGGATGCCAAAAAAAAAAAAAAATTCCTGTGTAAGCGTTGGAGGTTCTGTTTGTCTACAGATTCAACATCGAATTCAAACTTTCAAAAAAATATCTAAACCATAAAAACTGAAGAATGCAGTAGTTGAAATGAGTTTAATAGGGTTGATAAACCTCGGTTGCAGTTGATGATTCTTTTTAGTCCCAAACAATTTCAATCGAAATTGGTTCTTATAAGAACCCAAACAAGCTAGCCGGCCGGTTCATGGTTCAACCGATTGAAATGATCGATATGATCCGATTTTAAAACCGTTGGAAGTAGTAGCATTTCCCACATGTATAAATCATGATGTATATATAAGTATCAAGAATAAGTCTTTTATACTTTTTAATATGAGAACCAAAAGATATCATTCTTTTCTTTTTTTACGTACACTTATAAACACATAATAAAGATATCATTTTCTCCCTATAGCACACATTTTTAGGCATATCAATATAAAATCATCAGAATATTGACTTGTATAAATAGTATCATAAAAACATCAACATTTATTAATATGCATAGTCTACATGTATAACCAGTAGTTAACATGCTGCGGAAAATGATGAAATGCTTAAAAAATTATCAATAGTGAATCAATTATATATTCTCTTTTTTGTTTGCATTTTTGGCACATAAACATGGAAATATTAATGCTATCAATATATATAAATCGTGGATGACATATCATAGAAATATATAAAATTTCAACTATACAACAGAGTAGATGGATTTTCGGGGTGAAATTTGTTCTCACATTTTAGCACTTACAATTCATAAACATTTCATAGGAAATACTCATAGCATCATTTTAAAGCAATTATTATACTTTAGTGATTTCTAGAAATATCAGTGTACAAATGAACATACTCAATATAGTGTGTAAAACAAATCACATTGTAAAAGTTTACATTTTTCCTATCAATGTGACTGGAATGTTCAATTCTTCAAAATATAAAAAATTACACAACGAAAAGTTTTTAAATCTTCATAAATTTGTACTTGTGTCATCCTAAATCAATTAAAACCCTAAATATACCCACACAAACATTAAAATTGAAATCTAAAGCAGGTAATAGTAAGCTACCTCGAGCCGAACAACTTTCCCAAATGGCTCGATGATGAAATTAGCTCTAGGAACTCTGAATGCAACTTTCTCTCTCTAGAAATTTTCTCCTCTCTCTAACTGGCTAGCTCTAAACCTTGAAATGAGAATTTTTGAGAAAATAAAGTGCACTTGGATTTTTATAGATATATCACCTCGATGCTAACATTCACAACACTGCAGTGCTCCCAAATAGAGAACCTGACATCACATGGTTGTTTCCCATTTCCACAACACTCCCAGGTGCTTACCAACAATCAAAGAAGGTGGCCCCACAATACCCTGAACTGGCTGGTCCAGTCAGGTTTTTAGAACCATGGTGCTCATAGAGGAATTTTGATAACTTGAAAATTGATTTCTCCAGTTCAATTCTTGACTCACTTAAGGACTCATGCATTAAATGCTCCAAGACTTATATTTATCATTTAAATGAAGACTAAATGAACAATTATTCTAAATTACCTTAATTAGCTAGGTTTCTTAACACCACGCATCACACAACATGAGGTATTGCCGAGCACAAACATACAAGTGCACTAATGAGTTGACTACAACATGAAGGCGAGTTTGCTAGTGAATCAAAGAGTGCATACTTGTTCCCAAGTATGTCAACAAGCTTGTTATAGTGTATATAAGTACATTGACTAGTTAGCGAGTGCACTAGCAAGTTAGTGAGAGCATTGCCAAGTTAGTGAGCAAACTAATAAGTTGGAAAGTGCACTTGCAAGTGAGTGCACATATGAGCTAGTGTGTATGCAAGTTGACTACATATAATTAGTTTATCCTTGTTCATGCATTTTGGTTCTAATTTTTGGGCCACTTTTTGAGTGTTTGTTTTGTCTTAATTTTGAAATTTTAATCCTATCATTTTCATTTTTGGTTGTCATTTTTTGTTCCAATTTTTAGGTGATTTAGTCACACTCATTAAAATATATGATACTCTTATATTTTTCTAAAGCGGCATCACCTTAATAAAGAGTTTATTAGTTTCTCTAGACAATATGATCTTAGTTTTGACATGTTTTGTGATGTAGATATTTATTTTCGAAAATATTTGACAAATATAAATATTAAAAATTTATATTAATTATGTTCTTTAAAAAAAAAAAAAGAAATTATTGCGGGTTAGATGAACTCATCAAAATATGAGGTAAAGTCAAACTATTTAAATAAAATATTTTAATTAATTCAGATAATAAAAATATTTTTTTAATATTTTAAATAAAGATATTCTTAAAGATAGCGTATAATTTATGTTACAAAATAAATAATACTGTCATGCAGCTAAGGATATGTTGGCTATGACCATTAAAAAAATTCTCTTAGGATACAAATGCTTTGTATTATTTATACTATTAAGTACCATAAGTAAAACTTTAAATAAATATAATTAAATTTTAATATAATATACTTAAATTATTAAATAAATAAATTTAATTGTACTATATTCATGAATGTTTAATATTGCAATCTAAAAATTTAATTGTATTTATCTTTTAAATTAAATTATTTATTTATACTGAGAATAATAAACGAGATTTGATGTAAAAAATTATAATAAAATAAGTCATAATAAAAAATATTAGTATATACCTATAGATTTTTCTTCCATAAAATTTATTTTTATATGAAAGAGATTTTGTATCGTTAACTCTACAGTTATCAATTGATCAGACCATCTCCAACCGAAAATGTCATTTTTCACTCCAAAATGCAGGGAAATAAAAAAATGCCGTGTTTCATCTCCAATCCAACGCCATTTTGCCGCTAAAACAGTCATTTTCTTTCGCGCCTTTCTTCCCAACCTGTTCGGTAGAGAGAAAAAATGGCGCAGATGAACAGTGCAACGCCAATATTGGCGTCGCACTGTTCATCCGCGATCAAATGGGGTAAAAAATGACGATCGGTTGGAGCAAAGCAAGAACGGCAAACAAGTGTTTGCCGTTCGGTTGGAGATGCCCTAAGAACAGCCCATTATAGGAGCTATTAAATGGGCTTGAATGGGCAATGATTAATAGTCCATTATTTAAAAGATCTTAAATAAGTGATCCATCAAAAATAAACATTTGTTAAGATTATATTTTTAACTAAATAATTGCATAAATAAAAATAAGTATAATTTTTAACACGTCAAAATGCTATATAAGAAAAAAATATTATTAAAAATTAAATATAAAACTTATAAAAAGTCATGAAGGTTCATTAATGATTCAAAGAGCGAAGTATAGTAAATATTTATTAGCATAAAATGATAAATATGGAGCTTCTATAATTGAAAGACAAAAGATCTATTGTTTATCTTATTATAGTAATTATTCAAATATATATGATTGATGTGAAAAATCTAACGTTGTATATTAATAGATGTATATATGGATTTCAGGATGGTCAATTATTCTTATGTTCCATGCAGATTTCATATTTCATTACTATTAAATATTTTCATATTTTATAGGAATTATTCAATTTACTTGATTTAATTATTTAGATTTTAGGAAATAGTTGACCAAATGGATAAGGGATTTTCCTTTCAAGTTTAGTTGATTTTAGACCAAGCTTGTTATATATATATATATATATATATATATATATATATATATATATATATATATATATATATATATATATATATATATATATATATATATATATATATATATATATATCATCAAAATAATAAATCTACTCATATGCTATCTATGCACACATATTACTATTTTATTTATCAATGCTATCAATAAATTCATGCATCAATATATGGTTCAACAAAGTTGTAAATTCAGCTTTAATATGGTGCTTTCATCCTTTGATATGTTCCTTTTTTATATGATTATCTTTCATTTTTTATCATTATTATTATGGGTGGCTTTTAATAATCATTAAGAGTTGTCACTCTCTACCCGTTGGTGTAATCCGATCATCTGTTACAAGCTATAATTAGGATAATACCACAAACCATTTTTAAATGAAAGCCTTTCAACCCACCCTCCTACGTAGGATATTTATTTTAACTGTCATCTTATTTTATAGTGTAAACAACCTTCCTTTCTTGCCTATGTAAATGCTACAATCAAAATGAAGTATAAACTAGTCAATTCTGTTCAACACAAGAAAATTTATATAATATCTATAACATCAAAAAAACATAACTTTAATTCTACCTAGTGAAATTCAGTGATGTTACTATCAAAATGTCAACACTATGCACATTTATTATATACAAAAAAATTTACAATAAAAAATTGATAAATCATAAAAAAAAAAATGTATTTTTATCGATTTAGGAAAGAAGAAATCCATTAAAGTCAAAATCATTGAAAAATATAATGAATTTTGAGTTACTTACAATAAATAGAAGAAATCTTTGAACAAAATTGGTGGATGAAAAAGCTTCAAACAACATTTTCTCTCCTCACTCTCTCTTCCTTCTTTGAAAGTAAACGATGCTAAAATTCAAAATTTTTATCTAAAAAAATCATTTCAAAATTTTGAGTTAGTACAACAGTTATGTAGTATGTTACAGAGTTTACTTCTTTGGCTAGTTGATAAATACTCACGCATAGTAGTGTTACGGGTTTCTGAGAGGAATTCAAGATAGTTTGAGACAACCACTAGTACCGTTTCATATTTTTAATTTTTATTGAGCTTGTGGAGAAAGCTCATCTGATAAAGAACAATCAGATGGCTGCTTAGTAGCGATAGACTGCTAGTAGGAAGATGTTCAGTGGTAAGATATTTGATAGTGGATTTCTAGGAAGAAGAGAAAATTTGTACTTGGAGAGTTCAAGAAAGATGGAGAGTCTGTGTCTATGATAGCTTCGAGTAGGGGCAATTTTGCTAGTTATGTGATTTTTGTCAATGGGGCGCTTATGTGCCAGAGTTGTGAAAGATGTCACTACGATCGATCCTGCAAAGTGATTGGTCAATATTTCAGATACAGACAAGTTAGACAAAGGATGACTGAATGTCCATAAGTAGGGTTTGACCGACAATTTGAGCCAAGATCTGAGAGTTAAATTAGACTGACAGGGCTATCGATTTACATTTCTAAGCATCTAAGTTGTATTTAATTTATTATGGAGCTAATCATTCATTTATTTTTGAGTGTTTCTTCTATTTAATGCACATGCCTTCAATTGTATTACATGCTTCTCTTTTTATTAAATTACTAACTGGAGATGGTATGATAGCCAATAGATTTTATTTATGTGATATTAAGATTTTTTATAAGAGGTGAAAATCTAGTTTGATTTTATTACACATTTTCTCATTTGATATTTTTTTGGGTATGGATTGGTTGAGTTTGAATAGAGTTTATATTGATTGATTGAAAAAGGGAGTTACTTTATTTTTGGATAGTGAGAGTTATATTATTCAGAGAGTTAAATGAGTTATATTCTATTTGATATATGTTACAAAAGTAGATAAATTATGAAAAAAAGAGTTGTATAGTACTATTTCTGGCTTTTGTCCAAGATAACAGTACATATTCTGGTTCTTTTTTTGATGTCCCGGTAGTACACAAGTTTTTAGATGCATTTCTTTAGGAGTTAGTCAGTTTGCCTCCGAATAGAGATAGAGTTTGTCATTGATGTATTTCTGGGTACAAACCCAATTTTTAAGGCTCCGTATATGGTGGCACCTAAGGAGTTTTAGGAGTTGAAGATCCAAATTTAGGAGTTGGTTGATAGGGGATGCATTTATCCTAGTGTGTCTCTATGAGGAGAATCTATTTTATTTAAGAAAAGGATGGTATGGTATGTACGCGCATTAACTATAGGGAGTTGAATAAAGTCACTATCAAGAATAAGTATCCTCTATCGTGGATTGACAATTTATTAGATCAACTTGTTGGATATTCTACAATTTCAAATATTGATTTATGATATGGATACTATTATGTGAAAGTAAGAGAGGTTGATGTAATGAAGACGACTTTCAGTATGAGGTACATACATTATGAGTTTCTGGCCATGCCTTTTGGGGTGACAAATGCATTATCTTTTTTTTATGGATCTGATGAACTAGTCAGAGGTATTCTAGATCAATTTATGATTATTTTCATCGATGATATTTTGGCTTATTCTACTTTTGAGAAAGATAATGCTAGGCATTTGAGAATTATTTTGAAGATTTTGAGGCATCATCAACTATATACCAAGTTCTTCATGTGTGAGTTTTGGTTGAGGAGTATTGCTTTTCTGTGACACGTGGTGAGTAGTATTGGTATATGTATTGATTTTTAAAAGGTTCAAGCAGTTATTAACTGGTCGAGGCCTACTAGTATGTTTGAGGTACGTACTTTCTTGGGTATGACTAGATATTATAGAAAGTTTGTAAAGATGTATTCTCAAATTTTTTCACCTCTGATGAGACTGACTCAAAAGTTTGTAGCTTTTGTCTGGACACTAGGGTGTGAGACTAATTTTTAGAGATTGAAGGATTGTTTGAATTCTATTATAGTTTTGGCTCTTCCTTCTGGTATATAAGAATTTTAAGCATTTAATGATGCTTCACTGAGAGGTTTTTGGTGTGTTCTTATGCAACACGATAGAGTGATAACCTGTTTCAATAAATCGATAGATAAAATATGCCAAATAATGCAATTAATACTACCCAATTCTACCCAGCTAAACAATCCTGTAGCCCTTATTACAATCTAATTCTTTTAATAACCATTTCTACGATACCACTTTATGATGCCCCATAATCTAAATTGGAAGAACTACATATATTTCTATCTTTTATATATCAATCAGAGCTCACAAAATTCAATATAATCTAAAAATATAATTATATTACTATTCATTGAATATTTACATATTCAACAAGTTTCCAAAAATATATACAATAGCAACCAATAAGCTATAAAATAATATATAAAACAAAACAATGAGAAATATAACTTAAACTATCGCTCGCTGACATGTAAAAACTAAATAATGAGTACATATCCCATCAAGTAACCAAAACTTACTACTATATTCAATGCAAGATAAAATAATAAAAAAATAGAAAAAAAAATGCAAGATAAAATAATCAATATGCCTGCTCTAGTTCCAATCAATATCAGTTAATAAGATATTAGTAAGAACAAGAAATAATATATGAAATCAATATCAATCAATAATAAAATCAACAGGACCAATAAAGTTTGATTATTCATTAAGCAAAAGAAGTCAATCAATCTATTTAAAAAATTGATAAAAAGGCCATCAATCAATAAGAGATATTGCACAGTAAAATAAAATTTAATTCTCTTAACTATGCCATATGTATTTGTCAACTAGTATGTCATATTATTGTACTATATCAATATGACTATTAATGTCTATAAGTATATATGTCATATGCTATACCATGACATACTAGTTTCAATATAAATTCGATCAATCATATTTAAATTCTATCTATCAATCAATTCATATGTTATCATGTATATAATCATGAATGCAATTATAAATAATGAGACAGGACATCTAACTTTAATATGGTATTTTCAACATCTTCACCCCAACTGTGGACTAGTTGGTCATTAATTTTTATCTTCCCATCATTATTAATAAATCTTAAATCAATTTATTAGTAAATTTCAATAAATCATTAAGAGTTAACATCCTTTATCCATTAGTATAATTCAATCAATTGATTATCGACTACAATCAAGATTATAACATAAATCTTTTATTTAAAGGAAAGCCCATCAAAACACCCTCCTGTATAGGGTATTAATGTCTTAAGAGCCAACCCATATTAATTATAGTGTTGACAACTAATCTTCCTTGCTTACATGTAATGCCTATTTATCTTATATTATTCATATCATTTTATTTATTTAGTGTAAGTCAATATCATGTATGAAATACCTAATTTATGAAATACAATAAAATCTATACACTATGTATTTACTTCAAAAAAATTGTAACTATCAATCTACCATGTAAAATTTAATAATATTAATCTCCTCTGACATAGTTTTGATTCAGGTTGAGTTCCCCTTTGTGAAGTTGATGAAGATGAATTCTCAAGGAAGACCATACTGGGTGAGTATACGAAATGAGTTCTCTAATCATTTCGATGACCTTCTAGGCAAGGTTTGGGGCTACTTGAAGGCAAATGGTGAGTCTGCTTGAGTTTTGGTGATATTGAGTTCATGGTGGGTCGAGCAGGGAAAAACATATTTGTTTCTTCCTGCAAAGTAAACCTCCCTTGCAAATGGATCAGAGAGTGTCATTACCGGCTTGCTAACTCACGTATTAGTGAGTGTCTTAGAGGAGGATGATCGCTGCTGAGCAGGTAAATCATCCAAGGCCTGGAGGGATCAATATGTGTTTATGTAATGTTCATTGAGGATGGCTTCTCGGGTATCCTTGTCGAGTTGAGTCAAGGCCTTCTATTGTTAGATACTTATGGGAAATAAGGTGGCCAATTTTGATAGACACTTCGTAGCTACGTTAAATGAGGTTCAGATTATTCTACTGGAATTTATTAAACATTTGTGAGATACCTAAGAAAACATTTAAAAGTAGACAATGTTCAAGTTACTAATATATATTTCTGAATAAATAGCAAATACTTTTGCAAATACCAAATAGTAAATTATTAGAGTGATGTAATAGAGATTGTATTTTCTTCTTTTTAAATTAAAAAAAAAACTTCTTAGTAATTCACCTCTTGTAGAAGGTTCTTTTCTTATAAAACAACATAGGATTCTTAAATTGTAAGATCCTATGCATCTCATTTGGTTCAGCAAAGTGAAAACTCTAAATCTGATCAATATCTTATGTTCCAACAACTAAATGAGATTTCTCATCACAATTCTGAAGAAATATAAGATCCACGCCACCAAAGTTCCTGCTAAAATATCATATCATTCTCTGTTCTTCATTTTCAACAGGAAAACATGAAAATTCGCATTTATATAAATTAAAATTCAAGTCTGATTCCCTATTTAGGGCACTTATTACCTAAGCACGATATTACATTATGAAAATTTGAGTTTAATTATATATATAAAAATTAAAATTTAAATATTAAAATAATATAAGAAAATCTAAATGGTAATAAAATTTTTTTAAACTAAAATTTTAGTGCTAGAAAGCTGTTTTAGAAAGCAATAAAAAAGTTGTCCCAAATAGAACCTTGAGACAACTTTCTTACTGTTTTTTTTTTAAATTGCTTTTAGTATGAAAATTTTCTGAACTAGAAAACTACTTTAGAAAACAATAAGAAAGCTGTCCCAAACGAAATCTTAGGCTTCGTTTGGGACGGCTTTTTTATTGTTTTCTAAAACGGAGTTTTTGTACAAAATTTCCCGTCCCAAACGAAACCTTAGTTTCATAAAATTTTTTTTTTCAAAACAACTTTTTAGGTATCGTTTGGGACGGCTTTTTTACTGCTTCTTGAAGCAGTTTTCTCGTACAAAAAATTAATTTTTATACTAAAAAATTGCTTTAAGAAGCAAAAAAAAAACCGTCCCAAATGAAACCTTAAAAGAAAAAAATTTAACAAAGCTGTAAAAATTTAATTTTTGAACGCACATTATTTTATACTTAAAAAGCACTAAAAAAGCTGCTTTTTAAATGTAAATTATGCTTCTAAAACTTCTTTTTAAATCTGCTTTAAATTATGCTTCTAACGGATGCCGCTCCTCCATACATACAATGCACATAGACCTTAAATGTGAAGCGGAGGTTGAGCTTGTTGCCACTTCATTACATTTACTTGGGCAGATGGCTGACACTTTGCAAGCTATCGTAAGAGGTTGGCTCTGACTGAAAATGACTACAAATTTTTTTTAAAATTTTTTAATAAATATTATGACAGAAAATTAAGTCAAAAAATTGTTATATTAAATTTCAGAGGACACGAAAAAATCAGCAAATTTATCAAAATATAATATTGAATAGGGAAGCATCAGCAACAATGCCACATGAGGGGTTCCCACTTATTTAAGAACAGTTCATTTCAGAAATAATTCAATGCAGTCCTTTTCAACAAAAAAGCAAGCTTTAAAATGACATATTGAGGGGATATAGTTTTCATATTATTTGGTTGTTTAATGAATGAGTCAGATCACTGGTCGAGGCTTAGGGTGGTTAACAGGCGAGAACGGTTGGGAATCCTCCATTCCGGGTTATAATCCCCTCTGTTACGTCCTTGCCTCCTCAATGGGGCAAAATAAGTGTGGGCATGATGCTGGTGGGTGATCTCACTAGGTTCCGACGAGGGATTAGTTCCGACGCCAAACACTCCCTTTAGAGTGACAACTGACAATGGATAGATACCACGTATCCCATTTCAAAAAAAAAAAAAAAAAAAGAGAGGAAAAAGTCAGATCAATATGTTCTTAAAATTTGCATATTATTTGTGAGCATTTTAGGTAAACTACTATTGTATTTTATTTGACATATTGATCCAATGAGTCAGATCAATATTGTTCAAGTATCTTTTATTTTGAATTATTCTTCTTTTTACTTTTAGGTTTTTTTAATGAGAATAATAATAAGAGTGCAGAGGTCATGGGCGGGTCCAACTTAAGGCCCGGGGGGTGCCTTCTTAGACCCCGACTTTTCTACGAAGCGTACACCGACGAACAAAATAGGAGTCGAGAGGCAGCGCACTTGGAACAAATTTTGGTTGTAAGGATATTTATGAAAAAAAATTATACACTTTTACTTATAAGTTTGCCCCTTCTGAAAAATAGGCTGGATTCACCCCTGAGAGGTATTGGGTGACTTGGTGGTATTTTGCCATGTATGATTCTATTTAAATTAGCAATGGATAAAGGAGTTTTAGCTTTGAGAAGAGTTGTACCCAATTGTAGCTCGGATGCACGGAGACTTCATGCATCATAGGGTTTTGTATTACAAAAGGGACATACTCTCATAGCTTCAATGTGCCACAGTTCTTTCAATAGCGCATTTTAGGAGCCAACTTATTTTCCTTCATAAGACGAACAGATTACAGCTTCAAAAGCTAGAAACTCGGCTTCAGAACCGAAGTTCCATAATCACAAGCCACAACTGTAGTATAATTTTGATAGAGTAAATATTTCATTTGTACAAGATAAATCTTAACTTATAATCATATAGTAGGCCAGTAACTAACAGTTTAAGAAGATTACAACTCGGTTGACATAAAAGAACATGGAGATAACTATAATACATAATTTCATGACAGCATAAAATAGCTATGATAAGGTCATTAATGGCTGCAGGTAAACCTCAAGTACTGTTCAGTTGCTGTAAACGCCCTTGCTCACCTTGCCAGCCCCAAATAACGTCTTTCAGAGCAGGTCTTATATCCTCCTTCCACAGTTTCTGATACTCGAGAGTATCCCCATTGGTTTTCTTCATCTGAACCAAGTGAAACGCAGGAGTGAATTCAAATATCTCAGCATCGATTGAAAGAAAGCCCTTCCTTCCTTCCTTTGATCCTTCAATTTTCATTATTCCGTTCTTCTTCTTATGCACTTTTAACCTCAGAAAGTTGGCAACTTCCTCAAGCTTCGAGATAATGGCAGTTGCAGGCAACCAAGAAGTGAACTGTGCTTCCTTTTTGTGGCTAGGATCAACAAATAAACCTGAAAGATCAAATCCAGCCGAAAGAGAGATGATATCAAATGCATTCATATTTATTGGCTTCGTTGTATCCTTCTTTTCCTCCTCCTCCTGAATATTGTTATCATTTGCAGTAACACCATTGATAACATCAATAGGTTTCATGTCTTCTGCAGCGGTTGAAGATTTTGTTTGCTTTCCATCAAAACCTTTTTTGAACCAAGGATGCTCCATGATTTTTTCAATTGAGATTCTCCTAATTGGATTTGGGTCTAAGATCTTCGATGACAACCTTCTAACTTCTGGAGGAAACCAATGGGGGCATTTAAATTCAGACTTTGCAATCTTTCGGTACATCTCCATCAAGTTCGAGTCACGGAAAGGGAGACAACCAGCCAAAAGAACATAGAATATCACCCCGCATGACCATATATCAGCTTTCGCACCATCATAACCTTTTCTGCCAATCACCTCAGGAGCTACATAAGCTGGAGTTCCACAGGTCGTATGAAGTAAGCCATCCTGTCTCTTAGAATCTACAAGAGCACTCAATCCAAAATCTGAAATCTTCAGATTACCATTTTCATCAAGCAACAAGTTTTCAGGTTTTAGATCTCGGTGATAGACTCCTCTGCTGTGGCAAAATTCCACTGCAGTGATCAACTGTTGAAAATATTTCCTTGCAACATCCTCCTTAAGCCTACCCTTAGCAACTTTGTTGAAGAGTTCGCCGCCTTTCATGTACTCCATCACAAAGTAAATTTTTTTCTTGGTCGCCATGACCTCATAAAGATCCACAATATTTGGATGATTCATCAGCCTCATCACAGAAATCTCCCGTTTGATTTGATCCATAAGTCCTAACTTCAGTACTTTCTCTTTGTCAATCATTTTTATAGCAACAGTTTGGGCAGTTTTTATGTTCTTGGCATAGTAAACTTTTGCAAATGTTCCCTGTCCTAACATTCTTCCCATCTCATACTTTTTCATCAAAACAAAATCTTTAATTTCCATTCTGATTTAATTTATGTTCTAACACTAACAAGATGTATTATATGCACGGGATCTGAATCTTACAATCTGAGATTTCAACCGTCATCCCCAAGGTAATGATCTGAACTAATGGATGGTATTATATTCTGTACTCTATGGTTAGTCAGTTTGAAGGATGTAAACTGTTCTAAACTATGGTGGACGTTTTCATTAAGAGTGAACAGAGGCAACACAGCCGGAGTTAGAATCTCAGGAAATTTGGGCAATGATTTCATAGCGTGGAAGCACATCTTTCAGCATTCCCAAGGTTTTTTCTTCCAGTTATTATGACCTGTAAGAAAGTATAAGCATTTTTATTCTTTTTTATAATTGTATATCTGAAGCAAGGATCAAATCATAAGTTCACAATCTTTATGAATAACATCCTAAATGAGATTCAGAGTCTCCTAACATAAGCATAATCAACAAAAGTATAGAACCAGTTAATGAGCTCAAGCTTGCCCTTTCTTAAAAAAATCACCAAGGCTTTGTTTGGGACGGCTTTCTCACTGCTTCTTAAAGCAGCTTTCTGGTATACAAATTTTAATTTCTAAACTAAAAAGCTGCTTTTAGAAGCCATAAAAAAGCCATCCCAAACTAAGCCTAAGACAACTAGATAATTGGAGTCACCAAAGCTATTTAGAAATAATAAAGATGCACAAAGAAAGATCACAAGATGATGAATTTTATCTTGTTTTCTTCTCTTTCTTCTGTTCTATTTCTTCTCCAAAAGAGTATAGTAGAAAAAAAAAAAAAAAAAAAACCCGCAAAGAATCAAAATTGCTGAACAAAGAAGTCAAGAAAAAGCTAACAACAGAGACCCAAACTATTCAATTACCAGCACTTTCAGAAGCATACATAAATGAACATATAAACCATAATCATCTTAAACTCTAAGAGAAAAGAATGAAAAAAAGAGTAAAATAAAACTTAAGAACATGAATTGAAGAAACAAAATTACAGGAGAATCAAATTCTTTAGCAACAAATCCCCACAAAACGGGCCATTCATCTCAAAAACAACCTGATAGACCAACTTGAGGCCTAACAGAGCAGAATGTTCCTCAAATTTACAAATAGCATCAGAGAAGATAAATGCTATGAAACAAAGAAAGATTTACCTTCTTGATCGATCTCCGACCGATCCAAATAGTGATCTTCCTCGCCAAGCTTGGAATCTCCGAAAGAGAGAGAGAGAAAGAGAGAGAGAGAAAGAGAGAGAGAGAGAGATTAGCAGCAAGACGCGATTATAGGTATAGCCGTGTTGGCCGGTTTCCCACCTTTATTGTCCTAGAAGAGAGTAAATTATCGACTAAACACCTTTACTCAAGTAGAATTATTACGTCTCAGTCATAGGACCTAAAAATAAGTTAAGACATCTACTAAAATTTTGCCACGTGGACTATGCTTTAACTCAAAAAAATATAGTCAAAAACGTAGATAAAGCGCAGTAATAAAAGCGCAATCAAAGCGCACTTAAATCGCACCTAAAGCGCAATCAAAGGACAGTCAAAGCGCAATCAACGTGACAAGTTTTTTTTGGATATCCGGACATAGAAATAGGTCCAGTGACCGGACATAATAATTTGCCCTTAAGTAGGCCTTCAAAACTTGCTCGCTTTATTTTTTTTGAACGGGGCATCCACCACTTTTATTTTAAAGGGAGTGTTTGGCGATATGTAATTTATCTTTCGGTGAAATCTAGCCAGGTCACCTATCAGCATTGTGCCCACACTTGCTTTGCCCCACTGAAAATGCGAGGCTATAGTTGAGGAGATTTGAACCCAGGATGGGAAATTCCCAATTGTGCTCGCCCACCAACTTGCTCGCTTTTGATCGAGCTATTATGTAATTATTTATTTTAATTATTTTAAATTAGAGTAAGCTTCATAATTCTCATATGATTTTGCATTTATTATTACAACAAATTTTACTTTTGCACCTATCTCATATGACAAATTAAGTATTTGTTTGCGACAATTTTTTTGTTTTTTTTTTTCAAACAATAATCCTAATTTCATTTCGTTACTATTTTATTATTGCTTTCTCATTGCTTTACAATAATTTATATGGTAAAATTTTATTTTTTACAATCAAAATTATTAAGTTGTTTTCTTCATAACCAACTATATAAACATGCTTTGAACATTAGTAGTTGCCAATAGGGCTGCAAGCGAACCAAGCGTTCAACGAGCTACTCGATGCTCGGTTCGATTAAAGCTCGTTTGTGATTGTTTAACTAACTAAACAAACAAACTTGAACAACATTTTAAATACTTGATTCTTAAATAAACAAACTTGAACACTAATGTGTTCGGTTCATTTATGTTCACGAACAACATCATTTGAAGTTCATGAACAAGCTCGACATTAAGCTCGATAAAAAGCTCGATAAAAGCTCGAATGGAGAGAAATGAAACAGGTAAGCTTCATTTAAGAATATATTCATATAGATTAATCATATTTTTATTTTAAATAGACAAATGTTTTTATTATAAATTTAATTTTCAGAACAAAAGACATTTCACATATGTCTATGTTTGCTAGATTATTTGTTTAAGATGTTCATGAACAAATTTAATGTTTATTTGTTCAATAGATTGTTTGTTAAATATGTTCATGAACATAGCTAGTTAAGGCTTGTTTGTTTAAAGCTCGATAAGCATTAAATGAACAAAAAATGAACAGAACATGAACCAAACATGAACACCCTTAAATT
The DNA here is from genome assembly GCA_016618105.1 of Dendrobium huoshanense. Taxonomy (NCBI): domain Eukaryota; kingdom Viridiplantae; phylum Streptophyta; class Magnoliopsida; order Asparagales; family Orchidaceae; genus Dendrobium; species Dendrobium huoshanense. The sequence goes on from CM028347.1 coordinate 20,504,742, forward strand.
CAACGAACCAAACATGAACACAAGCAATAAGGCTCGAATCAAACATGAACCGAACTTGAACAAGATAATGATAAATGAACTCAAACATGAACACTAGCATACTCGGCTCGGCTCGGCTCGTTTGCAGTCCTAGTTGCCAAACTATTTATACGTACTTTAAAGTATGAGGAGTAAAGCACAAATGAGTTAAACCATACAGTATGACATTAAATTTATTTACATTAATTTATACATATTTGTAGTATTCATAAACATATATGTTATTGGGTTTGAAAATATCTCTGACTAACATAATTTTTGCACATGGAGCAAAAATCGTGATAATCAATTGACAAAAAAAAAAAAAAAGATGCCGATTTCTATTTTGACAATGTAAGGTCTTCTGATTTAGATTCCAATTTTATGCACCTTGTCTCTCCATTCAAATCAAACCTGACCATTTTTGTGGAGTTATTGGTTCTTCAAAAGCTCTTCTATAAACCTTGACCTAATTAGTCTAGCCACTAGGAGAGTTATTGAGCATACATTAAAACTATGGGAATTAAATTAAAGTTTCATACATTAAAATTATGGGAAAGAGTTATTGAGCATAGGTTATGTCGTCATACTGATGTTTCTCAAAATGAATTTGGATTCATGCGGGGTAAGTTTGCTATGGAAGCTATAGGTTTATTGAGAGGTTTCATGGAGAAGTATAGAGAGAATAAGAAGGATCTACATATAGTATTTATTGATTTAGAGAAAGCATATAATCAAGTTCCTAGATAAGTGCTTTAGAGAGTTCAATAAAAGAAAGGAGTTAATAATGCTTATATTCAAGTCATTAAGAATATGTATGTAGGAAATGTTATTTGTATTCATACATAAGATGGGTCGACCAAGTATTTTCCTATTTATGTTGGATTACATCAATGATTAGCTTTAAGCCCATATCTTTTTTATTTTAGTCTTAGATTTTATTACTAGGCATTTGCAAGAGGATGTACCCTAATGTATGTATTTTGCTAATATCATTCTTCTTATTGATAAGACTAGAGTGGGAGTTGAAGAAAAACTTGAACTATGGAGGTCAACCTTAGAGTTCAAAGGGTTTTGTTTGAGTAGATCTAAAATTGAATACATTGAGTGTAATTTTAGTAATAATAGATCTAGTGGGGGGATTGTGACTTTAGGCGATCAAGTCATTAATAAGAGTACTCATTTTAGATATATTGGGTATATTGTCCAAAATGATGGTGAAATAGATTGGAATGTTATTAGTAGAATATAACTTGGATGGTTGAAGTGGAGGAATGCATCAGGCATGTTGTGTGATAGAAAAGTACCCCTCAAACTTAAGAGACAATTTTATAAGATAGTGGTGAGACCTGTAATGCTTTATGACGCAGAATGTTGATCATTAAAAGAGAAGCAGAAAATTAAGATAAATGTTACAGAGATGAGGATGTTTAGGTATATGAGTGGTTTCACTTTTAGAGATAGAATACTAAATGAGTATATACATGAAAAGGTTGGACTAGCTCCATTGGCATATAAGATTTGAGAGAGTCGCCTTAGATGTTTTGGACACATAAAGCGACAGCCTTCTGATGATTCGATTATGAGAGTTGATGTATTAGATCCGACTTATGTTAAGAAAGATAGAGGTAGACAAAAAAAAACTTTGTTAGAAAATATTAGAAATAACAAATTTTTTATTAGATTTAAATGTGAATTTGACTCTTAATAGGGCTCAATGGAGAAAAAGGATCCATATTGCCGACCCATGTACTTGATGTTGTTGTTGTATTTAAATAATTGTCATACCATATTGGTATGCTAAATCTCTGTCATAAATGTAAAATTACAAGCTAACATCTTTTATTAGAATGTAATAAGTTAACACCCTAGGACATTCTCCTTTGAGGAGGTCATCACCAATATTGAAGGGTAAGACCCATGTTATTATAATATGACCAACTTTATTATATATTTAATATAATTATCATCCAAAATATAAAGCCTAAAATAGAATACATTACTTTTAGACATACTAAAATTTTTAATGCCATATGACACTAATTCATCATATCTATGACTATGTGTCGAGCTCTTTAAGTCTTCCTTTCCTATTTGATATTTTGAAGTTCATCTCCTTTCATATATATATATATATATATATATAATGGAGCATAATGTCTTATATCTTTTGAGATATTACAAATGTACATTTCACTTAATTGTATAATTATAAATATTTAAGTAAGATTGTAGCTTGTGAGCTATATATATCAATAGTAATATTTGTATATTGATCTGTTGAATCAAATTAATTTCAATTGACTCATTCTTAAACAAGCAAATTGATTTCAACCACTAAAATTTAGCTATTACTATTAGCCCTAATCAGCACGGCAAAACAAGTCCTGTAATTCCAAGGGATTTTAACTTTGAACAAACATTTTTGTTTCTTTCACTAAAACGTTGCGGTTTGTCGTTAATAGGCTGTTTTTATTTTTAATTTTTTTTAATCTAAAGAAAGGAATATCTTAACTTTATTCATGTAATAATTGCCCGCAGTTTTAGCTTGTATAAATTCTTAAAAAAATATGAGATAATAGACTTTTCTTCTCTATGGGTGTCAATATTTGATCCGATCTAAAATTCTATTAAGATTTGATTTAAAAAATTTCGGATTCAAGTCAACCTATTTTATAAATGTGTCTAGTTTGGGTTTTAGTTTCTAACCCGTTTTTAATTTCGGGATGAGTTCAGGTCAAATTGAAACATGAAATCAACCTGAAACTAACTTGGGTCACCCCCTTGCCAGCAGTGATCCCGCACTCACTCCCGCTACGATCCCTTGCGCAATCACGTTCACATGTGCATGGCCACAGTCGTGCTGCTGCAACACCTGGGCCCGCACTCGCACCAGCAAAATCTTCGCCGCAACACCTTGGCCCGCCCTAGCACCAGCACCCTCGCCTGCGCATGCTCCTGCACTAGCTTGTCACCACGCCAATAGCCTCGCCTACATGCGCTCCCTCACTTGCATGATGGACTCGCTCTCGCCCCCTTCGTCGGCATGCGCTCACGCCCACACGCACTAGTGCTTGGTTGCATTACGGGTTAGCAGGTCAAGTTCGGTCAACCCGTATTAGGGGCATGAAGAGTTCGAGTTCATATTACTGACTCGTTGGCCTAATCGGAACAGGATCGGGTTAAGTTAACTAAAGGTGGGTCAATTTCTTCGGGTCAATTTCTTATTAGACTGAACTTGACCCGAAAACTTATTTTGAGAGCCATATGTCATAACTCTTCAAGAATGATCAAAATTATTTTTAATCTGTTTAAAGTTTTATTTCAATTTTTAATTTTTAAATTGTGATATAAATAATCTCACAAAATATTTTTTTGATCTCTATTTAAACAAAATTAAAGAACTAAATTGATACTTTTATTTGAAAAAAAAAAGAAAAAAAATTGGAGATCAATTCGATCTCTTTCTCGAAGAAATTGACATAAATTATAAAACGTATACTTAGGATATGTTAGTGGAATATTAATAAAAGCAGGTATGATTATTATATTCAAAACTTAAAATTTATTTTTACCATCATTTAATTAACTTTAAGTCAATTTAGTAATAAAACTAATTTATTTCAACTCAAAAATACATTAAGAATAATTCAATATGTAATAACAATAATTTTTGTAATTCATTTTGCATTAAGAACCTGATAATTAATTACAACTCATTCTTTTAGCAATTACTATTTTTTTATTACTAAGCAAAACAAAGTATATGTATGTATGATAAGTTGTTTGCTCCATATGTTTTCTTGATTTGTAGCTTCTGGAAATATTAATAGAATTGTTAGCTGGTTGGAAATCTCTTTGATTTATACTGTTCAAAGGAGGTGGCCTATGGTAAACTGTGGAGGGTCAAAATTAGAGAAGCTACTATCTAACAAGTTTAAAAGAATTTCTAATAATCTATCATGGAGGATAGTTATCTCAATGTGTGAAACTCTTTAAGTAAAAGAAGTCAAATTCTTAAACATTGAGGAGACTTTTTGTGTAATGGTTGAAATTTCATTCAAGAAATGCAGTAATTAAGCGTGCTCATCCCAAAGCAATTCTGGGATGGGTGACTTATTGGAAAATTACAACAACAGGACAAAACCGTGAGGCTCTTAGGCCAAAAAAGATAATATCTTGATAATTAAGAGTTTGGGCTGTTACAAATGGTATCTAAGCAATACACCTGTTGGAAGATGTGAACTAAGTGCCATACAAGACAATGCTACGCCATGGGAGTCACTTCTTGAATCATGTATGGGACAAAGTGCTACATGATGGGAGCCATCACTTGAATTTGTAGGGTCCACCTCTAGAATACTATCTACCTAGTGGATGATTCAGAGATACATATGCTAATGAGGACGTCAGTTGCTTAAGTGACGGAGATTGTGAAATCCCTTAAGTAAAAGAAGCTAAATTCTTAAACCTCGATGCACCTTTTTGGTGTAATGGTTGGAATTTTATTTAGAAAATTATGCAGTTAAGCATGCTAATCTCAGAGCAATTATGGGATGGGTGACTTACTGGGAAGTTACACCAATAGGACAAAATCATTAGGCTCTTAGGCTAAAGTGGACAATATCTTAATAGTTAAGAGTTTCAGCTTTTACACAATGTACAAGACTCACACCCATTTTGTAAATACCAACACCTTAAACTCACTTGGAAGATGACATAAGAGCTTGCTCGAGAGAGGAACATAATGGGCTTATTTGTGGAAGGAAGAAGCTCGACTACACATAATCTATTATAATTGCGAATAATTATTCTTATCGTCCATTGGGAGAGAAGTTAACTCAGATCCTATAGAGGTCACTACAACCTTTGTGGAGGCCACCTCGTCAACCACAAGGTCAATGGCACATTCTCATAACTAGAGGAGAGCATCACTCTCCAAAGACTTGTCATGTTTCGACCCCCAATTATAATTTCTGAGCCCTCAATCTTAGTTAGCAGGGTCGTGGCCGCCTTGATATTCTTGGTTGCACTTTAAACCACTTTGTAGGAAGAGGGACGACAAGTCTGATGAATCCTTGCACAACAGAGGGTAATATTGACACTTTTATCTTTGCTCTTTGAATGAGCACTTCCCCTCTTACAATTTCTTTCATCCTTAGAGGGCAAAATACTATGTTCCTCACAAGTTTTGTGCTAGCATCGCAAGTTCGACAGGATCCATTTTATCACATTTATAAGAAATTAAGGTTCAACAATATATATATATATATATATATATATATATATATATATATATATATATATATATATATATATATATATATATATAAAGGTTCAACAAAATATTTAGAGGATTGAAGAGCTCTAATGCGAGATCGCTTCTTAGAGGTGTTGGATGTGAGAGATGTCATATCACTATCATCATGAGGAATCTATGTGATAATCGAGTCTACAATAAAAATAAGACAATCACTTTGTATATAATTTCCTTTAACTGTTTGGTATCCTTATTAAGTGCTCGTAATTAATTCACTTGTCATTTTCACACTCGCCCTCTAAATGGTCAAGTGAAACCAGGAACTAGATGTACACTCGCATACATCTTTTTAGATATTTAATAGGTAATTAGCGGGTCATAGCAAGTGAACTCTCGCATCATAGACCTCAGAATGAGAATGCATGTGAGGGTCATCGAGCCCCAACATGGTAGATTAGTCAGAGGGAAGTTACCTCTCATAAGAAAATCCAATAACTTCAGAGTGCTCGTTAGCCATCACATCCAACCGACCATATAACCTACTTCCCTTGTGACTTAAACACACTTAACCTTAACAAAAGGTCACCAATGACTTCAGAGTGCTCGTTAGCCATAATCATCTTAATTTATCCCCCACACGTAGACTCGCCTACCTCTATTCGCCTCTGTTCACTCAAGACAAGAGAACTCTCCATGAGGTAGAAGCATAAAAATGAGAGATGTAATCATCCATCGAGCTGGCTAGAGTTTGCCACATGTCTAAGGCAACCCTTACCAAGGGTCATTAATTGTTATGATTTTTATTTCTTTATTAACTCAAGTTTTCTCATAGCTATCAAATCTTTATAAATAAAGAGAGAGGATGAATGTTTTCAATCTTTTTTGCATTTTCTATAAACACTTGAGTTATCAAATTATTTTTCATAGAATTTTCACTCTCTATCTCTTCATTCTCACTAAAGTTCTCATGTCATATCCTGTAGAGCTTGCCTACTAGTATGATCGGATGTCGCCCATCAATAAAGATTTAGATTTGTTGACCTATGCTCAAACTTATATATATATATATATATATATATATATATATATATATATATATATATATATATATATATATATATATATATATATATATATATATATATATATATATATATATATATATATATATATATATATATATATATATATATATATACGATTTAAAAATAATTCCCCATTCATCTAAGGCTTCAAAATTGAATATCAGCTCAATTTTTCTTATGCACAATGGCTCATGGACAATGATTCCCCTTGCAAAAGGCATCAACATATTTGCATTATAGGTAGGTATTATTTGCTAAGTAATTTAGCATATTAATCATTTCAAAAGTACGTGTATTATTGTTAATAATCAATAAGATGCTTTATTTAATTTGTAGTTTATATCCTCAACCTCTTTTGTCTCAATGTTGATTCTATGATAAATTTTGATGTACAACTCAATTATTATTCTTATTATTATTATTTTGTTTTTGCCTCACTATTGGGTTAAATAATTAAATATTTTTTGAATAATAAATGACATTTAGTTCATAAGGATGTGCTAATTATGTGCTAATAAAAGATTTGATGAGGGTTTTATAAAATTATTTGTATGATTGATACTTATACTCTGCATGCCTCATTAAAGGAATTGTCATTATTGCTCTTGGCCTGTCCACTGGAAAAAATGGTCTAAAATAACTATTTAACTATATTTTTTTTTTTTCATAAAATTATGTATATAGTTTATTGAATAATGTTCTTAGAAGTTAAGAAATGTGATAAAATGTTAAAAAATTTTCCTTAATTAAAAAATAATGATAAAATTAGACAAACTTTTCATATAATATGTGACTATAGCTTAATATTTTAAGAATATAAATAATATCAATATATTTTGACGCAATTTATATCACAATAATAAGAAAAACTATTTGGAGTTATAAGCTTGAAAACATTTAAATTTTATTAAAACAAAATTAATTCATGATATATATAGCTTTTATAATTAAGAACCAAAAATAGAATGACAAAGGTCACATATGAGGAAGGAGAAGGATTAGTCATAAAAAAGGAAGGGATAAATTTGACCATAGATGAATCTCCATGAAATTTAAGTCACTTAGTAATTCTGTATTCTTGCACTAAAATAGAACCTTCTAGGAGGAGTGTGTACCTTGACTTGTCATAGTGATGTGGCAATGATTTTGGCTTTGAGTCTAATTGGGTGGACAAGAATTAAAGAGTTTGTGTGGCCACCTTTTGCAAGATTATTACATAATATATTATAACATGAATTTAATAGCCACATATATTAAATTTAATTAAATCAACATTAAATCATAAAGATAATAATATAAAATTATTTAAAATTCATAAACTATGACTCCATTTGAGAATGTTTTTTTTGCTTCTTTCTTAAATCAATTTCTAGCAAAAAAAAAACTAGAAAGCAACTTTAAGAAGCAGTAAGAAAGCCATCCCAAATAAACCCTATTTTGCATCAATATCAGTTTTGAGGGCCCTACCCCTCAAAGTTATTAGTTGACAACATTATTGAGGTTGAAGGATAAGGTCGCATTTAATAAAAAAAAATTATTATGATATCTACAACTCTTCATCTAACAGAATTATTAAGAGGGTGGTTAAAGTTTCAAAACTGGCTCCAATAACTCTTAAGATGTCTTTATGTCTAGGCTTTGGATCATTAAATTTAGATGGTGATAGACAAGTTAGAATAGAAGGTTTAATTTTGACCACCAGTATTTTTTTGATTAGCCATTAATTTTCTTCCTTGTTTTGTCATAGCACTCATGTTGTTCATGCTTCTTCGTCAATGAAGGGACTGAATTAGTGAGAAATAAGATTAAGAGACTTTTTTTTGGTTAAAACCCTCAGAAGGGTCTACACGTTAAATTAAAAAGAGAATTATATGTACTCAAAGAACCATAAGCTCAGCTAAAAATACAATCTTTGAAATAAAAACTAAGAGCTGTTGGTTATATCTATACAATTAAATAAGAAAACCAATAAACAGAATAAAGCCAGCCCCAAGGACTGAACAAACTAAAGGGTCAATAGCCAGCATCCATCAAAATCCAAGAAGAGCCAAAGCAATCAAAAGAAGCCACAAATAGGGAGAAGGACGAATAAACTAGCCAACTAGTACATGAGAAGCCACCAAGGAAACTACAAGAAAACTTGCAAGACGAGGAAAGAAGCAAAACTACCATGCATCCAACCAAGCCAATAAGGAGCCACCAGAAAGCAACCCACAAGGATAATAAAAACTAAAGCCCGAACACATCCAGAAAAAAATAGACAAACAATAGCCCCCAAACACAATAGCAAGATCTCAAAAAAAAAAACATAGTGGCAACAACCAACGAGGCCCAAGAAACCCGAGCACAAGATAGTCGAAACAAGACCCAGTACCCTCTTGGCATGAAAAACCCAAGCAAAAGAGAAGAAATCCAAAAGTCAAATAATTTATTTTTGTATTTCCTTTGCCAGCTTTTATAAAATAACCATCCTCAGTAATTTGAATCACATTAAGATCATAGATTTCTTTGGAGTGCATCCCATGCACATCACTCACTTCCTTAGCATTCCAATTATATGCAAAATCACAATCTTCAAGCTAGTCTCCTTGAACCATCTTATATCCCTTCGAATTAGCAACTAATTGAGCTAATAAAGCATGGTTAGAAATAAGGGAAATAGCCACATCAATGAGAGGAACAAGGATTTCAACGTTCAAAACAACATGCTTAGGACTGTTTGAAGCAACAACACCATTAAGAGCTAAAGCATCAACTCCGATCGCAATATTAATAGGTAAGCACAAAGCCAAAGTAATCAAAGGACTAATAACATCCCTGGCCACAAGGCCTAAAGGAGTAAAAATATCATTAACCACTGCAGTATGACTAGGAAAAAATAGGTATCCCAGAAGCTATATTACCTAATTATCCAGATCACCAGTTGCTCCACCATCCCCAGAAATCAAAGAAATAGAAATATCAATCGAATCCTTCACAACATCAACATAAATAGGACTAGCTATGAGATTAATGAAACAATTATTTTAATTCATGTTTACATCAACACCTTCTCTGATAGCACAATCAAAGTTCATAGGTGGAACATACGGAGCAACTACCTCCTCAACATAAACGAAATCACTCATAGGTAAAGCAGAAGTCAATTGAGTGGCAACATCCACCAAACAACAAAAAATATTCCCTACTACATCATCACTAGGACCCAACTCCAGAACCATATCATTTGCATCACAAGAATTATCATTAACCACCCAATTATTAATAGGCAGAGAAGGAAGCAAGAAAGGGCTAACAGAATTATCCAAAACTCCAACATTATTCCCTCACATCTAATATTAACAATAATAGGTTTAGAAGCATCAGGAATAATAATAGGCAGGGTAGAAGACAGAAGAGGGTTGCAATTACCATTCAAATGCCCTATATATTTAAAAGAAGCACAAAAAGGGGAAAAATTCTCCATCATAACTTGCTGAATATAACTAAATTTTTCTAGACCCAACCACACTTTATCAAGGTAAATTTTTGTGCTGTTAATCTTAACCAACACACGAGCCACAAAAGGATGAAAACTAGCGGAAGTAGCATTATCAACCTTCAATGGCCTACCAAACATTGGGGGGGGGGGGGGGGGGGGGGGGGTGGACGAGGGCAGAGATTTGGGAAATAAACTCAAATAGGGATCACTGGAGACTCAACACTAGCATCAAATAAAGGAGACAATTTGGTCAGTTTCATGTAGCAATTATAAACTAGGTAAGATCTATGAAAAAAAAAACCATACTATAATCAAGATCATTTATCAATTTAATCAAAATATGCAACAAATAAAGCAAGGTGGCTGAAACATCACCAATAAGCTTAAGGTTGAAGAAGAATATGCAAATAGAGTCAAGAGAGAGTTGCTTAGAAGGGAAGAAACCAACTAACAAAAATTAAAAAGTGGTTGCCATAGCCAAAATCTCCTCCTTCGATATCCAGAGTGAAATCAAGCCACAAAAAGAGGTAGATTTAAGATCAAGAAATCTCAAATCAAACGAGCTAGATAAGAAAGCGCATCAAGAAAGGAGCAAGTTTTGAATGGATCCTCTAAAAAACTAGGGTCGCACATGCGATTCACCACCATACCGGCCAAAGAAGACGGAGGTGGACGAATCGAAAGAAAAAAAAACAGAAAAAATTGCGAAAGGAAATAAGACAAAGACTTCCCTCGATGAACCACCGATGAGGGGCGCTAGCGCCACCGAGAGGGGATAGGGTGAAACCTTAGCAGAGTAGCGGATGTTCTTGAAAATAAATGTGATAACAAGAATCTAAAAAAAAAAAAATTTAGAGCATAGAGTGTGCAGAGTTAGGTTACTCAAATTGTTATTAGTTAGTTTTATGTAGTGAATCTCTCACCTTATCTTATTTGTAGAAGCTTCCATTTTTTATCTTTTATTTGTTGGGAAAAGGGTGAAGGACACTATAGATGAATGAATTTTTAAAATTCACCTAATGCTTTAATTGTGGTTAATAAATTTAACTACTGAGCATAATCTTACAGTTTTAAAATTTTATCAGATTATGAGGGATTATGATATAATATTAATTTTTTGGGTTAATAATTATTTTTTATTTTGATAAAAATGACACACTTTTAGATTACCTGGTGGAAATTTTTTAGAAAATTTTCTAAATATCCAGAATAGTCATATCTAAAATATAGAAAATTTGTAATCATGCACACAAACCCCCGGTGTAATATCTTATATTTAGACCCAAAAGATGTTATTATGGAAATTTCTAAATAAATTGGGATATTTATTGGATATTGTTTCAATAATTTTGAAGGCATAGAAGAATTTATATGAATTTTATACTGAAAAATATATTAAATTATTATTATATCATTATTTTTATAAATACCACGTTTCATTAACATAATCAAATTTCTCCTAATTTTTTTTTCATGAAATCAAATCCATAGAAAGGAATTATGGAACTTTAGAGAGAAAGAGAGGAGAGAGAAAAATAAACAAAGATTTGGAGGGTATAGAGTGATTTTCTTCTATCAGACATATTAGCAAATTTGTTCGACTCGCTGTATGGAATCATACCCTATTTTTTATTTTAATAATTTGATTTTTTTTAAAGTTTTTTTTTTCAAATTTATATTTTTATCACTAAAAAATAAGAATAATTTTGTATTGGTAAAATTTCATCGCATAACTTTTGGTGTGTGATAGATCTCATCAATTTGAGCATTTAAGTTAGAATATATTAAATTTTTACATGTTAAATTGGAAGTTATAAATTTTTGTAATAAATGCAGAGTATATAAATTTGATAGATTTTCTTGTATTTATAAATTTATGTATTTCATACATGATATTGACTTAGTATTTGTATTTAAGTGAGGAAGGCCAGCTATTAATAATAGAATTAATACATGTTGACTCTTAAAATTTCATACCCTGCATAGGAGGGTGGGCTGATGTGCTTTCCTTAAAAAAAAAAAAGTTAGTGATATAATCCTAGTTGCAGTCTGTAACTGATTGATTAAATTATGCCGACAAATAGAGGATGGCGACTCTTAAATGATGATTGAAAATCACCTGCAAAAATAAATAATTAATAGAAATAAATGAAAGAAAATATGATAAATAGCCATGACAGATAACATATGTAATGAAGAAAACATCATATTAAAGTTGAATGTCATGCATTGCTTTTCATAATTTTTTTCATGATTATATTTACATGATAGTACATTAAATTGATTGATAGTATAATTGAAATCATGTTGGTATTAATATTGGTATGACATATCATAACATACTGACATGATTCATTAGGTAATAGTCATATTTATTGATTTTTCTTATAATTTGATAGTAAATATATCTATTTTGACTATATTGATTTTATTATTACTTTTACTCATATTAAAAGATGATTGATATTGAGTATAACTGGTTATATATATTAAATATCTTGTCTTTCATTAGAAGTAGTGAGGAGTGTTGGTTACTTGCTGGGATTTTTAGTTCATTTTATAGATTTTTATGATTTCAGGTTAGGGAAGGGGTCTTGACCAGTTGGAGTGAGGTTGATAAAGATATTGAGATTTTCTTTTGATTTTATTTATATTTTTCCTTATTCTTTTGTAGTTAGGAGCTTGTGATAGAGTAATAATTGTACTTATCTCCTAACTATTTAAATTCATTTTGGGAGAAGATAAATAATGTAATATCTTAAGGTATACAATTACTAGTTTCTTTCACATGATATTTGATTATATTGATGATTTATAAAATCTCCAATATACTATTTATTAAAATGATAAACATACAATTCTTTCAAATTTAATTTTGGCCATTACACCTGGGACTCATTTTAAAATAGATTCAAATAAACATATGCATACATAACATTCATAGTCATATACTAGAGGTGTTAAACATAGAAATTTAGTAGGTTACATTTACCATACCAGGTCAAAATAAGTACAACTATGAATAGATTCAATAGGTGTTACAATCTTCCCCTCCTCAAAAAATATCATCCTCGACATTTCAAAACTCATATCAACAGAATAGATCGAGATATAGCCATCTATTTTCAGATTATTTCTCCCAAGTGACTTCTTTTTGTTATATGCTTCTAATGCAACTTAACCATCATAATATATTTATTCCTTAATCTTCTAACATTATAGACAAGAATCCTTTTCAAATCTTCTCTATAGCTCTAATTTGGATGTATTACAGCCTCATCCGCAAATACTTAATTCTCAAAATCAAATGCTCATTTCCTTAGATATGATATACAAAATAAATCATGAATATATGACAAATGGTTTAGTAATTATAACGTATAAGCAAACTTTTATTGTGATGCCCCAGAATCTAAATTAGAAGAATTATTCTTTTCATCTTTTAACAAACAACCAAAACTATCTAATATCATCTATCAATATTAAATAACAAAAAAAGATTATATAATTCAAAACATTAATGTACACATATGTATTCATTCTAAAAAATTATATATATTCATATAACATATCTATCATGTCATGAGTACAAAAGAATAACTAAAATAAAAAGAATCTGAATTTGAAGAAATCATGACCAGTCTCACACTCCTGCTCCCTTGCCCTTACATAAAATCATTTAATCACATATAATGAGCTAAAAATGTAGCATGTCACCAAAGCCTATAACTGAATTCAAAGCACGACAAATGAGCAATAAGCATATATAAAGTTAAATTATAGTAGTTACATTTATATAATTATTGAATCAGTGTAGAAATATTAAAATTTTTATTTAATAATAGTAGAATTTATAAACAATAAAATATTATAATATGGAAGTAATAAAGAAGTAAACTAATATGAGTGTCAAATCTATAAAGCAATCATCATATCTGTAATACCAATTAGTATAAAAATAAGATAAAAATATCAAATCAAAATATTAATAAAGATTGTTAAAATTAAATTAATGTAATAAATCATATATGAATGTACACATGTTATCCAATTATTCTATATCAGTATCAAATCAGTATTTTATGTGTTCTTTATGTCACATGATTATTGTACAGTGAATAAGTGGTATTAGTATCTAAATATGTAACAATAACAATCTAGTGGTAGGAGTAGTAGAATAATATAATAATATTAAATCCATAGAGTAAAAAAATATGTATAATAATAAAAATAATACATAAAAAAATATGCATTTTAGTAGTCACACTAAATAAGTAAGAAGTCATAGTTATCAAGATATTTTTCAATATTATAATAGTATAAGTAAATTATTGGTTGAATAAACAGAATCGTTACTCTTTGCCCATATGTACAGTAAGTCAGTAATCATATCTTTATAACTCTCAAATCAATGTATTACATGAATCAGTAGAGGTTAACACTAAACTAAAGTATTTAAAAGAAAGCCCGTCAGCCCACCATCATGTACATGTCAATCAGTCTCCAACCAATATGTCAACTAGTCTTTACTTGTCTTTTACACACATATTATTATCACTGTACTATAACAGTAATATCAATCACATATTTACATTCATTTTTAATACATTTCAATAAATATAATATAATTATACTTAATTTATAAAATGCTAAAATATTCTAATGGTAAATAATAAAAAATTTATTGAGTAAAAATTCACATTTTTATAAATTAATCAAATTACTAAATAATGCATAAAATAACATTATGAAGCCTTAGTTGAACTAAATTACTATTTTTAAACTTCAAAATAAATTTTTGAGTATGCAAAAATTTTATATTTTTAAAATTATATGGTGAAATTTTTTAAATAAATACTCAAAACGTTCATGATCTCAATATATATAACATATAAAAACTTTTGTAGTGAAAGTTTTACCAATAAAAAAATATTCTCATTTATCGATAACGAAAACACAAATTTGATCAGAAAAATATCAAAAAATAAAATCTTTGAAATATGAAATAGGATAAATGTTCTTTACTGCAAGACGGGTAAAATTTTCAATAGGCTGACTAACAAAAATCACTCTGTGTCATCCAAATATGAAATTTTCTTTTTTTCTCTCTTATATTTTCTCTCTAATTTATCTAAAACCTTCTATATTATGCCAAAATAAAGAGGAGAAAAAGGAACTAAATTAATGCTTTAAGATATTTTCAAATAAATAATAGTATAATATTAATATAATAATATAATTTAATCAATTCTTTAGTATAAAATTTAAATAAATTATTTTAGGATTTCAAAAATTATAGAAAATATCCATAAAATAAATCATTTTATTTAAAAAATATTGATGAAATACGTTTTTAAAACAGACACCTAGTGTTCCCAAAATCTCCACTTGTACTGACATGTGTAAATTTCTTAAGGATTTTCATCGATGTCCAAAAATTACGAAAACATTCGTGCAAATAAAATACTATAATAACAATGCTATTGAGAAGACAGTTTGTGATTTGAAGTTACATTGACTCCAGAAAAAAATTTACCTCGATCAAAATACAGGCTATTACATTCAAATCATTTCAATGATCTTAAATGATACAATATATCTTAGACTTCGTTTTCCTTCCCTTCCAAACTTTCTTACACCTTTCATTGGTCTGATCTTCACATAAACAAAATTTCTAACCTAAAATTTTATAACTCGATCTTTGCATCATAATACTCTTTACGTATGTCCTATATAATTTTTAATCTATCTCTAATTAGATGAATCTTTTTAGTAGCATCATTTACTAAGGTTGGTCCAATCAGATTCTACTTTCCTTCCTCTATCCAAGATAGCGGTGTTATACACTTTTTATCATATGGAGCTTTATAAGAGGTCATACATATGCTTGATTGAAAACTATTGTTATATGAAAATTCGATCAAAGGTATATGTTCTTTTGAGTTCCAAAAAAAAAAAGTAAAAAGTCATAATCTCAGAAGGTCTTCTAATACCTGAATAGTCCTCTTAGATTGTCTGTTCGTCTATAAATGGAAAGTCTTACTGAAATGTGGTTAAATGCCAAGTACCTGTTGAATGCCTTTCTATAACCTGGAGATAAATCATCCATCCATATAAGAGATTATCACTTTCATTATTCCATGCAGTCAAACAATCTCTCACATATACACATGCCTTGTCCTAGGAAATTTCATATCAAAATTCATTGTTACTTCTTTCCATTTCCACTAGAATAGGAAATGATTGCAGAAGTCCTTCCGATTATTATTGTTTGGCTTTCACTAACTAACAAACTTCACATTTATAATTAAAATATGCCACATCTTGTATCAATACAGGCCATAAGCATATACCTTTCATATCATTATATATCTTGCTACTTCCCAAATGAATAATATATCTTGAATAATATGCTTTATGTAGAATCATTTGTCTCAGATCGCCAAAACCAGAAACCAACAATATATTCTTACAAAAATGACTCCATAATTGAACTATCATAGTTCAGGTTTATTATCATACTTGACATGATCAATCAACTTCAGATACTTTGTATGTAACTTATGGGCTTCCTAATTCTATTCCTGTAGAGATGGTTGAATAATCATATGAGCCAGAGTACCAGAATCCTTATCAATAGGAGTAATTACCTCAAACTTTAACATTTTCATATCTCGAATTAGAAGATTATCTGAAGTAAGTAGAAGGCTTAAGACATTAAACGACTTTTTACTTAAAGCATATGCCACTACATTCATCATTCTAGACTGATAATGAATAGTTAAATTATAATCTTTCGTCAGCTCAAGTCATTTTTTTGTCTTAGATTATGATCCTTTTGAGTAAATCTCTACTTCAAACTCTAGTGGTTAGTGAAAATCTTAAACCTAACTTCTTATAAATAGTGTCTTCAGATCTTCAAAGCAAATATAATAGTAGTATGCTTTAAATCATGTCTCGGACAATTTCTCTCATATGACTTCAACTATCTGAAAGCATATGTTATAAATTTTTTATACTACATCAGAATTCATCTTAATCACTTCAGTAAAGCATCACTGAATACTTAAAATCCCTCTATACCTAATGGAATAGTTAAAATTAGAGTAGATGTCAAATAACTCTTTAGCCTTTGAAAGCAAATAACTCTTTAGCCTTTAAAAGCTCTCCTCACAATTAGACATCCATATGAAGGTCATTGACTTTTAAGTTAGCCTCTTCATATGTGCAAAATTTGATAAAATATTTCACAAATTTCTTATAATAACCATTTAGACATAAGAAACTACATACCTCAAATACTATAATAGGCCTCAGCTAATTAATAATATTTTAGACCTTCTAGAGATTTATTTAAATACTTGCACTACTCACCACGTACCTAAGAAATAAAATATTCTTCAGCTAGAATTTACACATAAAGAACTTAGCATATAACTAATCATGCCTTAGTGTCCCTAGAATAATCCTCAGTTCTTTGCATGATCCTCTTCAGAAGTTGAGTAAACTAGAATTTTAATGAAGATGATAATAAACTAAACCAGATATTCTTAAAATATTATGTTCATTAATTCTATATAAATTGTAGGTGTATTAGTCAGCCCAAAAAGAATAACTAAAATTTTGAAATACCCATATATCGTATTGAATGTAGTCTTCACCACATCTTTCTCTCTCACATTCACATGATAATATATAGATCTCAGATCAATCTTAAAAAACATAGAAGTTCTAACAAGCTTATTAAACAAATTATTGATCTTAGGCATGTAATACTTAATATTAATTGTGACCTTGTTTAGTTACTTGTAATTGATGCACATGCACATAACATCGTCATTCTTATTCACAAATAGAACAGGTTATCCGGCCCCATAGAGGCACTCTAGGATGAACAAAGCCTTAGTCGTTAACTCCTAATGTTGCACCTTTAACTCCTAAATTTTCTTATGTGTCATCCTATACATAGCTTTGGATATTGGAGCATTGCCCAAAAACACTTGAATACATATCTTAATATCCCTTTTAGATGGAAAATTCACTAACTCCTTTGGAAAAATATTGAGAAACTCCCTTACTAGTGGGACATCATATAAAGCACTAGATTTCACACTCCTATTTTGAATAGATTATAGGAATACCATACACCCTGTCATGCCCCATTATCAAACTTGGAAGAATGATTCTTTTTATCTTTTATAATTTATAATAATGACTATGAGAGCTATCTAAATTCTTTATTCAAGAATTTAAACTAGTAGAGGAAATCATTCTACTGATAAAAAAACCAATATTCATATGTATTTATAATAAAAAATTATATACAATAGGCTGGAGTTACACAATCATAACATGCAATCTATCTGCTCATAACTATAAAAGAATAACTAAATAAAATAATAAAAAATTCTAGAGGATTTGGAAGAATTATTCTTTCAAATTTGATTAATTGGCATGATGCACCCTTTCCTCCACAACCTATCCACTTGAATGATAGATATCAGACATGATAGAACTCCTCCAACTCTCTCAAATAAGAAGCTCTCACTATTCAAAAATTACATAACTCTCTTATTTAGACAATCAATTTAGGTCTTCTACCAACTAAACCAATCCATGCCCAAAATAATATCAAACAAAAAATAAATAATAATATTAAATTATACCTTACTGACTTCTCCATATCACAAAAAACATACCTTACTGACTACCATACCATCCTAGTCAACAATATAATAGACAAAGAGAAAGGTAATAATATGGAAAATACGTGTAGTAAATCAGAGCAATTTTCAGAAATAAATGAATGATTAGCTCCAAAATCAAATAAACTATAACAAGATAGATCATAAACATAAGTTGTACCTATAACAACATCCCAGAGCATCTTTGACCTCATGTTGAGTCAAATTATACATATGTGCATGACTTGGAGCTGGAGTATTAAGTCTATCAAACTCTCTCTAACTACTCCTATATTGTATCTCAAGTACAGAACTAGAACCACTCCCTTTGCTATATGATTTCTTAGTAAACATATGAGGTGAAACTGTCCTTAGTCTCCCTAATGGTCTAATAAACTCTCAAACTTAAGATCAAAATTTTGGGTAGGTTCTGTAGATCACATCCACCGATCTAAATAGAGTGTGAAATAGGTGTGAGCTAGCATAGCTCAGTAGATCACATTCATCGATCTAATTTTTTTATAATTCACTTATTATACATTTAATTTAATTTAAAGACCATTCATAATAAATTTGTTGTACTGAGCATAATATTAATCATAAATAACTGAAATAGAGTAGATTATACATTGGAAGTAAATACACTAGTACTGCATATATCATCGTATAAAATAATAAAATTTTTATCATGCCCTTATACCTCCCATGAGAAATAGATATGTGATTTTGGCCCTTATGACTTTCTATGCTAGCATATTAAAACGTAGACCCTTATGACTCCTAATGCTTAGCACATATTAGATATTAAGAAATTTAGGCTCTTTTAATTCCTTGTGCATTCAACATAATAGAACTTTATCCAACATAAAAGCCTCATAAAATCTTATATTTCAAGCAGATAAACATATATATCATTATAATATAATAAATAAAATATAAATAAATCAATTTTAGGAATTCACATAATGCTTTATTGGCAAGTAATAAATTTAACTAATGAGCAAAATTTTACAGTTTTAAAATTTTATTATATTATTAGAGATCATCGAGAATAAAATTTTGAAGCTTTTGTTGTACTACAATCTTATTTTCTTGGATCAGAATTATTTTTTAATTTGATAAAATGACACACTTTTCAAATTATCCAAAAGAAATTTTTAATAAAAATACCTAAATGTCTAGAATAGTTATATCTATAATATATAGAAAGTTTTTTTTTTTTTTGGGACATTTAGGCCATTTAAGGCAAACTCACACACACAACGCATACACATGGACTCGAACCTTGGACCTCTTAGTTGGAAGCCTAAGCTCTCAACCAATAGGCCAAGGGGAGTTGTGTATATAGAAAGTTACATAGTAAAAGTTTAGTAGGTATAAAGTTATTCTCATTTTTTTGTTATGAAATTATAAATTAAATCTAGAAAGTGGCAAATTTTTTTGTAATTTTTGAAAATTGAGATAAAAAAAATATAACATATCTCGATCAGAACAAGTTCCAAAATTAGGCCGACAAAAAAAAAAAAAAAAAAAGGCGCCAACTCCCTCTCTTTAGCAGGCTGACAAAGGAATGGGTAGGGGTGTCAATTTGGGTAAGCAGGTCGGGTTTGGGTCGAACCCGAGTTGACCCAGCTCTAAACAGGTCAACCCAAATCTGACCAATTTTTGTAAATAGGTCGGCATTTTCAACCAGTACCCGACCTGCACGGGTTACCGGGTTGACACGACCCGACCCTGATTTTTGAAATAAATCTCAAACGCTTGGGTTTTCGATCGCTACTCGCGGCGGTGGAGCTGCAGAACAGCAACAGGCAGCAGCGGCGTAGCGGTAGGAGGCAGCACGTGACACAGCGAGCCAGCGACGCGACTCGACGCTTCGGGATGCACAACGTACGCGAAGCGACTCGACGCTTCGGGACACACGCGACTTAACGCTTTGGGCAGCAGCGACAACACACGAACTCGGGTTCGATCAGGTAGGGAGAGCACTCGACGCTTCAAGCTGTAGGGTGGGCAACAGACGCGGGTAGAGGGTTTTTGGGTCATATTTGAATTGCTGGGTCAACCCGAACCCGACCTATTTTTTTAAACATGTCAGCTTGTTGAACCCGAACCCGACCCGTTTCATAAATGGGTCGACCTGAACCCGAATTTTTCTAGGTCGGGTCCAGGTCAGGTTTCGAGCCGTGTCAAAAATTGACACCCATAGGAATGGGTATGTATTTTGATAAAAATGATATGAGTGAAAATGGGGAAGTGTATTGCTTGAATAATAATAATACAAAAAAAAAATGAAATGATTTTATTTTGCTAGTTTTATTTTTTTATTAAAATATTAGATTATTAGCTGTAATTTGGACTTTCTTAGATTTTGGCTATTGGTTGAATTTTAGCTTTTATAAAACTAATTAAACTAAAAAAAAACTAATTGCACTATTATTTTTAAATTTTAAATTTTAAATCAATGAAGTACACGAAATGTTAAAAATAGTAATAATAATAATTAATAAGTGATAGAAAGTTCATCATGACCAGCACTTATATGCTTATTTAAAATGGTTATTTGATTTAATGAAAATATTATTATCATTCAAAATTTTAGTTTATTTAAAATTGAATCAAAAATTTATTTAAAATTGAATCAAATAAACTAAACATTATTTTAATTTTTGTTCAATATATATATATATATATATATATATATATATATATATATATATATATATATATATATATATATATATATATATATATATATATATATATATCAGTTTACATTTCTAGATTTTAGATCCCAAATAAATTGATTTTATAAGCATGTCAACCAATCAATCCAAACAAATCGATTGCAAATTGCTACGCTGGTTGAAACAACCCAACCCAAGCCTAATTGAAGGGATTGAATGCAAAACAAGCTCGATGCACCTAACTCGAAACCATATGAGCTTTTATCTAGTGCTTCTTTGGGCCAATCCCTACCATTCACGGTCACATGAGCTAGCCCCATCCTAATGGTACAATAAAAAACTCCATGGATTATCATCATGACAATTTGGTTTGGCTTAAGCCCTTAAGACAGCTCTCTTCTAACTATCTCTAACAATTTTAATAGCTCCAAACTATCCTTAACAAACTGATCTACTACAAAATGAGATGGCTTCCCATGCCATTCTCCAACCTAATTGAACCTTCAATCATCATAAAACACTAACTATGAAGAGCTTAATGAGTAGAAATTCTAGCCTATTGATATAGTCCATCTCAGTTTCTATTTACTTTATCAATCATATTTGTCTCATTAAAATGATGAATGATGGATGTATGACTAAATTTTACTAGAGATAAGATCAAGTGAAGGTTATCCTCTAGACCCCACATGGATGAATTAGTGTTTGATTCTTTATGAAGTGATTAATCATGATGAGTTGTGAGTGACCTTAGGATTATATGTCTCTTTTCCTTGAAGTCATGGGATTAATTTCGCTCAATTTGACTTCAATATATGATATGAAGTGAACCAAATACTAAGAGTTGATTATCTTTGACTGGAGGTTAAATTTGACGGCTCAATTAGCTAGCTCATTGGCAAATCATACAACTTAGTTTGTCCACATTGGACAAGCAAATTTTGCTTCAAACTTGCAAAGTCAATCCCCTGATGATCTTCGAAAAGTGTATGGCAATTAGGGGTGTCAATTTCGGGTGACGGGTTAGGTTCAGGTCGAATCCCAACTGACCCGGGTAGAGAAACTGGTCAAAAATCCGAACCCTGACCCAATCCGGCGGATTGCCGGGTGACCCGACCCGACCCGCGTGGTAGAGAACGTGGAAGCAGGCGACGGCGAGCGCGGCAGCGGGTGACGGCGAGCGCGGCAGCGGGCAACGGCGCGAGGGCGGCAGCACGCGGCAGCGTGGCACTCGATTGCGCGAGGCGCGAGGGTTGCAGCACGCGACATGCGGCAGCGCAAGCGCGAGCTCGAGGGGGGCAGCGGGCAGCGGGCGGGGGCAGTGGGCTGAGGGCGGGAATTTGAAATTTTTTAAATTAAACATGTTAGCGGGTTGGCAGGTTGACCCGGCAACCCGCCGGGTCAACCCGAACCCAACCTATTTTTTAAACGGGTCAATTTCTAGAACCCGAACCCAACTCGTTTTGAAATCGGGTCGAGTCCAACCCAGATTTTTCGGGTTGGGTCCGAGTCGGGTTTTCTTCTCGTGTCAAATATTGACACTCCTAGCAACTATGTAATTCAAGTGAGACTTAAATTAAATGAATTCAACTAACCCATCGACTTTAAAAAAATTATAACTTATTCAATTTAACTCAAAAAGAAAAAAAAGAATAAACTCTTTTTGAAGTCGAGAATGAGAGGAGAATTCAAATGAAATAAATTCAAACCTTAATCCTTGTTACTTAGGAGATTTTAATTTCCTAGGAGAAAGGGTTCAATAAGTCAAGTGCATAATTGAACTCCAATGGCTATAAAATTCTCATCAAATGTTCTTAGGGCCATCTATGACCTTTGGTAATACTCTCATATTTTTTGGTGGAAAGAGTAAACCATATAGATTTTTTAAAGTGAAACCCCATTTAATTGACTAACATTTGAGGAAATACATATCTAAATCAAATAGAATTATAAAATTATAAAATTAATTATCACACACTCTTAATATCAGATATAATAGAGGAATAATAATTTTAAATAATTTAAAAATAGAAAACTCGAGTTCTTTATTCTCTAAATGTAAACCCTTTCTAACTAAAATAAATAAATAAAATTTCAAATAAATTCAAAATACCTTCAAACTGTTATGATATGTTCCTTGCCCTGCTCAGGCTTCGTTTGGGACGGCTTTTTTATTGCTTTCTAAAACGGAGTTTTAGTACAAAAATAAAAAAATTTGTACTAAAACTCCGTTTTAGAAAGCAATAAAAAAGCCGTCCCAAACGAAGCCTAAATCTCTAAAATTAATTTCATAAATTTTAAATTTCATTTGGATAGAAAATAAAATGTTGATGTTGAAACCATAGGGTTGATTATTTAATAACTAATTGGCCTTATAATTAGAAAAATCAATAAAAATTGTATATAAATCACAAAATTATAAAATAAAAACACTTGAATTTTGTACACCTTATTATCTCTTAGGGCGTCTTGAACGAGATCTTAAGTATCCCTATCGAGTCTAAAGAGTTGAAGGGCATTCACAAATGAACCATGTTGATAAATTTCTATGATATTTATAATTTTTATGAGTTAGTCACCTTTTATAGGAGATTCACCATCAAATTTAATATCATTGTAGTACCAATCATCTATTATATATCTAAATAATGATATTTTTTTGATTGAAGGCATATTGTATGATATTGTAATAAACTTACGATAATTAGTAGATATAAATACATTTATACATAGATGCATATAATTATATTTAAATTCATTTATACAGTCATAAATATTTTAAGTAGTTCGATTCAAGCTTCGTTTGGGACGGTTTTCTTACTGCTTCTTAAAATAGCTTTTTAGTTAACAAATTAAAAATTTTCTACTAGAAAGCTGCTTTAAGAAGCAATAAAAAAGCCAAAAACGAGAACTTTTATTTGATCCGGTGAACGTAAGTAGAGCTACGTTCGGCCGGCACTAAGATCGCAGGCACAAAACGAGAAATACCGAGCAATACCAACAATAACGAGAAATACCATTATGTGAAAAAAAAAATACTGAGTAATACCGAGCAATACTGAGTAATACCAAAAAATACCGAGTTTTTTAGTTTTTCTAAAAAACTTAGTATTTTTTGGGATTACTCTGTATTTATCGGTATTAATCGGTATTGATCTTTACAGAGTGGTATTCCTCGTTATTATCAAACAATACCTAGCAATACTAATCAAATACCGAGCAAAAACCGAGTAACAATCCTCTGACCAAACGTAGAGCTACGTCCGGTCAAAGCACGTAATAAAAGTTCCCCAAATGAAGCCTCAAATTGGCTCCCCAAAGTCGGCCCAAATATGACATAGGCTGGTACATATTTCCTTCCCAACTCATTCACTGAAAAAATCATATTGGGCTACTTGAAAATTTATAGTTAGTACAAATGGCCGCTTAGGCCCATAAAAATTTCGAGAGTAGGCCCACAGCCCTATTAGCCCACCTACTTTGCC
This sequence comes from Dendrobium huoshanense, assembly GCA_016618105.1. Classification (NCBI taxonomy): domain Eukaryota; kingdom Viridiplantae; phylum Streptophyta; class Magnoliopsida; order Asparagales; family Orchidaceae; genus Dendrobium; species Dendrobium huoshanense. Next base: position 20,529,442 of record CM028347.1, read on the forward strand.
AGAGATTTTGAGGGAATAAAATTCGATGAGACATCCACATGATGAGTTTGTTGTAACCTTTGGATTAATTTTAAAATAAATGAACTATGAATAGAAATTGAATATATCTATATTATTATTCATTTTAAAACTAATTCATTGTGACAAAAAAATAAATCAAAATTTATATATGTTTTTTTTTTATTTTGAAAGGCTTCCCTCTGAATTTATAAAATCAATTGCTTTTTATTAAATGAAGGGAGATCTGAGTTTTTTTTTTCATTTTTTTTATATTTATTCCATTTGTATTCATATCTATTATTGTTTGAAATTAAAATATATTTGATTTTTATTATAAACTCTTTAGATTTTAACTGTGCGTGTGGAATCTATTGTTATGCGAGAAAAAAATAGATAGTGATACTAAAAATATTATAAATGATGTGCTTCTAGTATCAAAAGAAAAGTCTCGTAATAATAAAAATAGTTGATGGAGTAATTAAAATATGTAAGAAAAAAGATCAAAACTATGAAACTTGTTATAAAAATTAGTTTATGTGTAAAATCTCAAAAAATTGAAAAAGATATAAAGTGGTTCGTAAGAAGTCTAAGAAAATAATATGCTGCAAAGAATTTTGCTTTTAATTATTTATATAATAGATTAGATATTAATGAGAGCGAAAGATAAATGTATAAGTTAGTCATGCAAAGAGATAGGAGAAGTAAGGATTTAATTCAAGTATATTAAGGATGAAGATAAAAAAGTGCTCTTATTAGAAGAGGATCTTCAATAAAATGGGATGTCATATTTTGAAAAGCTTTTCAATAAAAGTTTTAAGAATACGTTTGACTTTAGTGACCAGTAACCTAAATTAAAATAAAGATTTTGTTTTACAACATGTGTATTAGTAAAATTGAAGTTTGAAATGCTTTAAAAAAATGAAGCATGAAAAAATTGTTGGACCTGATGATATTCTAGTAGAGGTGTAAAAATGCTTAGGAGATGAATAAAATTTCCTAGCTTAGAAATTTTTTTAATTTTTTTTAAGACTAAAAAGATGTTAGATGAGTGTAGAATGAGTGTGTTGATTCTTTTTTTTATGAATAAAGATGATGCATAATAATGTGCGAATTATAGAGGAATTAAATTAATGTGACATATTTTAAAACTATGGGAGAGAGTTATTGAGCATATGTTACGACGTAATACGAATATTTGTCAAAATCAATTTGGATTCATTCTAGGTAGGTCTATTATGGAAGCTATGCATTTATTAAGAGGTTTGATGAAGAAGTATAGAGAGAATAAGGAAGATTTACTTATGATATTTATTGATTAGTGAAAACTTATGATAAAGTTCCAAGAGAAGTACTTTGGAGAGTTCTAAAAAAATGGGTTAATAATGCTTATATTCAAGTCATTAATGATTTATATGCACGACCTGTTACTTGTGTTCAAACACAAGGTGGTTTGATCAAGTATTTTCCTATTTTAGTTGGAATACATCAATGATTAGCTTTAAATCCATATCTTCTTTCTTTAATCATGGATGCTCTTGCAAGACTTTTACAAGAAGATGTACCATGGTGTATATTTTTTTTGTTGATGATATTCTTTTGCTGATATGATTAGAGAGCGAGTTGAAGGTAAAATTGAATTATGAATGTCAACCTTAGAGTCTAATGGTTTATGTTTGAATATGTCTAAACTTAATAAATGAAGTAGTAATAGAAATAATGGGGAATTGTGATTTTGGGTGATCTAGCCATTAATAAGAGTGCACATTTTAAATATTTTATATCTATTGTTCAAAATGATGGTGAAATAGATGAGAATATTATTAGTATAATTCAAGTTGGATAGTAGAAGTGGAGAAATGCATCAGCCCTCTTGTGTGATACAAACAACATCCCACAAACTTTAGGGAAAATTCGATAAAATGGTGGTGAGACCTGCTATGCTTTATGATGCAAAATGTTGGTCATTAAAAGAGAAACATAAAATTAAGTGTTGTAGAGAAGAGGATGCTTAGGTAGTGAGTAGTTCACTCTTAGAGATAGAATGCAAAATAAATATATACATGAAAAAAGTTTAGAGTAACTCTAGTGATAGATAAGATTAGAGAGAGTCGCCTTAGATGATTTGGCCACATAAAATGTTGGCCTTCCGATGACCTTGTTAGAAGAATATATGTATTAGATTTTATATATGTTATGAAAGGTAGAGGTTGACATAAAAATGTTTTGTTAGAAAATATTAGAAATGACATATTTTATTAGATTTAAATGAGAATTTGACTCTTAAGGGACTTAACGGAGGAAAAAATTCATGTAGTCAATCTCATGCAGTGGGACAAATGCTTGATGTTGTTATTGTTGTATAAACTATTTATTTTTAAGATCTAAAAAAAATTAACATAATAAATCAATACGAAATTCAACATAGATAATGCATGTTATTAAAATTTTTAAATATTAAATTATTTAAACACCTAAAATATATTAGAACTACAGCACAAATCAAATTAAAATAATTTATGAAAATTAAATTTTTTAGGATATATTTTTATCATAATCATAAAATTTAATCATAATTAAACAATTTTGTCTAATCATGTTTATATTCCATTAGGAAAAAAGTTAGATCAAAATGTTATGATTAAAATTTATTCAAAATTAATTTAATATACTTTATCTAAATTTAGAATCAAAAAATTTTTGGATTAATCAATGAACTTTTAGTGTACTCAACTCGAAATAATTTAGAAATTAAAAATTCATTCCTATCAAATTTGTATCACGATATTCTCAACCTTTTTTTTTTTTTCATTTTTAATCACAATTTTCTATTATTTTATTTACATTATAAAAATTATCTAAATATAATATCCATTTTATATTTAATGAAATTATATATATATATATATATTGATGAGAATATTGATTATATTTTATAATGTAGGGTACGCATAATCATAATGAATGCCCACCAAATCTCTTAACAATCAAATCATTGGAGGCATAATTAATAGTTCACTTCATTTCAGTTACTGATTTTATTTTATTTTCACTTAAAATATTCGTTAGTTAAACACAAATTTAACCTTCTTAAATTTGAGAATTTCAATGAAATATGACCAAAAAATGTAAATAAAAAATATATTTAATATATATTACATTATTGAAATAATTATTAAAGATTTTTGAGAATTTTAAGAACATTATTTGTTGATTTATTGTGTAATTGATTAAAGGGCATTATTTGTTGATTTATAAAAATATAAGCTTTAGCTTAGGCTTCGTTTGAGAGTCGAGGGATGGAACCAGCATCTTGTTTGAGGATGAGCAAAATAGGATTGTGAAATGCATAATTTTATGTACGAAATAGAAAAGTAAAAATTTTCCTAAGAATTTGAGCAATACATTTATTGAAGGTCGACACAATAGTTAAAATACCTATTTTGACCCGAAAGTGACCCGATTTTGACCCGAAAATCCGATTTTGACCCGGCAACCCGAGATTGACCCGTTTTTACCCGAAAAGAGGAGTTTGACCCGTTTTTGATCCGAAAATTAGCCATTTTCTTGTTGGAAACGGGTCATTCGGGTCGGGTCGGGTTGACCCGGACCCTAAGCGGGTCGTGTTCGGGTCAGGAAAACTGACCCGTTTTTAAAAACGGGTCGGGTTCGGGTTGACCCGAATAGTACCAGGTCAATTTCGGGTTCGACCGGAACCCGACCCGTGACCCGAAATTGACACCCCTACATAACATATACAGAAAGACTCAGAACTCAAATCCTCTTAATTGATAGCCTAAGCTCTCAATCAAAAAATAAAGCTGTATAAAAAAAAATTATTTCAAATCAACCCTTTGTCAATAAATTTAAAATCCTCCAATTTGCAGCATCTTCGAAAAACAAAAAAAAATGAGTACTGTACTGAAAAAGTAATTTGGCCATTTATCTCGGTCTCTTGCTGCGACCGGCTGTTTTATTGGTGAAAGTGGCGCAGAGAAATGCATCAGCCCAAAGGTGGGTCCATCTAAACAGTAGCTCCTGGACTTGTCCCCTCATTCATTATTGATGTCCAAACAGACCGGACCCGGTTCATTTCCCACATCTTACACCTACTTGCTCCGGTTCAACCACCCTTGTGGCCCCCCCAGCATATAAAACATTGCAGCCATAAAGGATAAACCATGATCTAAAGATTCTGCAACTCATCACTGTCTTTTTTCTATTAAAGTACTAAAACATAAATTTTTTAAAAAATTACACACATAACAATCAAATCCTATTTATTTATATATTTAACATCTAAATTTCATTATTTACTCAGAGAACATCCAACATATCAAATAACATTAAAAAAAAAAAAAAACTTTATCTTCATCATCTAAGATATCGATTTGTTGCATTAGTCGATCATGTCGCCCTTCGTCATCACAGTTACTATCGATTCATTGAATCCTCATTCATAATCTTATCCTATCATAACCTAGTGAGATCCCACCGCAATAATTTCATGGAGATACTATCTCAACTTCCTCATTGTATTGAGACTCATCAATATCACGACTTCTTGGTTATGATGCACCATGCGAGATCCGGTTCCAACTTTCTTATCCCATCACGGTAGTTCCCAGCTCAACAAGACCCCATTGTGGTAGTTCCATGTCATTAAATAATTGGCGTATGCAAAAATGGATAAATCTAAAACTCAATCTAAAGTGGTTATTATTATTATTATTATTATCCAAATGCATATTATGTAGTTGTCATTCAATTCAAATGGAGTCACAATCCTTCAAATTTACATTTATGAAACTTAAATATGCAATAATGAATTATCGAATCGATCAAGACCAAAGCATTTAATGTCAAAGTGAACCAATTTGATCCAAACCATAATAATAATAATAATAATAATAACCACTTTAGATTGAGTTTTAGATTTATTTTGGATTTATCTATTTTTGCATACCCTAATCATTTAATGATTATGCCTATTGGATCTTAATTTGTTAGTGATAATACTAGAATTAACCAGCAAGGTTTGTAATATTTTAGTGGAATGAAAAATAGAAAGAGAAATAGAGAAAACAGAGTAAATGTGTGAAAAGGTGGCATTTAAGCTTATATTTATAGGGTTTTTAGGCTCTGTAATAGAGATCACATTTTGATCTCATAAAAAAATGAATATAAATACATTATAAGATAATTACTTACACCCATACATAATTATTAGAGCTCTAATTGGCACACATGAATAAGATGAGCTCCTACAATACTTGTCCCATAAGGACATGATATTCTCTATTCAGTCATCTACATGTGCATTTCTTTGTTGCTCAGATTGCTTCCACTCATACCATGATTTCTTCATTCATGAAATATTCTAAATATTTCATGGGATTGAGTGCAATCAAACTTCTAATGCTACTTTGTTACTCACTAACATGATTCACTTGAGTTGTTACTTTAATAATAAAAAAACTTCATCGTGTCAGTCTTAGAGGAAAATGAGTTTATTAACATGCTTCATTATATATAAATTTAGGTTAGGCCTTTGGCTCCCCTTTTGTAGAAATAATTGGTATTTTGAATTTCTATATACATGACCCAATTCAAATCATTCAGAACTCTTTTATTAATAAAGTCACTATGACCTCATACATGAGAGAGAAGATTTTGTGGAACATTATCTTCTTTTTCCACCTCTTTTCCATGAAGAATTTCAAGTATGTATGCATTGAATTCTCCTATATGCATGTGCAAATAAGTGGCATGGACAATAAAAAAAGGGAGTTGAAATTTATATATTTCTCTATGAAGTTGACAATTGGGTAGCTAGTGAAAAAAAGCCATTCTCCATTCCTTAAGGTGAAGACCAACCTTGCGTTACCTAAAAGGAATAGTCATAATGGTTAAATATACATCTTATCAAATGTTGTGTAGAAGATTCTTTATGGTTAGTCACTTACCTCTAAATTTTTATGTTTAATTATTTCTTTATTCCTTTGAAGTGCTTATGCACATGATTTATTTATTTAAGGTAAGTTATGCTATCCTTGATGACTCTGATGTGTTAAGGTTCTTAAAGTGAAGGTTTCCAAATGCTCAAAGAAAAAAAGGTGAAAGGGCTAACATCAACATCTTTGGAATTCGAGTATGTCCTAGTTCTCTTTGACTCATATCCTCTTCATAATCTTTCTACAATGCTAACCTTTCGTTATGCTATCCCATCTTTGAAATTTCTTCTGTTCATTATATTTGACTTTTAAATTACTCATGTTTTCAAAGATTTTGATTTCTCCCAAATTTATTTTAATTGCATATCTTCTAAACTAGTAAGTTGATATGGTATAACTTTTTTTATATTGTAGTACTGATTATTCTGATCATTTTGATTACATGATTTGTATTTTTATCAGTTAAAATTAGAATAATATTTGAGCCTTCAAATTATTGATATCTACATTTCTCACTGTGACCATCAACATATCATTAATGTATAAGAGCAAATATATAAATAAAAAAAATGATAAATGTACCTTCTTGGAGTTTTTTCAAGTAAAGTGTGATCATGTTGATTGTAAGTGTACCTTTATTACTGCACAAACCTATAAACTACTTGTACTACTGTGTTAATGAGTACTTTAAGCTGTAATTTGACTTGCTTAATTTACAAGCACAACTTTTATATTTTAGAACTTCAAATCCTTTTGGTTGATATATAAATTTTTGTGTTTCATGTTTTACAAAGAAATAAAATTTTTGCTTCTAGTTGTGCTAACTCAAGATTCAACGATAACAAATGCTAGTAATATTTGAATAGATGAAAGCTTAATAATCAATAAAAAAAATATTCTTTCATAGTCTATTCCTTCCTTAACTTTAACCTTTTGATACTAATATAGCTTTATACCTTATATTATCTTTGCTAGGGCACCTTCCTTTTTAGAAAATATTAATTTTCAACCAAAAAAATTTCTTATCCTTTGGAAGCAAATTGGATTCTCTTATTTTAACGGAACTATTGCTTCTCGTCATTCATTGCCAGCCTCCAATTCTAATTTTCATATTATATACAACCTTTTTGCAATTATATGAAATATCATCTCCAATAATAAGATAAAAAAACAAGTATTATTATGCCAATGTTTGAAAATATTCAAATATTTGTTCTTTGGTCTACTAATGGCAATAAATACTAGTTATTTTTTGGTCTCCATTATTGGTGAAGGTTATGGTTCTTCCACCATAACCAAGACTTTATTTTCACTATCAAATTCATCTTTTAGATGATAAATAGTTTTAATTTCTAGATTTATAGGAATCATAAACTCCACCCATTGAATGGAGTTTGAGTTTTAGTTTTCTTTCTTCAATATTATTTCTTTCAAAATTATGCCCTAATCAAATATAACATAATGATATAGTATAATCTTTGCTGATTCCATATTCTAAAAATGAAATGCCTAAACTCCTTCATTAAAAGCCTTAAAAGTATAATTTCTTGACATATGGTCTAATTTTATTCTGTCATATGAAAATAAGCATGACATAGAAATATATACATGCAATTATTATCATAAATAGGTTTCTAGACCACACCTCCTTTAGAATTTTTCCTTCTAATATTAATATGGGGAAATTGTTGATAATATATGAGGCATATTATAAAGCTTCTATGTAGATCATCTTGTTTATTTGGACTAAGAAAATAAGCATTAAACCTTATAAATCAAGGTATGATTCATCCATTTTAAGATTACATTTTAATGTGGCATGCTGATATGATAAAGTATATAATTATTCCTTCATTTTGATAAATATTTATAAATGGATATGATTATATTTCCCTCACTATTTTATTTAAGCCCCTCCTATATAATTTTTATGTATGACTATACTTTTATCATTTTGTTTCATTTGAGAAAGAAAATTTGAAATTATTCTCATGCTTCAAGGTGAATATCCTAACATACACTACAGGAAAATCGTCAATTACCGGCGACTTGTTCAGGCGGTTAATTGAGGTAACTTTTCTAGCATTTTTTCGGTGCTTTACAAATTTCCAGAATAAACCGCATAGGAAAGGAATTCCGACGGCTAATTTTCAGTTGCCAAAAGTTCTGGCGATTTTTCGGTGGCAAAATTGCCAGTAAATTATGGTGGGCAAACTGCTGGCCATCGCCGGTTAATTACCGGCGACGTACCGGCCATTAAAAATGTTGCAATATCCGGTGAGCAAGCTGCCAGTAATTAACCGGTAGCAACACCAAAAAACTGGCGGCTATATAAGCAGTCTGTATCGAAGTTTCTGGTAGCTAATCCGCTGGTTAGCCTCTAGAAACCTGTAGCATTTACAAAAAAAAAATGGCAGCTCCCTTTATTTACATCAATTTCCACAATTTGCATAAAATTCAAAATACATATAAAAACAAAACTTTAAGGGCAACAAGCCATAATACGCAACTCATAGAAATAAAGTCCAAAATCAACATAATATTTTATATGAAATAACAAAGCACAATCAACAAATATATTAATTTGCACAATCAACAAATATATTAATTTGCACAATCAACAAATATATTAATTTGCACAATCCACAATAAGCAGAAATAATTCTTTAAATAAAGAACAATGCATATAATCCACACAATCAATATAATATATGAAATCCACACTAATTATAATATATGAAATCCACATAATCAATAATGTAGATGTTTCAAATACACCAAAAAATTCTTCAAAAAAATTACAACACTAATCATTCTCAGTGTCCTTACTGCCATGTGATTTAAGTGTCGGCTCTTGCTCTTTTTCTTCTGATTTTCATCTCGATATGATCGCAGCTTTTCCTAAATATCATTTTGAATCTTTCTCATCTCATATATCTCTCTTATTAGGGCATCAACCCTCTGGCTAACAGTTTCTTCAGCTCCACTAATATCATAAAATGTGGACGTAGATGAACTGCCCTTTTAATCATATCCCTATGAACCTAAGCCATAAACCCTCCCCCTATGCACTCCTCCAATAACATATGATCACGTGTGATACTCAGAATACTAGATCGATCCTGAAAATGATCCCTCTCTAGTAGAGTACTGATTTTCCCGAAATTTCTTGATCTACTTTCCTAACTAGGTCATCAGAAGGCCATCATTTAAGCGGCCAAACTATCTAAGATGACTTATCACTGTAAAACTTAACTTAGTATTATGTTTCTCTTTTAATAAAGCATTGCAGGTTTCACCACCATCATATAGTGTTTTCCCTTAAGTTCTAGGGGGGCTTTTCTATCACACAACAACCCTGATGCATTCCTCCATTTCAACCATCCAACTTGATTTCTGTTGATAATATCCCCATCTATTTTACATTCACTCTGAATAAGATATCCAATATATGTAACATGTGTAATCTTATTAATGACTTTATCGCCCAAATTCACAATCCTTTCACTAAGTTTATTATAACTAACATTACACTTGATATATTCATATTTTAAATCAACTTAAGCGAGAACCTTTACAATCTAAGGTAGACATCCATAATTCAAGTTTACCTTCAACTCCCTATGTAGTCTTATCAGCAAGAATAATATAAAAGCAAAAAAAAAAAAAAAAAAAAAAGGTATAACCTATTGCAAATGTCTACTGAGAACATAAATGAATAAAGTAAAATGACATGAGCTTAAGGTTAGTCCAAAATCAACCTTTAGATTCAAAGGTTGATCTTCATAATTCAAGTTTACCTTCAACTCCCTCTATAGACTTATCAACACCAAGATTACTAAGAACATCCATGACTAAAGAAAAAAATAGTAAATGCATGGAGATCACTTTCAGGCGTTCGTAGGTCAGAGCGAGGGCATCAGCAGGCATAGTGAGCGCATCAACGGGCAGAGTGAGGGAATTTGCGATCGGAGTTAGGGCGTCGGTGAGTGGAGTGCTGCGGACGCAGGTTGGAGGCAAGAGCGAGAGGAGTTTGGACGAAAATCCTAAACATGAAGAAATGAGGAGATAGGGCTGGGGTGGACAAATTTATCGATAGTTTTTCTGCGGTTTGGACCGTCAGAAAAAATTTACTTAAAACCGGCAGCCAAACCGCCGGTAATTATCGATGCCTAAAGAAAAAATTGGCGGTATATCCGGCAGTCAGTTTGTCGTCGGCATTTCTGGCAATTTATTATCAAAAATACCGGTCGAACCGCGGGTTTAACGGTCGGTAATTCTGGTGGTCTGACCGTTCGTCAACAGTGAATTTCATGTAGTGATATCTTGAGAAATCATTAATAAAGATGATAGCCTAGTGTTTACTTTTGAATGAAGCATTTTGAAAGGATCTTTAAATATCAATCTACTTGTAATCCAATTTCCCTTTGGTATGGTGAGTCACAATGTCAAACTTGACTATTGTTTGCTTGCTTAAGGCATAATGCTGGTAGAAATCAAGTTTCCCAATCTTAGCATCTTTTACTAAACCTTTTTATACCATGTTTTATAAAATTCTTCTCTCTAACATCCCATAAATATATAGTCCAGAATTAGTTAAGTTTTAGATGAATTAATATTTGAATAAGAATAGATAGATTCTTTCTTATGATGTTGGGCACTTCAATGCAATATAAATATTTACTTTTTGAGTACCCTTGATGTATAAAAATGCTCCTCATACCCTTTTTAGAACTCCTAACACTTTAATTATAATAATTATAATATAAGACTCCTAATGAGATCAAGTATAACATATATCACTTATATATGTCATTGAATTCTTCCATCATACATCTTATATTTTTTATACCGAGACCTTTTATTAGGATGACACAATTGATATAGAACAAGAGCATGGAAAATATTTATGAATGAATTGGATTATTTTGAATATTTAAAAATTTCATGGAATGATTTTTTAGAGCTTAACAATCATTAACTATTTGAGCTTTTGTATTATCACACTACAGGAAAAATGTGTGTTACCGGCGGACAAAATTCGTCGGAAAACGCTCAAAATCCGTCAGAAATTAGTATTTCCGGCGGATTTTTGACGGATATGTTTTCGACGGTTATAAGCGCGTCGGAAAAATTATAGCGGCGCAAAATAGGCCGGCGGCTTTCCGGTGGAACTTTTCCGCCGGTATAATTATTAGCTTCAAGAATATTATGACCTTTAAATTATTATCATTATATTTGCATAAAAACATGAAATAATATCTAGCTTACCATGAAAAAATCATTGAAGAAATATCAAGAAGCAAATTGCAAAATTAAAATATTAATTTTTGTTAATTTTCGTTAAGAATGATGACTCAAGTTTCCAAATTGACAATCTAATCTCCATTTTCATACATGGTGGCACAACTAAGGCTTCGTTTGGGATGGCTTTTTCATTGCTTCTTAAAACAGAATTTTAGTTTAAAAATAAAAAAATTTAAACTAAAACTCCGTTTTAAGAAGCAAGAAAAAAACCGTCCCAAACGAAGCCTATGTTTTTGAAAACAAGTTCAAAGAAAATAAAATTCATGATGCTTTGGCTATTCTATAAAATTATTATTGGAATCCATATCAAAACTCACAAACTTGGAAAATGATGGTTTTGTCCTCCACTTTCGACATTAACAACTCATCCATGAATCACCTCAAAACTTTGGAACTAATGATGATCTGGATACATGTTATAGAAACATCATGAGTCCAAAATATAGCTGTCATATCAGTTAATTGAAAATAAAAATACAAAAATGTTAATTTCTCTTCATCACCAATCTTTTGTACCATATTTATTGTTGTCTTATTTTTATTTAGGTAATCCTTCTTCTAGTGCACTTTCTAGTGACACATGGCAATTCATTCTTCACAAGATATGTTTGTGATAATTTATCTTTCTATTTTGAGTGAGATTTTTTTTTCACTTACTAAATTTGTCATACTTATTATTATTATTTCTATTATTTTTATGATCAAGTGCATCCTTCATTCAACACTTCTTATGCACTAAAATATTGAAAAATCACTAAATTTAACATCATCATTACCATATAATAGTGTCATATTTAGATGATTACTATGTTTTGTGTAGAAAATTTAATATCAATAGTGTCATATCTTCACCACCTATTAAAAATAAATATTTTTTAAATAAGTGATAACATGTTAAAATTATCTAAGTTCTCAATCATATGGATACTCTTTTGTGCTAAATTGAAGAAAAATACTTTATCAAGTAGGATCAATTATTTAAGCATTTTATCATTAACTTATCTTCTAATTTTTTTATGAAACTTAGGCTTCGTTTAGGACTGCTTTTTTATTGATTCTTAAAACGGTGTTTTAGTACAAAAATTAAATCAAACGAAGTCTTATTGGCAAATCTTCCTTATTAATGAAGTGTGTTTGGTCCTTTGCTAAACATAATCGGATTATGCCACAAGCTTGATGATTCAAGAAGTTCTAGCCTTCATTCAACATGTGCTTGAGTTAACACTCCAAAGTAATAAGAGATTAATCTTGAAAATTATATCAAGACATCCTGACATACATCAAATTTTAACAAACTTAATGATAACATATGATATTTAAAAAATAGAATCAGATTTTTAATTTCTTCATATTTGATTCAAAACTTATAGAAAAATAAAATAAAATTATTTATCATAATTTTGAAGACAAACATCAAATTTTGGACACTTTACTACCAATTTGATTTTTATTTTGACATAAAACACTAAATAATTGAAGAAATATTTAAAGTAATTTTGAAGACAAACATTAAAATAAAGAAAAAAATGTGCTAACTTATAATGTCCAAAAAAAATCTAAAATATAATTAAATATTTTCACCAAAAGGTGACCAATGTCTCATGAAATAATTTTAAAGTTTTTCTATTTAAAAACAAGTCAATGCATACTAATATATATATATTTTTAAATTTCAAACTAAACTCGAAGTTTAATTGAAATAAATTAGGAATGAACTTCTTCCTAGGGGATTGATTTGTTAAGTAGATAAATTGGACTATGTGGTAGACTTAGGCTTCGTTTGGGACGGCTTTCTTACTGCTTCTTAAAATAGCTTTTCAGCATAAAAATTAAAAAAATTAACAAGAAAGCTGCTTTAAGAAGCGGTAAGAAAGTCGTCCTAAACGAAACCTTAATCACTCGATCAACAGAAGACTAGCTTGTATCACTCGATGATTGAGCAACTAGGCCATAGTGGTAGGCCAAAAGTAGGGCAACTTATTCCTTCTTAAATTTGTTTATTTGTGTATTCCTTTTACCAAATACACAAAAAAGGTTACTTTATATAAATAATATACAAATTTTCTATATAATCACTTATACTAAATAGGTTGCTTCACTAGCCACTTTTCAATAACTGCCCCACCTCTTCAAAAATCGAATACATAATCCTTTTTCTCATTTGTGCGCTATTAATAGTCAAATTCTCATTTAAATCTAATAAAAAAAAGATCATTTCTAATACTTTATAACTAAGCGTTTTTAACTCTACCTCAATTTTTTCTAAACATAGGCCAAAAAAATTATTTATCAAATCTCCAATATCTATAAATTACTTAAAAGACAATTTGAGAATCTTAAGTTATTAATTACTTAATATCTTCATTGTTAGTTCATATAAAAGTTTAATATATATTATTTGCACCAAAAAATATGGGGGGGGGGGGGAAGGAACATAGGCAATGACATAATGATGACTCAATTATGAATATAATAAAAAAGAAAAGCATTTCTACAATTTCTTAATCTCTACAAGAAGGCTAACAGCCTAACACTCTTGTCTTGCCTTCTCTTTATACATGCATGCATGTGGATCCAATCATCACTCATACATGCATGCCACTACCAACTGGTATATTCATGGTGATGATGAAGATGAAGATAACGATGATGATGATGATGTTGATGATGTGATTAAGGCATAAAGAGCTTATTGCCACACTTGCATCGCCATGCCTCGGGGTAGTATTCAGCGATCACGGGGGTGCCCGGGGGCACGGGCACGTGGACCGGGTAGCACGGGCTGCAGTCACCGCACTTTAACGTGCACCGCGGAGGATAAGACCCCGGCCCTCCTCCTGGCCCGCCCATCTCCCTCATCTCTTCCGCCTGCATACGCCATATACAGCTCACGTTAGCATCTCAACCTTACTTCTCACTAAATTGCGCAATACGCCTGCGCCGCCGCCGGACAATGTTACGGTTTCTTAAAGTGGAAGAGAAGAGAACGGATAAATTGTTACCTGGATAAATGTTGCCGTTCTTGAACTTTTCCCTCTGTCTGCAAATAAAATAGATTAAAATGCCAAAAAGAAGGCACTACGGAGTAAAAAATGTCGATTTTTTTAAAAAAGATTCCTATTGGAGGTTGAAGAAATAATGGTTGTTTATGAAAGAAAATATGAAGGATTGATGAATTTTGGATAAAAATCTAATCTTGCTCACCTGACGTAGAATCTCCATTAGAGTACCTAGAGTACAGAGCAGAAATGGAGAAGAAACAGAGATATGTGCAGAACAGCAGACTGGTCATTGCTAATGATCTGCCTCTCCTTCTTCCTCTTCTGATGAGTTCCATCTTTGCTGGTAAAAGATCTTGATATAGTTGACAAGAAGAAGAAGAAGAAGAAGAAGACAGAGGAGAAGATGAAGATGTGATAGGAGCAGAAGTTGTAGATCTCAAGCTGTGTTTTTGATGTCTGTCAGAGCTTGAGGAGCTTCAGAATCCAGATCTCTGTGAGAGAACATTGCGAATGAGAAATCAAAAGGAGCTTATATTTTGGAAAAGATTTCAGACCTCTGAATCTCTTTCTCCCTCAAAGTATCTTTACGCCTAACCCTCTTACTCGGCATCTGCGATAAGCTGGAAAGGAAATCTCCTGCGAAATGGGTTCTATAAAACTCACATGTTAGCTAATTGAAGAACTTTACCTCTCTGTCTTCTTCTGAAAGGGAAAGAATAATGACTTACAGTTTGCAGTCCAACTCAAATTGGGGAAATTTGGAAGGTAAGAAAACGATAGTGTTATAAGGTTTTTTTATTTTTGGAATATTTAGACTAATCAAGGGAAAATTATATATATATATATATATATATATATATATATATATATATATATATATATATATATATATATATATATATATATATATATATATATATATATATAAAAGAGTATCAAAGACAATGAGTAACATTAGTGCTATAAGTTTAGAGAATACTATTCATATTTTTTGAGATGTGAGAGAATTTGGATGAGCATTGATGTGAAGCTTTGGCATCAGGAAATATTATTTAAAGAGAAATTATTCGGTGAGCTTTTTTAATCTAAAATTTAATTTGCATTTATTATATTAATAATATATTTATATTATTGTCTAATTCAAATAAAAAATAGTTAAAATGTTAAAAAATTGTGAATTGTAAATAAAAATAATATTTTTATAAAAATAACTAAAACTGAATATATATAAAAATAATTATTCAAATTTTAATAATATGAAATTTTAGTGCTCTCCATTAATTGTCTCCAATCCTCTTTTTTTGGGTCAAATTTTTGGGCTTCACCAATCTCCTATTAAATACTTGTTCTCATTATTATACTTCGAGCATTAAAAAAGAATTGACTTGTAAGCAAGGCTTTAAAAACGGGATTGTATCGGCCGATTCAACCGGTTGAACAGCGGTCTGGCCATCGGTCCGGTTATAATTTACTATAAAATAGATTTCACATAAAACATCTATCGAACAGTTTAAATCGTCGGTTCGTCCACCGAATTGCTAAACTAGTCCCAATTTTGAATAACCGTGCAGTTCATTTGAAAAATGACTTGAACCGTTCAGACTAAATCCGATGGCCTATAATTAACTAAGGTAAAGCTTATACTCATATATAAAAAAAAAATTCTACGCTTCTTTCTATTCGCCCTGACTCGTCATCTGTTTCACGAACCCACATGAAAGAAGGAATAGAAGAAGAGTGTGCTCGACTGATCCTCGATCTCCAACCCACTGCTGTGAGTCATCACTTCTTCTCCTTGGCCCTCACTCTACTCTGTTTTCCTCGCATTCACGACGTGTTCTTTGATTCTTGCATTTACTGTTTATTTTGAGTCAATTTTTTATTAGCATGTGATATCTGAACATTGATGAAGATGTTGTGTTTTTTCATTCTTAGTCTAATTTTTTTGGAAAAAAAGCATATTAATAATATATTTAATTTTAAATTTATCAAATTTATTTGTTATATTTTTTAATGTTTCATATTATAATTATGTTCAAATTTTGTTATATATTTACAAATAGTTGTGTCATTATGATATTTAAATATAATAAGTATTTATATCATATGGTTTGATCCCGGTCTAACCTTCGAACCACTAACAACTCCTTTTTCTGGTTCATTTTTTGGTCATGTTTTCAAAGCCTTGCTTGTAAAAGTGCATGTATGCTTGCTTCAATTAATAAATAATTTTCAAAATATTTTGAATTAAATTAAAATGATTATGCTTTTGTTGCTTAAGGTCACATATATCTATTCTCAATATCACATAAATATTTTTTTAAAAAATTAATATAGAAATAATGTGAACATATAAGTGGATCAAAATTTTCACATCACTCTAGAAAAATAAAACTTTTGCAACACTTAGGCTTCGTTTGATTCGGTTTATGCTTACATAAAAAGGAGTTTTAGAAAAGGAGGTTGAGAAAAAAGTCGTTCAATAAAATGGAGTTTCAATAATGAGATATGTTTGACTAATATTTTTAAAAGTGCTTATTAATACTTGAAAGTAATTTTAAATTGTTTGTTTAGGAGTTCTACTTTTGAGATTTTATTATTTAATAATTGAAAGTAATTTTAAATCAGTAATTCGCTTCCGAAACTACGTTTTGTGACCGAAGAAGCAGATACGAAAAGAATTTTGTAACCGCTGAAAAAACGATGTTTATTAAAAAGGAATTATTGTTAAGCTTTGATTTCAAACAGTAAATACTAATTGATTTCGGCTTATTCAAACGGAAACGAAGAAAAAAAGCCTTATCAAACGAGGCCTTAGGCTTCATTTCGGACAGCTTTTGGCCACTACTTTTACTTTGCATTCAGCAATATTTTTAACTAAAAAGTGCCTATCCGTAGAAAATAGTAAAAAAGTTATTCCAAACGATACCTTAATGTAAGCTAAGGTGGCAGTTTTAACCGCCACAAAACTACTCATAATAGTTTCTAAATCGTTGCAAGACCATCGTAATCGTAGACTATTGCAAAGATTTTTTGCAGCGATTTTGAAACTGTTGATGAAGACTGAAAATATATAAAAGTGCTAATACTGCATCAACAAAAAAAGTTATATTGCTATTGTGAGGTTAATCTCAACTATTTAAGCCATCCCTTTAATATTAATGAAATATATAATATTGAAATATTCATATTTATTAAAAAAAACTTCTTACAAACCCATAAGCAACAACAAACTCTAGAGACAAATTTTCAAAGTGCATTAATTTACAATTTCATGAATAATAAAAATGAGGATTTAATTACAGCTCACACATATTCAATCTATTCTCATGTAATCTCTTCCAAGTTGGAGAGAAAAGTTTCTAAAGGAAGAGATGATATGAGTACACATGATGAAATCTGAGTATTTCTATATTCTAATTTGAATTTTGTCTTTTTGATAAAAATAAAAAACTCAATTTGTCCAATACTAAATTTAAAAATATTAATTTAAATATTTGATTAATATAAAATTTGAGCTTTTCATTAAAACCAAATTAAAATAAAACTTTATCCAATCATTTTAAATTATAGTTTAAATAAATATTTTTTATTATATCTTACAAATTATATATATATATATATATATATATATATATATATATATATATATATATATATATATATATATATATATATATATATATATATATATATATATATGTCAAAGATTTTATTAAAAACATGATAAACTCTTCTAAATTTTTTTTTTTTTACATTTGCAAAACACCTAAAATCAATATTGCATGTATAATTAAGAAATTACACAAATAATTACATTAGCATATAACTTGTTAATTAATTAATTATTTATTTCTTCATTACTCTTTTTGAATTCAACTTTGAAATTTGGAGATGCAATTTTGGTCTGTATTTATCATCCTATTTTATAATCAATAGTAGATCTCACATATAAATGAATATTAATCATTTTCAAGAAAATTCATGTATTATATTTGAGTTGTTCCATGATTATATTTAGACATGGTGGATTATTACCATGTCATGTCATGTGATATATGATGTTGACTATATGTAATGATGAGTATGATAATATGAAAGCATAGCAAGGTAGGATCCAAAGTAGCATGTGAAATGTTGCTCCATTATAATGATATTTACTGCAGCCCTTTGAATGAAAATAAAACAAAGTGCATGCTAAGTTGTTTAAATGGATTCTTTGATGTGCTAGTGTCTTTAACATTTTCAATGTTTAGATTGTATTGATTTAGCCTATTTTCTTATGTATGTTAAATTTTAAATACTAGTTGAGAAGTTGTCTTAATGTGCTAACATATATAATTCCAAAAACAGAAGTCTTACCAGATAAAAAATATACAAAATAGCAACTAAAATAAATATTAATTAAACTAAGTGAGCCTACTTCAGTGAGCAGATGAGAGTTTCATATTTTATCTCTAGCCGCTATTACAATAGTTTGAAGAGTTTCTAAATAGAGAAGAAATGAGAGATAAAAATTATTGACTACCTCTCTCTCTCTCTCTCTCTCTCTCTCTCTCTCTCTCTCTCTCTCTCTCTCTCTCTCTCTCTCTCTCTCTCTTCTTAGAGTTTTTGGTGTGACAAATTTGTTCTCATGTTCTTTAACTTTCTCTTAAGGAAAAAAAGTCTAAATTTAGTGATGTCTTCTTCATTCCCACTTTATATGCTTTATAAAAAAAGATTGTCCTATTTGTTTTCCTCAAATGAGTACTCAATTTAGTTTATAAAGAAATTACATGCATCTCCTTACTCTATGGATATATGTCAATCTTGATTGAACCATATAAGTTTTAGTAATTGTCTCTATATTTATCTTTTATTATTTTCATTTCATATGTTAATATACAGTGCTAGTTTTATATATTATTTGTTAATTTGATTGATCTTTTCTGTTCTCCAAAAGAGAATACTTTTGACACTATCAGTGCATAAGACTTGCATTAAAGCATTGTGAGTTGAATCTAGGAGATAACATTATCAAAGCATTCTGCCAACACTGCAAAATATGATTTTAATAAATTAGGGCAACAATAATTTAGCATCTAAAAGATAAAAATGAGACTACGTTTACTTAATAAGGTTTGGTTTAAAACTTCAAAGAATGTGAATTTTTTAATTGGTGCAAATGATGGGAACAAAGAGATGGATCATAAAGTCTTTGGTTTAATCATTATTGGTTTGGGAGAAGCAGTTCTTTGGAATGTGCAATAGATATGATAAAAGTTGAAATCTCTCATGATGATGAATTTAGTTTTCAATAATATCTATTTGAAGATATAAAAATTCACATTTTGGATGAAAGTCTAAGTATCATTGAAAGGATATTTGTTTTCCTACAACAGGATATTTTTGAATTTAACAAATCCAGATGTAAGGATTAAATAGGAATTTAAGGCTTCAATCATGTTATGCTCTCTCAATCCATCTATAAGCACATTAAGTCGCTAATTTTTATATGAGAAGGATAGTATTTTTATACAAGATATAAACTCTAACCTTCTATCAAATAGGTTGAGAAGGAAGGTGCTAGATGAAAACCCATTAAATGGCTTATTTGTAAGCACATGTGGAACCTAGAAAAACTACGAAAGAAAAAATAATATCAAAATTTGAGTCCAAAAAACATAATGAAGTTAAAATAAAAAGCTTAAGTATTAGAATTAAGAATATAGATTATGATAAAAAATATAAAAGGAAAAGATAGCTAATATTGAAGGCGAATCTAGTTATGAGGCAAAGTTATTGATGAAAGAGTTGAAATATGGATTTAATCTAATTTGATGGTAAAAAATTATTTTAATTCTTCAGTTGAAGATTGGACCCTTAATATTGGATGTTCATATCATGTTGTTTATCATAGAGATTAGTTTAGCTCTTATAGATTTATTATGATGAAAATGCTCTTATAGAAAGAAGACATGATCTTTGAGATTATTGGGATATAAATAATTAATAGTAAAATATGTAGTTGATCAATGAAATGTGTAAGCTTTGAACAAGTATCATATTTATTTAAGATGTTTAGATTTTAATGGGTGCAAGTTTAGTGATGCAGGTTGAGTTTTACATATTTTAGGTATGCCATAATTTCTATGAAGCAAAAGAAAACTAGTGTTTTCTATTTTTCCTTAAATTTAGTGTAATGATATGTGATGCATTAATTTTGTTCACTTAACTAATTTGATTAAATTAGTACATATGAGAATTTGGCATATGTTAAAGTGGGAGCATATTAGAGCTTAGTTAGGGAGGTTTAGATTTTGGTAAAGAGAATAGACTTATAGAGTTATATGAACATTACATTCCAGTTAAGAAGCATAGATTAATGTTTTTGATATTGTTAATGGGAGAAAGGGTACTCGATCTACACTATATTGTCAACCATGTTCCTTTTGATTAATGGGGCCTTGACAATTCATGTAAACAAATGGGCATTAGCTTACTTTCATAAATGATTTCTCAAACAAAAGTGTAAAGGGATATATGTTTTAGTGTATTGATACTAATTCACCTAAACTCTTGATCAATGGATGACAAATTAGTTGAATTGGAATGCTTTAATAAATGTTAGTGCAAATTCACAATAAGAAAAAATGGTTTATCATATAAATTATCAATAGATTTTATTCATGAATAATTTTAATGATTTTTTTTATGTGAATTTTCCCTTTTTTTGAATTTGCGAAATTTATGTTGGCATTTTTTAGTTCTTGAAAAAACAAATTCCCATGAATTTCTTAGAAGATTTTTTCATTATCATTGAATCATATCCATCAAATATTTACAAATAACCTAAATATATAGGCCAACCCAATAGATTCCACATATTCTTGTTGTCATATCACCTAACCATACTTTTAAATATCTATGTCCTCTTATAGTTTGAGACAACTTGCACATTGCCAACCCCTCACTAGTGGTCACTCACTCAATCAAAAGCCATAGCAAGCTACTAAAAATAAAAAACCTAGGTTTTGATTAGTTGGGGGAAATGATTTTCGAGATGTACAAATTATTGAGTCGCCTATTTTAATTGAATCTTAGCTTCCAAGTTTTGATATCAATTTTAATTGCATAAAATAAAGTAACTTGTAGGATCTATCTTATATTATTATACAAAATAAGCTACTTAGGTCTATCTCAATGCCACTTAATTATGATCATAGATTGATATGAATAAATCCTTATGTGATTTATGGGTTGAAGGGAAATAAGTGTACGTCCTATGATTATTGAGCGAGAGGGAAACTTGATAAACTTGTCTTAAGCTATATTGTGCGAGATTAGAGCAATTTGAGCTCTCTGTTTGGTGTATAAAAGAAGTTTAAAATACAAAGTTAATGAATAGCTATAGTGATTTAAATGACCTTCCCTTTAGAAAAGATGAGAAAATTTCAATTTACTTCAAGTTATGATACTCTCTTTCTAGTGAGAGTAACAAACTTGTACCAAGATGATGGTTCTAATCTATCTTATATCATTATTTTGTTTGATGATTTAATAGGGTGGAACATGTCACTTATTTCATTAATTATGTTATGAGATGATTTACTGGGGCAAAATAAGCCACTTCATCTCATTTCATGTTTCAATAAAGTATGAAAGAATTGATGGATATGATAGAATGAAATAGTACTTTGTGTGTTATCATTAAAGATATTTCATGATCTGATTTTGAATATAAATATTTATTATCAGAAAATCTAGCATGATATGATATAACATAACTTTTTATATATGCATGATTTATATTGATTACCTTATGATTAGTTTTTTACTCTGTAAATGTTATGAAGAGAAATTGCATATATTGGTACATGATGATGCAAGTTTCTTCAATCAATGTGAAAAAGAAATATGTGCTTGAGTTTTGGTTTCGATTAGGCTTTTTACTCACCACTATATTTACTTCGATGTGTCCCTTTTAGGAAATAATGAATATATAAAATAAGCTAATGTGTTTAAGGAGATTTGATATATTTTTATTTATTTATGGTAATGAAAATTTTTAGATAGTTTCTTTATAAATTAAGTTTGATATAGACCCAACATTGTGATTGATTATGTGAAGTTTAAATATTTATTTGAATATGGAGAGTTTAAGCCATTTAGGTCTTTGATACTAGATAACAAGATCAAAGAAGCCTCATCCCCTTTTAATAAGCTATTAATAGGTTGAGAGTATCAATTGAAAGAGGGCCAACTACTGGAAAAGACAACCATGATAACTTGCAAATATAAATGTGGTTTATCTTGTAAGAAATATTAAGTGGGTTTCAAAAGAAGTGTTATATTATGAGAAATGGATTGAATTGTTGTCTCTCAATTCCCATTTGAATCACATGAGTGATTCAGGAAAATTAATGAATTGATCAGAAAATGCATAGAGGATAATTTAAAAGGACTTGCATGAAATGGATGGGAATTTCATGAAGATTATAATATTATTAAGAGGAAGGGTAATATAATAAATGAGATTTGTTAAAAATGAAAAGAATTTATAGGGCAAAGTACTTAGAAGGGGTGTTAAGAAGATGCCTTTCTAGCTGAGTGACTTCATGAATGGGTGATCGATACTTAGTAGTTAAAATGTCAACATGCAAAGTTAGCACTACTTCCTTATAAATTCCATAACTTAGTCTATGATCTTGTATAACAATCATTCTTGCCCTTTTATTATAACCAATATCACATTATTTATATAAAGTGATGACATGAGAGGAATTTAGGAATCATTCTAGGATTTTACATAGAAATAATTTAGGCTTCTATAGCCTCTAAGATCAAGGTGCCGAAGAAATTAGAAAGAGAATGATAATTTTTTAAAAAGAGACTCTACGAAGTTAAAGAATAATAGAGAATATTGAAAGAAGCATATCATCATCCATTGTAGTTTTATAGTTTTTACTATTGATAAAGTATTATTTTCTTACTCCAAAATTTAAAACCAAGATTCTTATTTTGTTCTGCCCACCTAATGTGTTAGTTGGATATATTGTAGTGCATTTTGGGTTTTAGGTAAATTATGTGTATAATATATAACACTTTGAATTCCTTTCAAAATTCTCCTACCTCATCCTTTCATAATAAAACTCATAGAAGCTAGTAATTTGATTTTTTTTTTTTTGGAACAGTGGTATCTACTCATTGCCACCCCATAGGAGCCTCATGACGTTGTAATTAATCCCTCTGTGAGCCTACCAGCAACCAGACTGACAGGTGCAGAAACTGCAATTATTTTTTCCCAATTTAAGTTATCGCGCCGCATGAGATGGGAATCAAGTGCATGAGAGGGGAATCGAATATGGGTTGGGAGGTTTCCAGTCATGCTCGCCCAACAACAGCTAAGCCTGATGGGGTAATAATTTGATTTTTCAGAAGGTATGACAATAGAGAGAGAGAGAGAGATCAAAAAGCATTAAGTCATCATTTAAATAGTCAATCTGCCTGAACTGATACAAAAATAGTAATGTTTGAATTTTGTCTCTTATAGGGTGAATTCCTTATCGTTGGGACCATGACAATGCTGGTGCTCCCTCAATCGAGCACTGTCTGGCCAAGTGACAATGAACATTTTTGTAAATATTTTTAATGTTTATTTTCTAAATAGCTTAATAATTACAAAAAAGACTATATAACAAATTATTAATGATTTTTAGTGTACAAAAAATTCAACTTAAATATATTAAAAATAATATCTTTAAAAATATTAAAAAAATAGTCCAAATGAAACGTAAGAAAATAATAAGAAAAGAAACAATTGCTGAGTTCTTTCTGTAATTCTGAGAGCATTCATTAATGAAATATAGAAACTTGCAGCTGAAGCAAATTTTAGGGTAGAATATTATTGAACTTTTCTATTTAGGGACTTTATAACTATAATATAATTAAGCAATATTTGCCTGGACCACTACCATATGTTCTACGTATGATCCCATGATCTACAGTGTGGTCCTGACTCCTGAGCAGCTGCAAATATCAAAGGACTCATCCAAGTGAACTTTTTCCCCTTTTTTATTAATTAGTATGTAATATCTCACATAAAAAATCTCTTAAAAATAAGATTGAAAAAGTACTAAGAATTTGTAATTTTTTTTTTCAATATAAAATTAGTGAGAATAAAAAAAAATTTATCTACAATTAAAACTAATCAATTATTCTTTTGTGAGAGTATATATAGAATTGTTTAATGTAGTTTCTAATTTCAAACAATTAACCTTCAAAATCAAAGGCATAATAAAATCAATAATGATTAAGTATCATTTTTATGTTTGATGTGCCATAAAAAGTTTGGCCATTATCATCCAATTGTCATAGTTTATTCAGTTTTATGTATACACTATTTCTGAAAAGCTTGGATACGTGCAGCACGTTGTCATGGAAGAATTCCCTGTTTTTTGTAGTGCTTGCCATTGTTTCGGCCATGCTGTGGGTGAATGTAGAAAAAAAGCTGTTGTTTTAGATGCTTCCGTTTTACCTAAAATTGTAGCGCCTAATGCTAAAACTGTTTCACCGGTTTTTGTGGAGCCGTTGGATGGAAATCAAGATGTTGTGACTGTGCCTACTTTGGTGAATTTTGATTTAGCTAGAGAAGAATCGGTCGTTCCTAACGTTGGCATTGTTGATTCTGAACTTGTTTCTAAAGTTTTATCTCCTAATGCTTTGCCTTTCATACCCCCTGCTTTAGTTGCTAATATGGAGGGGTCGTTGGGAAATCCTGTGTTAATTGATTCTATTACGGAAGAAATTGCTATTGTTAACCCTTATGTGAATATTTCTGTGGATGCTGGGTGTTTGGTGAATCCGATGGTTTCTAATCGTTTGCTGGGTGGTGAGGCGGTGCAGCCTGATGTTTTGGTGGAAACTGTTCCTGTGAGTGTTGAGCATGTTGAACCGATTCGGAACTCTTTGCTTGCTGCGATGTCGGCTGGTAATCGGGTTGATTTTTCGGATGTTCAAGGCAATTTGCATGTTTCTCAAAATTTGGTTGATGTTCCTGTTAATGTACTCGCTACCAATTCATGAATGCTGAAGGTGGGTGGTAAGGCTGGTGTGGATGTTAGATCTCATGGTGATTGGATGCATAATTCGTCGGAATGTGATTATGATTCTGATTCCTATTCAGATCTTGAAATGGAGTATAAAATGGTTCGTGATAGACCAATTTCTGGTTCTTATCGTGGAAAATTTTGGGGTAGAGGCGGCAGAAAAAGATAATTCGATCTTGTCGTTGGATCATTTTGATTTTCGTTTCGTTTGTTGGTTGCAGGGTAATGATGTGGCTGGGGCTCGTGTCCTCGTCGCCTCCTTGTGGCAACCTCTACTGGATGGTCCTTGTGAGGTCTCGAGGAAACTGGTAGCCTCGGTCGTCTGCTGAACCCCCGTTTGTTTTGGGGATTTTTTAGCTTTTCTCCTGGTTATTTTTTAGCTTTTAGAGGTTTTTGCCTTTTTTTGGGGCTTTGACTTTTTGTCTGTTGCTGTATCCGGCCTTTTGGGTTTATTAATATATTTGTGTTTTTTGTTTAAAAAAAAATGTATACACTATCATTCGACTACCATCACCTCAGCATAATTGGCCGACTATCATTGCTCGAGGGAAATTTTTCAAGTTCCAACCACTATTGCTCGAGAGTCAATGCTTGTCTATAGTTAGCGGATCATAGTTCCCAGACCTCCATCATACTGTTGTCACCCAATTAACATTGTGTGGTTGTCTCCAACTTCCATCACTTTCGATATAATATTTATATCAAACACCCAACAATTTTTTTTCTACTGTATAAGATCATTTTCTACAATTGAGGGGAAGAGCATACCTTTGTTACTTTAATTATAATGTACTATTTTAATTGAGCTAGGCCTTACGATTTTTTTCTTTTTGAATTTGAAGTTTTCTATTATAAACATTGTTGCGTGCGAGGATATACGCGGCGGTAGAGTTTGTAAACTCGCGTCCTGGCGTTGCACGAGTATTTCACACACAAACAGAAAATCAGAAAGTGAACACCAAGAGTTTTTACGTGGAAAACCCATAAAGGGAAAAAACCACGGGGCCTTGCCCAGTTGCAAAATTCCACTAGTGTTTTCGTAGATTACAAATGGCGGATTTCATCCCACAAGTTGGGATAATCCAAGTACAATTTGTTTCTTCCAAGAAGTTTACAAAATTCTGCGAATTCCTGGCGTTTCCTGAAAATCCGGTAGAGTTCCGGCATCTTCAGGCGGCAGGAAGAGCTCCGGCGTCTTCAGGCGGCAGGAAGAGCTCCGGCGGCGGTGGTCGAGGAGGTGAGGAATCTCCTTTTCCCCTTTCTCCTTCTCCTTCTCTTCTTCTTCTCTCTCTTCACTTGAGTCCCCTTGGTGTAGAATGAGGGCTCTATTTATAGTTTTTCTGGAGTGGCATAGCCCGTAAATAGGCGTGAGATCAAGGGCGAACAGGGAGTGGTTTGAATGGACGACCGATATCGAATCCTTTGATCATGCACCGTTCGTTGGACATTTGAAGGCCTTAATGATGTCGGAATTTGATGATATTGGGCTCATTGGATTCGTTTCGTCGAGCCACTCGATACGAGTAGAAGCTCGTCAAAATCGGAGACCGTTTGAGAACTCAAATTGCGGTTTGAACCTTTCAATAGTGCTTTGAACTCTTGATTCAGACTCATTTGGGCTCGGATTGGACTGATCTTGGAGTCGTTGGGTTCGTATTTCTGAGACGCTCAGTTTGACTATAAGATCGCTGAAATCGGAGTTCATATGCTCCCGAAATTAATTTTTGAAGTTTCCAGCCAATTTTTGCCTCGAGATTCGTGCCCGATCAAGATGATTTTGTGATGTCGTATCAGTTGCCCCCCTATTTTCGGACGTCGAAGCTCCAGGAGTCCGAAAATATGCGCCACAAATTATAAAGAATTTTCTCGAGCGATTCGGGGCCTCGAACTGCCTTGAAAGTGTCAAAATTGAAACCGGGGTGTCGAAAAAGGTGTCCGGGGACCCCAAAAATGTCGAATTTGGGCCGACGGCGTGGAACAGCGCGCCGGACCCCTCCCCCGCGCAGAACCGCAGCGCCGGACCCCCCCAGCGCGGAATCGCGGATCGCTCACGCGGTCCGCTTGCGCGGGTGCACGCGGTCTGCTCCGCGGACTGCCTCGCGCTGGTGCGCGCGGTCCGCTCCGCGGACCGTTTTCCGCGGTCTGCTCTACGGCATTGCCGCCGCGGGTGTTGTCGCCGGCGGCCAGCCAAAGGCTAGCCGTGATCCGCGTGATTTTTCACGCGGATCGGTGCGCTGTCCGTGGTTTTTTTCGGAGAGATGCATGTCGGTTCGGCCCACCGACTTTGTGGGCCCCACATGCACGGAAATAGCGTTTTTTGGCTTTTTTTGGGTCCAAAAAATTCCGAAAAAATCCCAAAAAATTCAAAAAAAATTGGAAAAAATTTAGAAAAATAGGGAAATTCCAAAATGGCAATAACTTTCCTCCTTTCTCTCCAAAACCTATAAATAGGCCTCTTAGGCCCTTAGGAAACTTGCAACTTCTCTTTCTTTCTCCCTCCGGTTCTCTAGCGGCTGAGGCTTCCGCTTTTTGCAAGTTGAAATTTTTTCCTACTCGAAAAGCGCCCCTCCTCGCGTGCAGAAACCTACGGGATTTCTTCCTCCCCCTCCGGTTTACTGACGGTTGAGGCTTCCATTATTTGCGAGTTGGAATTTTTTCCTACTCGACTAGCGCCCCTCCTCGCGTGCAGAAACCTACAGGATTTCTTCCTCCCCTCCGGTTTACTGACGGTTGAGGCTTCCGTTATTTGCGAGTTGGAATTTTTTCCTACTCGAATAGCGCCCCTCCTCGCGTGCAGAAACCTACGGGATTTCTTCCTCCCCCTCTGGTTTACTAACGGTTGAGGCTTCCGTTATTTGCGAGTTGGAATTTTTTCCTACTCGAATAGCTCCCCTCCTCGCGTGCAGAAGCCTACGGGATTTCTTCCTCTCCCTCCGGCTTACTGGCGGTTGAGGCTTCCGCTATTTGCGAGCGGGAAACTTCCCCTGCTCAAATTAGCGCCCCTCCTCGCGTGTAGAAGCTTACGGGATCTCTTTTCCATTTGAACGGAGGTTTGCTGGCGATTGACGATCGAGTTGAAGCCCGTTAGTAGTCAACGATCGAGTGTGGAGCCAAAGGGGAGAGTTCGAGAATACGTTGCGAGAAGCCGATGACGCGTAGTAGTCTGCTGATGAGTAGAAGTCCGAAGACAAGGAGAAGTACGACGTCGGGTAGAAGTTCATTGTCAGGTAGAAGACCGACGAAAATTCGTCGACGAGCAGGAGTCTAACGACGAGTAGAAGTTCGCTGACGAGCAGAAGTCCGACGTCGGGTAGAAGTTTAACGTCGGGTAGAAGACCGACAAATTTCGACGAGCAGAAGTCCGACGAAAAGTAGGAGTCCGCTGACGAGCAGAAGTTCGACGACGAGTAGGAGTCCACTGACGAGCAGAAGTCCGACGACGAGTAGGAGTCCGCTGACGAGCAGAAGTTCGATGTCGGGTAGGAGTCCACTGACGAGCAGAAGTCCGATGTCGGGTAGAAGTTCAACGTCGGGTAGAAGACCGACGAAGATTCATCGACGAGCAGAAGTCTGACGACGAGTAGGAGACCGCTGACAAGCAGAAGTCCGACGACGAGTAGGAGTCCGCTGACGAGCAGAAGTCCGATGTCGGGTAGGAGTTCACTGACGAGCAAAAGTCCGATGTCGGGTAGAAGTTCAACGTCGGGTAGAAGACCGACGAAGATTCGTCGACGAGCAGAAGTCTGACGACAAGTAGAAGTTCGCTGACGAGCAGAAGTCCGATGACGAGTAGGAGTCCGCTGACGAGCAGAAGTCCGACGACGAGTAGGAGTCCACTAACGAGCAGAAGTCCGATGTCGGGTAGGAGTCCACTGACGAGCAGAAGTCCGATGTCGGGTAGAAGTTCAATGTTGGGTAGAAGACCGACGAAGATTCATCGACGAGCAGAAGTCTGACGACGAGTAGAAGTCCGCTGACGAGCAGAAGTTCGACATCGGGTAGGAGTCCGCTGACGAGCAGAAGTTCGACGACGAGTAGGAGTCCGCTGACGAGCAGAAGTTTGATGTCGGGAAGAAGTTCAACGTCGGGTAGAAGACCGATGAAGATTCGTCGACGAGCAAAAGTCTGACGACAAGTAAAAGTCTGCTGACGAGCAAAAGTCCGACGACGAGTAGGAGTCTGCTGACGAGTAGAAGTCCGATGTCGGGTAGAAGTTCAACGTCGGGTAGAAGACTGACGAAGATTCATCGACGAGCAGAAGTCCGACGACGACTAGGAGTCCGCTGATGAGCAGAAGTCCGACGACGAGTAGGAGTCCGCTGTCGAGCAGAAGTTCGATGTCGGGTAGAAGTTCAACGTCAGGTAGAAGACCAACGAAGATTCGTCGACGAGCAGAAGTCTGACGACGAGTAGGAGTCCGTTGACGAGTAGAAGTTCGATGTCGGGTATAAGTTCAACGTCGGGTAGAAGACCGACAAAGATTCGTCGATGAGCAGAAGTCTGACGACGAGTAGAAGTCCGCTGACGAGCAAAAGTCTGACGACGAGTAGGAGTCCGCTGACGAGCAGAAGTTTGACGTCGGGTAGAAGTTCAACGTCGGGTAGAAAACTGACGAGAATTCGTCGACGAGCAGAAGTCCAACGACGAGTAGAGGCCCTATCCGAGGTTGTATGTCAGAGCATTTGTTCGATGACATTGACCTGTGTGGAAGAGGTCGAGAGAATCCACCAAGGATGTAAGACCTATCCGAGGTTATTTGTCGGAGCCCTGCTCGACGACGTTAACCTGTGTGGATGAGGTCAGGAGAATCCACCAAGGATGTAAGACCTATCCGAGGTTGTATGTCAGAACATTTGTTCGATGACATTAACCTGTATGGAAGAGGTCGAGAGAATCCACCAAGGATGTAAGACCTATCCGAGGTTGTATGTCAGAACATTTGTTCGATGACATTAAACTGTATGGAAGAGGTCGAGAGAATCCACCAAGGATGTAAGACCTATCCGAGGTTGTATTTCGGAGCCCTGCTCGACGACGTTAACCTGTGTGGATGAGGTTAGGAGAATCCACCAAGGATGTAAGACCTATCCGAGGTTGTATGTCGGAGCCCTGCTCGACGACGTTAACCTGTGTGGATGAGGTCGGATCAAATCCCCCTGGGATTGATCATCCTGTGATTGAGATACAATATGGATTGTGTATTTCTTGAATCATGGAAAAAGTGTTTGAGGAGTTTTTTCTTATCTTTCATAAGAGAAAAAATCATATCACAACAATACGAACATTCTATTACTGTATTACGTAAGATAGTACAATAGTTCCCTAGTACGACTTACAAATTACAAAGCACTCAACACACGAGATCTACATATGGTGACAATACCACAACATTAAACTTGGAAGAAGACATTAGAGATATCAAAGTAACACTCTACTCAATATAAGAGCGACAATAAGACAAGTAATATTGCTAATATAAGTACACAAAGTGTGTGATCATTCAATCTCTCCAACCATTTGAATATTATTCAATGGTTGTCTTTGTTGTTGACTTTGCCCCCCAGTGGGACGAGCTTCCTCTCGGGTTGGCGCATTCTTGATGAATTGTTGGAGATATCCTTGTCAGATTAGTCTCTCAACTTCTTCCTTGAGTTGCCAACATGCTTCAGTAGTGTGCCCACGGCTACGGTGGAAGTGGCATTATTGCTCCTGGTTTCCGACGTTGGGCTTCAAAGGGTGTGGCCATTTCACGTTCTCCTGATCCCGGATGGCCATTAATACATTTGCTTGGGATGTATTGAGTGGGGTGTACTCCTTCTCCTGTCGGGGTTCTCGTCGTGGTGACGGAGACCTATGAGGTAGATTATTCTTCCCATGCTTTTTCTGCTGTGAGAAAGAATTATCCATCCCAGGTGCACCTTTGTGCTTCCCGCTGATTTGCTCAAACTGTTTCCTGTGGGCATTTATAGCTTCATCCGCAGAGATTTGTGCCTCCACGTGATGGATCAAGTCAGTGTATGAATGGACGGTGTCTCGCATAAGGGCCAAATAGAAGGGACCAGGATGAAGACCTCCAAGAAAGACCCATCTGAGTAATTCAGGGTCTACTCCTGAAATCTGTCGTGCTTCAGTGGAAAATTGTTGAAAATACTCCTTCAACGATTCCCCCTCATTTTGGCGGATCCCGGAGAGGTGGGAAGAATCCTTAGCAATTCTTCAATTGGCCACAAATTGTTCGACGAATACTTTGGCCAATTTGATAAAAGAGGGGATTGTTCCAGGTGAAAGCGAGTAGAACCACGTTCAGGCCTGTCCTTTAAGAGTGGTGGGAAAGACCTGGCAGAGGAGCGCGTCTGATGCTTGTTGAATATGCATGATAGTTCTGTAGTAGTCGATATGCTCATACGGGTCGGTCGTCCCGTCGTAGGACTCAACGTTTGGCACTTTGAATCCGATCGGAATGGGGTGTTGAAGAATGGCTTCAGTTAGAGGTGATGACTTCTAGAAATTTCTCTATCGAAGAGCATGCTTCATATCTCCTTGGGGGAACTCATCCCGTACCAGTTTTCACAGTTCACGATGCAGGACATTGTGAGGGAGTCCCGCAATGTGTGGTTGGGGAGAGCCTTCTGGGAGTTCCGAGAAAATGCGAGGCTGCCGAGTCGAGGGGGAAGAATGTGTTGAACTCGCTGCATCGGCAAGTTCATCTTCCTGTTGTAATTGAGGATGTCTCCTAGATGGAGGAAGATGAATTTCTTCTTGATGATGCTCGAATTGAATATCCTCAACCCTTGGTGGATCCCGAGGGCGAAGGATCTCCTCCAACGTCGGCTGTCGATCATCTCGCGGGAGTTGAAGGATCTCGTTCTGAGATTCTTCCATCTTCCGGATTCTTTCTTCTAAAGAAGGTCCCGAGATCCCTTCTCCGTCAACATTCTGCCCTCCAGGATGAAAATATGCTGACATTGGTCGTCTACGGTTAATAGATGGATTTCTGGATTGGTGAGAGTTGGAGCGGGAGGCTCCAATGATGCGACTGCTACGCCTATTCACCATCGTAGCAGTACTTGAAGTAGTGGGATAGTGTTCCCACAGACGGCGCCAAACTGTTGCGTGCGAGGATATACGCGGCGGTAGAGTTTGTAAACTCGCGTCCTAGCGTTGCACGAGTATTTCACACACAAACAGAAAATCAGAAAGTGAACACCAAGAGTTTTTACGTGGAAAACCCAAAAAGGGAAAAAACCACGGGGCCTTGCCCAATTGCAAAATTCCACTAGTGTTTTTGTAGATTACAAATGACGGATTTCGTCCCACAAGTTGGGATAATCCAAGTACAATTTGTTTCTTCCACGAAGTTTACAAAATTCTATGAATTCCTGGAGTTTCCTGAAAATCCGGCAGAGTTCCGGCGTCTTCAGGCGGCAGGAAGAGCTCCGGCGTCTTCAGGCGGCAGGAAGAGCTCCGGCGGCGGTGGTCGAGGAGGTGAGGAATCACCTTTTCCCCTTTCTCCTTCTCCTTCTCTTCTTCTTCTCTCTCTTCACTTGAGTCCCCTTGGTGTAGAATGAGGGCTCTATTTATAGTTTTTCTGGAGTGGCATAGCCCGTAAATAGGCGTGAGATCAATGGCGAACAGGGAGTGGTTTGAATGGACGGCCGATATCGAATCCTTTGATCATGCACCGTTCGTTGGACATTTGAAGGCTTTGTTAATGTTGGAATTTGATAATCTTGGGCTCGTTGGATTCGTCTCGTCAAGCCGCTCGATTCGAGTATAAGCTCAGCAAAATCGGAGACCGTTTGGTAACTCAAATTGCGGTTTGAACCTTTTAACAACACTTTGAACTCTTGATTCGGACTCATTAGGGCTCAGATTGGATTGATCTTGGTGTCGTTGGGTTCGTATTTCCGAGACGCTCAGTTTGACTATAAGATCGCTGAAATCGGAGTTCATATGCTCCCGAAATTAATTTTTGAAGTTTCCAGCCAGTTTTTGCCTCGAGATTCGTGCCCGATCAAGATGATTTTGTGATGTCGTATCAAACATCTTTTGTTTGCGGGTGATTAATCTTCACATAAAGTTGAGATATTAATCTATCAATCTATCATCATAGAAATTATTGCAAGAATAGTTTATGCACATTTAAAACATAAATTTCTTTTTTTGGTCCATGAGAAAACCAGAAATAAGAGGTAGATAGAGAGATAGGCCATAAGCCCAAATGGATAGAGACAGAGGGTTAACATATCTGTCGATTCCTGTTGTCTTATTGGATTATGGGAAAAAATAACCTAATTTTAAGTACGACCACTTTAAAAGTTAAAATATAATAGGAAGATTCTCTGCTAGCTGTTTGGTTTTTCTCTTTGAGCAGCGTCAAGTAGGGTGTAAGTGAGTCGCATCAGACTGTGAGCTAGATCGCGAGCTGATATGAGGTTTACTGGTTTATGGGCTCACGAGTCGAGCTTATCGAGCTCAAGAGTCAAGCTCGATCTCAAAATTAAGCTTGTTTAGTTAACAAACTAAACGAGCTTGAAGAGGCTCGGCTCTTGAGCTCGCAAGAAGTCTCGAATAATTATTAATATTTTTGAAGTCTCGAGTAATTATTAATATTTTTAAAATAATTTTATTTTATTTATTAAATTTAAATATTTTAAAAAACTAATAATAAATGATAAATATTTTATTAAATTAAAATATTTTCAAATCTGGCCAAAGCTCGAGAGCCGATTTGAGCTTGTTTATAATGAGATAAGCTCGAGCTTAAATTCAAGAAGTCCATAAGGCCAGCTACTCTACTTGTTTACACCCCTAGCGTAAGTCACCGGTCCCACTTCTGCGCCTCGCTTGTCGGTTCCACTTCTCCTAAGTCCCGTCACGGCCTATATATCGTCACCGACGACGCTACAGTCGCGACGGTGACCAGAATCGGATGAAACCAACGGTCGTGATTTGATTAAGCGCGGAATCGGCTTATATTGTTCTCGAGATGATCCTGGTTGGATTCAACGGTTCTCCGGACTGATCAGTCGAGTCTTTTTGGGTTTTGAAAGTACGGAAAGGTATAGAAGCAGTTTATTATTTTATATAAAATTGTGCTATTTTTAAAATAAATCACAGTTAAAAGAGGACGTTTAATAACTAGCCATGTCAAATATGTTTTAAGCCATCTCTAGAAGCAATAATTTAAAGAAATTGTCAAATATGTTTTTATTTATGAATTTAAGCATTATTCTTATTTATAACATATATTCACCATGCAATTATATTAATATAATATTTTCCTTATTTTTTTTTTACAAGAATGAACACTTACGGTCAAGGATTAAAATAAAGTTAATTTTTCTCGTTCTTGAACTTTTTTTCCCTTTAAACCCCCCTCAAAACTACGATAAATTATTCTGTGCGGAGACCGAACGCAACTCTACATTCGGAGACCGACCAGCATGCGCCACATCAGCGATATCAAGAGCGGTAGCAAGCAAAACCGAGCCGCAGTGATGTTGCTCATTCTAACTGGTCTCCAGATTTTGTTCGGCCTCTACATAGAACAACTTTTTTTTCAAAACTACACTTTTCAAAGATACTTTAAGCTCTCTCTGACAGAAGGATTGGAATATGAAATATAAAAGATGGGATAATATGTTATACCAATTCCAATATTTAATTGTTGATAATTCTAAGTTAATCATAAAAAGGTGTGTCAACTAAATGAATAAGCACCAAGTAGTCACTTGAGTTACTTGATAATAAAGTATTAGTTAAAAGAATTTGTGATTTGTTAAGTAAATGCTGAGGAAAAAATTATTGATAGAAGGGGTTTTTTTTATTGTAGGGAATATGTTATTAAAAGAGACAAGAGAAGAGGCCTGATAGTGTACGATTAACAAAAAATATCTCAACCCATATAAACTAAAGCTTCATTTGGCACAACTTTCTTAATGCTTTTTAAAGCAGTCTTTTAGTACTTTTTTTTTAATTAGAAATTTTTTGTACTAAAAAGCTGCTTCATGAAGTAGTAAGAAAGCTGCCCCAAATGAAGCCTAAATATAAGAATTCATATCATTAATGTTAAGTGAGATAGAACACCTAAATTGATTAGTCAAACCAAAAAATTAGGCTAAAAAAGGTTAACTACATACTGTGATTTTTCTAGTAGATATTCTCAATAAATATAACATACCTGCATTATGATTTATCCAAGTTAACATTTAGATAGATTACAAATGAAAGACTATTATCTAATTATCCTAATAGGAAAATTTATACTTTAAACTGGATTAGTCAAAAGGATAGGATTAATCATTATAATCAAGTGAGATGACTAATCAAAAGGAGCGTGAAAGGGCTTAAAAGGAGTGATAAATAGAGATTAAAAAAATATTGAAATAAGGTAGCAACAATCTAGTTAGGGGCAGATCCAGCCTTTTATGTTTTTAGCGTGGGCAAATTCTTGCAGTGGCAAAGTAGCTCAATTACACTCTTGCAGTGGCCAAGTCTTTAAGGCATCAAGACCACCTTGTCTACTTTCATATCTCATGTCATTGAACAGATGTTCTTTCTTCTCCAATGTTCAAAAACTGATGCATATTTTATAAAAATAGGGATAATTATGTCTATTTATGATTCAACAGGTGATTTATTTCTTATATGTGAAAGAAATGCGGCCTAATGGAATTCTTTAAGAAGACTAAGACAACTTTATACGGCCGATGAGAAATGTTAGCATTTTGAGAAATCTCCTGTTATGATGAAATGAGAACTAGCTCTATCTTATTTGTTTTTTAATTTGAGAAAATATTCTAACCATTTCAATATTTCAAATAGAATGTGTTAATTTATAGTTTGTATTAGAAATTATCAATTGATTTATTATTCCAATGCAAAAGAACACTTGTAGATGGTAGAAAGACTGCAGTTACCTGATAAATTTATAGAAAGACTGCAGGAGGCTATCCTATTCTTCCTCAAGAACTGGCTCCCTTTTCAGTCCTCAACACCAATACAACATCAATGAAACTCTCGCCCGACCACCCAAGTAACAAGCCCCGAACTCATGCAACCACTGGCCTACGGCCTGCCATGTCCCGTTCAACCTCTCCTGCGATGACATGACCAAATGCCATAAACCCTGTCGCAAAAAAACCTAAGCCCATCATACAAATCTGAAGCCCCTTGATGTCAACCTTCAGGCCAATTTCTACACAGGCTATCACGGGCAGCTGACTTTCAACTGGGAAGCAAAGACCAGTAATTGAGCTTACTGTGCGGGGAAATTCAAATGTGGGGCAATTCAAATGTGGAAGTGGTCGGAAGTGGGGTTAGCTCTTCAAGGATGGCATCATCATAATGGTGACTCGGGGACGATTTTCTGATAATCCAACAAAGGGCAGAGTGAAAGGGCATCTGGAAACGTCAAAGGCTGTGCGTGATTCAGAGCTTCAAATGGATGGGCAGGAAGACGCAAGATGGAACAATGGGTGTAAAAATTTATTTTTTAGGGGGGGGGGGGGGATAATCTATAAAATCTAGACTAGATTCATGGGCAGAATTTCAAAAAAGCACCCCCCGATGGGTATTTGCCCACCCTAGAATGAATGGGGATCAGCCCATGAATCTAGTCTAGATTTTATAGATCCATCAACCTAGAACCGCATATGAAAAGAAGATAATGAGATAGTCCAATTATACATTACCATAACTACTCAAATGAATTTACAATCCTATCTGGATTAGGTTAGCCACTTCCTAGTGTGCTATGGCAACTACCTATATGTATTAATTAAAATCATGCACATAATAGACAGCTTTATCCTAGATAACATGATTTCATGCATGTTATTTACTCGAAAGTGATAGATTATAACTATATACATTTGATTTTCCATGATATGAATGTAAGCCAATGCTTTGGGGGTTTTGATTGCTGAGAACTTCATACTTAAGCAAAGAGATATAAAAAGAATAATTTTTAAATTATAAGTGGGTATTGACAACTTTAATTAATAAAAAAAATCTAAATTAATTTTAAAATTTATTATTATTTTATTCAAATTGATAGAAAATATTTTATCTTAAGAGCCTATCAAGTTTGTATAATTTTTAGACAAACCAAACATAACAATAAGAAAGAAAAAAGTAAGAAACTTATAGAATATGTATATAAAAGTAAATTTAGGGTATTATTGGGATCATTTTTTAGTCCTTTTCATATATTTGATCCTAGCTAGTCTCGGATCTGGTCTAGAAAATATACTTAATAAAAAAATAATTATTTTTATCTAATCATACACATGATGCTTTTCCAAACTAAAATAGAGTTTATTTCATGTGAATAGAAAAAAGCTAGAATGACGTAAATAAACCACATAATTTATATATCACATCACAGGTATAAAGCTCGCACAATACTTAAAATTTTACAACATTGCTTAATTTGCCATTTTTTTTTCTTTTAAATATTTGACATATTACTCTACAAAATAAAAGTGCAAATCAATGTACGACTTATATATGTAAGAACAATATATTTATATAATGTAGAAGAGTAACCAAATTAGCTATGTGACTACTAAGAGCATCCTAAAAAATGTAACTTATATGCTATTGGAAGACCACGTGTCAAGAGAGATGGAGTTGATTAGTTTTAAGGTTGAAACATCGACATCCTTTGTGAGTGGTGGAGTAGCTGAGGAAGATACATTCTTGGAAGCGAGGAGCTAACTTGGGTTGTGCGAGGGGTTTAAGCCATGGGATGAAAAGATTGCGGAAGGTCTTGAGGTGAGAATATGAATGGAGGCGACCTTAGAGGAGGTGAAATGGTATTTGAAGGTCGGGAGCATTGGTTGGAAGATAATTGATCAGATAATAAGATGTGAGAAGTGCTTCAGCTTAGAATGTATGTGGAAGATTGGCAGCACTGAGTAGGGTGCGGGTTGTGTTGAGAAGATGACGGTGCTTGCGTTTCGCAAGACCATTATGTTTCGGTGTATGAGGGCAGCTTAATTGTTGAGTGATGCCATGCTTGTGAAGGAATGAGATGAAGACAGTGCTTCTGAACTCGCCGCCACCATCAGATCATAGAGTTTGAATATGAGAATTGAAGGTTGTTTTGTCCATTGTCTAAAATTGTTGAAATTTCGAGAAGGTTTTAGCCTTGGTATGCATTAGAAACAACCAAGTGAAACGAGTGTATTCATCTATGAAAACTACATAGTAGTGAAAGCTTTTTAAAGACAAAATGGGAGCTAGGCCCCAAGCATCGGAATGTATTAACATAAAAGGTTTGTTTACATGAGATTCACTTAAGGAGAAAGGTAACTTGTGGCTTCTCACAACATTACTGGAGGTGCAAACAAAAGAAAGAGTGGGAGTACATATAGAGGGAACTAAATTAGCTAGGGCTTGCAAATTTCTGATGTTGAGGTGGCATAAGTGAATATGCTAGTGGTTGGAAGAGAGAATCACAGTGTGTAGAGCTGTTTGAGGTTTGACAGATGGCATAGATACGGAGTAGAGACCGTCTCAACTAAGTCGACAGAGAAGAGTTTGATTATCCAACATATCCTTGATAAGGAAAACATAAGTGTCGAAAGAGATAGAGCAAATATTATCAGTGGCTGGTTTGTGGATTGAGAGCAGATTATGGGAAAGAGAGGAAACATGAAGTAGATTGTGTAAACGAAGGTTACAGTTGGAGTCTGGAAGTGGGAGAAGTCCTAGGCTGGTGTTTTTGATCAGTAATGAGCTACCATTTGCAATGGAGATTGAATCTGAGCTGGTGTAGGGTGTTGTATAATGAAGATTGTTGATGTTCGTGGTAAGGTGTGTAGAAGCTCTTGAGTCCAGGACCCATTCATTGGTTGAGGAGGACGGTGGGTTGGCGAGAAGTGCTCGATTTCTATTTGTAGAGGTTGGAGCATATGCTGGATTATTATGATGCCAGCAATTCAGAGCAATGTGTCTAAATTTGCCAAAGATTTGACATGTGGGACAATTGACAGAGGGGGTGGTAGGATGACGACCTGATGGTGTGTTGATTGTTGTCCTAAAGGGAGTTCCACGACCTCGATATCCTCTTAATTGAACTCAACCATGAGGAGTAGAGGGGAGAGATACATATAGGACATTATGTTCGAGTTGTTGAGCGATATCCATATGGAAATTTGATTGTTGGTTAATCTCTTCACTACAAAGGAGTGAGTAGAGCGCGTCCTGACTGACAGGTATTTGAGATGTGTGGATGGTAGTTTTAAAGGGATTATAGGACAGGGGTAAGCCATTCAAGGTTTATGGGATGATGTATTTTGGATATATGCGAGAGCTTGATGTTGCTCTGTTATCCACGAGCACCTTGATCTGAGCCAGGTACTGCGACATCGTGTTGTCTCGCATCTTTACATGATGGAGCTCATTTTTGACTCGGATGACCCTAAACTGATTGGTCAGTTTCAGTTGTAAATGGTTCTCAAGTGTTTTCCATATCTCCATGGCAGTGGAGAGGTACAAATTATAGGGTAACATAGATGGAAATATGGTGGATAAAAGCGGCATATACCAAGTTTTGATCTATGAGTTCCCAGAGGTGATGATCTGTAGGGTTGGCTTCGGCTGTTGTAGATGAAAGTTTAGTGACGTGGCTAGTGAGATATCCATCGAAACCATTTGCAGACAACAATTTAAAAATTTGTATCTGCCATATGGGATAGTTATCAGCTGATTGGGCACAATAGATTTGAGTTTGGTCATAAAAAATGTAAGAGAGGAAGGAATGGTGAAGTCGGTCATGGCTGCCGATAGAGAGGATGCAGGTTGAATCTGAGAGGATGATTCTTGATATGTCATTGAGACGAGTGCGGTGAAAGGAGATTAGTACTTAGTCTCTGATATCATGAGAGAGTGACTGCATTGTTAGTTAAGAGAAAAATTGGACAACATAAGAATAGCAGAGGAAAAGATCTCAGTTCATCCTGTATTCATCACATCATATTACATAACTACAATAATGGTTCTTTATATAAGTAGGTAAAGAAGAGACTGGAATGAGCATAACTGTGTAGTCATTATTGCCATACGGATGCCAGTGGTAGTGGAGACTACCTTGGTTGAGTAGTGGTAATTGGATAGAAGTTGTTGCTTGAGGTACATCTTAAGTGGTGTAATAGTAACAACTCAGAAAATGTTAAAAGTAAAGATTTGAACTTTTTAAAAGTTAATATTTAAAATTTTATGTTTTGAATTCATTTGCGTGCATTTGAAAGTTTTTAATACTTGAAAATGGTTGTGTTCTCTAGAATGAGTCTCAAGGGCCTGGAGCAAATTTTAGCAAAATTTAAAATATATTACTATTTAATCGCCTCAATGTTGGGTGCCAAGCGCCTCAGCGTTGCTACAATACTAGACACTAAATAGTGACATTGCAACGCTCTGATATTTGTATTTTGAAGAAATGAACTAACACCACAATGCTAGGTGATAGTGTTGCAGCATTAGGCCATTACCTTAATTAATTTTTATATATTATAAAATCTAATATTCTGATTCATTTGAATGTTGAGCAAGTCGAACTAGAGTGAGAGGGAGAGGGTCTTTAGGCCATTTTCAGCCATCTAGCTAGTTGGAAAAGTTGTTCGGACCTAGGTAGGTCATATTATGTCTTTCTCTATTTTCAAAAAATTGAATATTTTTAGATTTATCTTATTAAATTTTTATTTTTTTATTAAAAAAATGTGGATAACTTTGCACTGATAAAACTTTTAATGCCTAATTTTTTTATATATTATTGAGATTGAGATTATGAACATTTTGAATATTTTTTGAAAATTTTCTACTAGGTTTTTAAAATTTATTGAATAGAAAATTATTCGAACTTTAAAAAATACTACTTTAGTATGATTAAAATCTTGAAATAATGTTTTACACAATCCTTAGTAATTTGGTTATATTTCAGACTGGTACATTTTTATTCAGTAGATATTCTATTTAAGCATATTGTTATACAAACATTGATATTGAAAATTGATAAGTGATTGGGTAATCGATGACTAGTTTACTAATTCCTCCATTATACTGACTTGTTGACTTTCGTATCATACTACTTTACTGTTTATAAATTCTACTGTTATTGTATATAAGTTTTATTATTTATGTATTGATTCTTCATCATATGATTGTTACTATTATGAATTGACTAACGATATGCAATGGCTTCTTTACCGTGCTTTGAATTCAATTACAGAATTTTAGTGCGACTTGTTGGGTTGTTTAGTTCATTATATTTAGTTTAAATGAATTCAAGTTAGGGCCAAGGAACAGGAGTGAAAGATTGATCAGAATCTCCTAGGTTTTCTTTTGATGTAGTTATTCTTTTGTACTTAGGATTTGGA
Organism: Dendrobium huoshanense; assembly: GCA_016618105.1. Taxonomy (NCBI): domain Eukaryota; kingdom Viridiplantae; phylum Streptophyta; class Magnoliopsida; order Asparagales; family Orchidaceae; genus Dendrobium; species Dendrobium huoshanense. The sequence goes on from CM028347.1 coordinate 20,571,174, forward strand.
TAAACATGATATGATTGTATAATTTTTTAGTATTGTATATGATTTTTGAAGTAATGAATACAGATATGCATTGATGTTTTAAATTATAAATTTTTTTCTAGTATTTATTACTAATAAATTATATTAGATAGTTTTATTTGTTGTATAATAGAAGATAAAAGAAAGGATTCTTCTAAATTAAATTCTGGGGTGTGACAAAAAATCACATAGAAGAATATGCTATGCATTAAGAAAATTCTATAACAAAACATTGATACAAATACACCCTACCTTATGTCTAAGGGGATATAACCTATTACAACACCTAAGTGCATGTAAAAAGCCTAATAGATTAAGAGTTAACTAGTATAATTATATTAGTTTCTTAAATTAGCTTTTTCAAGGGATTCAATCAAACCAAAGCCTATCATCTCAATATTTTATTTTTAAGGTTTATTATTTTTATAATAAATCTTAATAGGGTTGAAAGTGGATAGAAAATAAATAGATATTATTTCTATAAACCTTTAAAATACTTGAGTTAAGATATTTTAAGAAGTTTTGGCTTAATGTATAATTTAAAGTAATCATGTTAATATTAAAAATTAATTAAGGTGATATGGCTTTAGTTATTTATATACCTAAACAGTCATATGTGTATTAGTTATGTTAGAATAATTTTCATTATCAATTGAGCTGTCACCCAATAATGATAGTCAACCTATTATAATTGTAGATTAAGTCCGAATATTGATAGTCAACCGATTATAATTACAAGCTGTCTTGAAAAACCAAATGGTTGACCTACATAGTCAAGTGTTAATTGATATTATGTATATGCAAATGCAATATTATGAGGAGGAAGATAGTTGAGACCATTAGCTATAAAGGTTTAGATTCAAGTGCTTGAATATGTACAATCCAAGTGCTTGAATATGAACAAATACTAAAAACATATAAATAGTATAGACATTTAGAAAGAACTCTAAATATTTAGATTGCATGAGAAATCTAAGAAGAAACAATCTACTTTGAAGGAAATGAATGACTTAGGTACACATGATACCCAATACCAAAAATATTCAACCATAAGTTAAGGAAAAAATAATGAAATGACCCATTCAATAGTATATGTCTAAGTCTGGATAAAACTTAACCAAATGTGATATGATTATGAACAAGTTGAGATTCTTGAAATTAAGGTAGCTAAAACAAGCATAGTATGTTTAAAGGGGAATGAAACTACTAAGGAATGACAACCAAAGAACGTGGCTATCTCAAAGATAAGCGTAATTAAATGTGCATAATTTGATTTTGTAGAGTTTGTGAAAAGAGTATGATCAAATAAAGAAAGTATAAAAATATCATAACTGTATTGAGGATGAACTTTACTAAAAGAGTATGACCAACCCAATATGTTTATTAGTTAAGAGAGAATGACGAGGAGCAAAATAAAATAATGAAATGGGTTGGGCTATACCATGAATCAATTTAGTCAAATGATTATGACTAGTCTAAGAATTTTTTTTGTCAAAAAAATATAATTAATTAGAAGGGTAACAACATAATTAAAAGAGCATGATTATTCTAAGAATAAGTTTGACTAGAATAACATGACCAAACTCAAGATGCATTACAGGAAAATCACTCATTTCCGGCGGCAATTTCCGGCGGAAATTGGGCATTTTCCGGCTGTTTTGTAATTTAGCGGCGGTTTTCCGGCGGTTGAATGCCGCCGGTAAAAACCGCGTAGGAAAATAAATTCCGGCGATTTTTTCCGGCGGCAAGTTTGTCCGGCGGCTTACCGGCGGTCTTAAACCGCCGGTCAAATTAAAAAAAAAAAAAAAAAAAAACCGCTCCCGCGCCTGAACCCCCCTGCCCCCACCAGGGCTCCGCGCTCCGGCCAGGCTTCCCGCGCTCTGGCCAGCCTTCCCGCGCTCCCGCGCTCTGGCCAGGCTTCCCGCGCTCACGATCCCGGCTCCCGCGCCCGCTCCGCGCGTCTGCGCGCGGTGAGATTCGAACCATGGATCTCCCGTGTAGATTTCAAGCGACCGACCGAAATGCCAATTATGCAAATACGTTATATTTGTCAATATTATTTATTTTAATATATTCAGACCAAAAAGCAATTAATTATTTAATTTTTTTTAAAAAAACAAAACTAATTAATTTAAAATAAAAAATAATATTTAATATAAAATAACAATTAACTAACTAAATAAATTTAAAATGAAAATTAATTAAATAGTTAATATAAGTTTTAATTAATTTTTGTTAAATGATTTACATAGTAATTTTATTTTATTTTCAATAAAATTTTTAAAGCCGCCGGAAACGTGAAAAAGCCGCCGGTAATTCCGCCGGCAAATTCCGTGAGAAAAAACCGCCGGAAACGCGCCGGAAAGCCGCCGGAAAATTCCGCAGGAAATCGGTGATTTTCCTGTAGTGATGATTTTCAACAAAATGAACATGACTGATGCGATAAATAGTAAAACTAAAAGGGCATGATTGTACTAGAGATAGACTTAACTAAAAGTCTTTAGCTAAGTCAAAAGAAAGCCTAATAACAAAGGAACAACTATATATATTATCAAATAGAAGTTAAGTCAAGATTTTATCAAGAAAGTGAAATGCATGTAAGCTATGAAAAATAAGCTAAACATAAATGGTCTTTGAGGTGCCTCAAATATTATTGTTAGTTAAAAGTCACATAAATTTAGGGGTAGATTTTATATGCATAGTGTTTCAAACAAGAACATTATTGTGAGTAACTTGAACCAAACGAATAGGCCAAAGTTCTCTTGAGAACAACTCTCTTGTCATTGGATTCTTTCAACTCCAACCATGTAATGTGCTCTATATGATGTATATTTTCTACATAGAGCCAATGCCTTCAATTCCCTCGAGAAAGGCATCATCTATAATCAACTACAAACCCTAGTGGAATCATTTCAACTAGAACAAGACCCATGATTTTTCATTTTCTTGGATTTTCCATATAAAAATTCTAGTGTTTGTTATTACTCTTTTACCCCTTTCTCACTCTCTTATTGTATGTGTGTTATATCTTCATACAAAGCTAGGATGTTAAACTCTATATTTCTCTATTGCCGTGAGTGTTCCGGCACACAAACAATCCTGAAGTTTTTGAAAATTGATATTTTAAAGTTAAACTCAAATGATATGTTAAAGTTTTGAAAATTGATATTTAAAATTTGGACTTCATTTGATTTAGATGAATTCCAAATGGCTTCTCGAAAGTATCATTGACGGCTAGCCCTTGAAGATCGACACTTTGACCACCACTAACCCTACCATTATTGATTTAGGTGAATTAAAGATTTTTTAAGAAAATCTTTAATTCTAACTTAGCTTTGTAATAGTGCATCTTAATTAAAATAAAAGAAATACATAGACTATTGTTTCTAATTTACTACAAAAGTGTTTGGAGCAAATGTCACCTTCTCACATCGAAGTAATATATATATATATATATATATATATATATATATATATATATATTAACGACTTATTTATAGTAGGGCCATCCTATAATTCTTCAACAGGAGCATTAATTACATAGCATGTGCAAACGCCTCAACCCATATGTGCATCTTCATTCGTTTCGATAAAGCCAATTTTTTGACCATAGCTTTGTTGCATTGATCCCATGCAGTTCTTCCAACGCGTCCCCACCGTTTCCATGCTTAATCTGTTAATTTCATCTTTGCTTAGTAGTTGTTCCAAGCATTGTCATTAGCTCTCTCTCTCTCTCTCTCTCTCTCTCTCTCTCTCTCTCTCTCTCTCTCTCTCTCTCTCTCTCTCTCTCTCTCTCTCTCTCTCTCTCTCTCTCTCTATTGACTGGACGGACTGGTGAAGCCGTGGAGGCCTAAGGCAGAGGCGACGACGAGATGAGAGCTCCCCGAATCGCGCGACTCACGAGAGCTTCTGAGGCTAAAGTATTAGGGTGAGCGAATGTCGAACCCCCAAAACGCCAAACCGTGGTATGGGTTTTTTTTTCGCAGAATGGGCAGGTGTCCCGCCTCCCCCCGTCGTTGACTGAGGCCACCAAAATGAATATATATATATGTATAAACTTAGGCTTCATTTGGAACAACTTTTTTACTGCTTCTTAAATCAGCTATATAATACAAAATATTATTTTTTAGATTAGAAAGCTACTTTAAGAAGCAATAATAAAGCCACCCCAGATGAAGCGTTAGACTTTGATTGGGATAACTTTCTTATTGCTTTGTTTTTCAAACCAAACATTACTTTTGTTTGGTCATCATCTTTTTTATGCTTTTAAAAGAATTTTGTACTAGATAGTTGCTTTTTATAGTAATTTTAAAGAAAATTACTTTTTTTAGTTTTAGAAAGAAATAAAAAAGCTGTCCCAAATGAAGCCTTAAACACTTTAAATTTCATAAATTGAAAATGTTGGCTATTCATATCTTCTGGCATTATTGATAAGAAATCCTTATTATTCTTTCATATTAAGAGATAAATGAAGAGGTCTTATGAGATAGGATCAATAAGACTAACAAAACTATTGCAACCTATACAAAATGCACATAAGAATTCACATTATCTATGTCAAGTTAAGTCAAGTAGATAATCTTGGTTGATTAGATTTCCAAAGAGAGTAAACTTCTTAAGATTAATTATATTCAAAGACATCTCCATGACACTATTGATAAATGAAAATTGCATGTATTTTAATTTGTGAAGGTTAACATTAAGGATTGATAATGATTAATAGTTTGTTATCTTAATAGGATAATTTATGCTTTAAAATAGGTCAGCCCATAAGTCAGAGGATGAAACACAATAATCTAGTGAGATGACTATCTCTACATATAGAAAAATTTTGTGATAATAATCTTTTAATCATCAAAAAATTAAAATGAGTGTGAAATGGTTCAAAAGGGTGATGAGTAAAAGGTATGGATCTAGAAAATTTTAAAAATAACCTAGACATGACTTCATGGGCTCACCATCATAAGTTATCATGCTTGAAATAACTTAAACATGGAGATAGTCAACATATCCCTACAAATAAGATGCTCTATCAACAAACATGAATTATGTTATCCAATATTAGCCTAATCTCAATTCATAAAAAAGAAACTTTCAAATTCTCACTAATTCTAAGAGGTGGACTGATAATATAAAGAGCTTATAATCCTTAAAGGTATAGGAAGTGCCTACAGAAAGAAGGAAAATGAGATAGACTAGTTATAGACAACTAGGGCTATTCAATTGGATTTACACTCCTAAATATATTAGAACTCTTATGGTCTCACATGCTAATATGAACACTAAGAAATTTTAATAAAACTGATGCTACAAATAAAAAATTTATCCTGAGGAACATGATATGCATGCAATTTATTTGTCCTTAAGTCATAAACTCGTTTATACACTGATTTGTTTTGCTATGCACCTTATCTAAGAGGTGCAAAGTGAACAATTTTTAATTTGAAATGTTGGCACAAAGCATTAAATTTAAGAAAGAAATCTTTTTTTCAATTTGATTTTAATATTTAATATTTAGTATTATTATTGGTAGAAAAGATTTTATCCTAAGAGTCCGCTACCTTTTTATAATTTTTGGACGATTCAAACACAACAATAAGAGAGAGAAAAATAGGTAAGTTGTAAACTATGGATATTACAAAAATAAACTTAAAATAGAAAGTTATAAGGGCTAAAATGATGAAGTATAGGCTCATGTAGCAGAATAATATGCATATACATGCTCAAAATAAAATAACAAAGCTATTAAGGTTGTATAGAAGTGCTTAGACACTTGAGTCTATACAAAAAATAGCAACAAGGTAGAAGCATGGGCATCTCTCTACTCATGGTCCTTTCCACCTAATTCAAGCTAGTTAAACTTAGTCATATCTAGTCATTGGTGCTGCTAGATATGGATTAAAGTAATGTTCTAGATTTAAAATTTTTGCTTGTACTTCATTCCTCATATAAAGTTTAGGGTTTTTAAAATAAAACACATCTTTACATGAAATAAAAAAGGCAAACTAACCATATACTAATTATGAGCATCCTTATTAGTCACATAGAGTTGTATGCTATGCATGAAAAGGATTCTCTAACAAAGCATTGACCTTACAACACCCTCTCTTAAGCTAAGGGTCTAAGAGTTTTGACGATTTAATACACCTAAATGTGTGTAAAAAAAAAGTCTCTACGTAGTAAGGGATAACTCATATGATTATGATGGCTTATCAAGCTAATTCATCACAAAGAATCTAATTAAACAAAGGCCTATCAAGTTTTTGAATATATAAAGTTAAAATTTAAATTTGATTATGTAGAAAGAGGTTGAAAATAAATAAATATTTTAATAATTATTCAAAGATATGAATTAAAGGGTTTTAAACAACTTTGGCACTTTATATGGCCTAAAGTAATCAAATTAGTTTTAAGAGAATTAATTAAAGTAACATATCTTAAGTTGTTTGTATTTCTAAATAGTCATATGGGGTCTGATTTTGAGAGAATGATTCTAATTATAAGGTGAATTATTATCTAATAATGATAATTATTATATCATAACCACTAATCAAGCCCTAAAATAAAAGGGTTAACCATTTTATCCAAGTTTTAACTAATCTCATGCATATCCATATGCAAAAAATGAGGATAGATAGTTATAACCATCATTTATGTTTAAAAGTAAGTGTTTGAATGTGATATTAGGCATTGAAGGATAAAGAAATTTTTAGAAATTTAAAAAGAGCCCCAATTGTCTAATGTGTAAGGTAAGTATAAGAAGAGATAATCTACTACGAAGAAAATAAATAGTTTTAGTGCAATGTATGTTCAAGACAAAAAGTGTTACACACTAAGGTATAACTAAATAATAGATTCATTTATTTAAAAGTGTATTGCAATGTTGGGATATAGCTCAACCAAATGTGGCATGGTTAAGTTCTTGTAGGAGATTCCTAAATGGAAGGCTACTAGTTCAAAGGTGAAAAATTCAGAAGGGTATGGACCTATTTAAATCGTTTTAGCAAAATAGTATGTCTAACATTGGGGTGAGCCTAGTCAAAGCTACATAATTATATTAAGAGTATAATTGGTATAAAGAGTACGAGTAAATCAAATAAAGATCTATTTAAATGAAGATGGTCATATTAAGATAATATAGTCAAAAGAACAGGGCTGCACTAAAAATAGGCATAACTAAAAGAGTATGCCCTATTCCAAAAAGTTTTCTAGTTATGATTGGGAGCATGAGTAGCATAGTGAAAATAGTATGATTATACTAGGAGTAAAGTTTTTTAAAAGAGAATACATAATTTCAAGATATTTTATGATCAATAGAACATGGCTAAGAGGATAAATAGTATAAAAAACATACCTATACTAAGAGTGCACTTGACCAAAAGAGTATGACTAAATTCAAGATAGTTTTCATTCAAATATGAACGACTAAGACAATAAACATACAATCAAAAGTGCGTGATTTTACTAGGACTATACCCATCCAAGGAAATTGGTCTAGTCAAATGGAAGCCTAACTAAGAATAGATAGCTATACTAACAAATATATATGAAGTTAAGATACGAATCAAGATGATGAAATGCATGTTAGTGATGCAAATAAGATAAACTAAAATGGTCTTTAGAAAAATCTTAAAGGTTCTTTTGACATACAATACCACTTGGTCTTAAAAAGAACTATGTAAATTATCCTTAAATGCTACAGAGGCTATCCTAAAATGTGTAGTTCATCCACTAATAATGGTTATTTAATGAGTTTGCTCAAAAAGTGCAATCCTGGGATTGACCCATATAAATCAAGCATAACTACGGGTCATAATGTTAAAATATTTAATTAAATTAAGAGGCAAAGGTGAAGTGTAGTGACCATATGATACTAGACAAATAACTACATGCGATGAAATAGTGCCAAATATATAAAAAATGAGCATTATAAGTGAAAATAAATGACTCACCAAAATACAAGGGTATCGGCCACTAAGCATCACCTAAGAGTAAACCAACCACCCAATATTGTCACGTAAAATTTACATAACAAAAAAAACTAATTTTTTTTCAATGAAATTCATTATATAACGTAAGAGCTTATTTATAAGCCTTCTTCAAGATTAGACAACTTTAAAAAGTTTTTGGAGCCAATAAAATTTTATTATATCTATTGATAACTTCTCCTAATATAAAGATAAAGATAAAAAAGAGAAATAAAATAAAAATTAAAGGTTCAAAAAATATAAGAAATTCAAATTTACTAAAGAAGGTAAATAGAGCAGTTTTAAAATCAAGTAACTTATGACAAAATTTATTTTCAGGACTGGTATGGCCGACAAACCCATTAAGGATTTTAAACCAAGTTTTTTAATTATTCTTCAATGAGTTTAAGGTGATTATGAGTCATCCATGTGCTTACATGAAAATTTGTGCATGATGATTGACCTAAATCTGGATGTAGTGTCTTAGTTTATGACCTTTCCCTTCATCTTTATCTTTGTTCTACATCAAATCAGCCAATCCTCAATAAGTTTTATTCTATAGGGTTAAAGTCTATGCACTCGTCAATAAGATCAAAGTCAAGCTTCTCTATGTTTTCTTTGTTATACAAGTGTCCTCAAAAGGAGGTTTGCTTTTCCATCTAACAAAGAATATAGGTGATGTGCTTACTAGTGGGGAAAGCACTTCATAAATGCAACAATCAATATGAAAGAATTATGGGGTATATATGAGAAGCTTTCAATAGGACTATCTTTTAAATCTTGAGGCTTAACAAATTCCTGATAAGATAGTATATCTTCAATATATAAAATGAAATTTATGTACATGTTAGAAAGAAATTCAAGAAGAAAAGAAATTTATCTATGTTTTTTAAGAATTTTGAATGGTTCATAAGGCTAAGAATGAATTTCATTATATTTGATGGGATAGTGCTCATAACAAATTTAAATGAAGATATAATTACCTGTATTATCTTCTTTAAAAGAACATTTATAATTTACTGCATTTACATATCTTTTATTATTTTATTACATTTTTATTTACTTATTTATGTATAACATGTGTGTAGAGATGAATGAAACTTTCAAAAATAAATGAATGAGAATATCTACCAGATCATGTGATTTATTTTGGTTATAGTCATATATAACTTTGAAAAATATTTTTAGTCATTATAGAGATAGTGTTATTATAGAAAAGTTAGAAGTAGGTAGATGTATATACCAAATGCCAATAGTTTTACCTAGTAAACATCTTAACAATTTGTCTAAGGATTTATTAATAACTTTTTTTCTAACCAACTATTTGGGGTGAATTATAGATGAAAATTATAATTATATTTCAAATAATTCCTCTAGTAATTTAAAGGAATATAAAATAAATCTAACATGGTTATCTAAAACTTTTATTGATGGTAACCCTTGTAATCTAATAATTTTCCTGAAGAGAATTTTGTCTAGGTTGCACGCATCATTTATTTTTTAACTAGACAAAATGTGCGTCAATTTGAAAAATCTATTAGCAACTACAAAATTAAGTTAGGCAATTATAAGCATAAGCTTAAGTCAATGGCATAATATAGATGTCTTAATGGGGATAACTCATTAGGTAATTCTTTGAGGTCAGGTCGAAGAACTCAAAAGGAGATTCAAGACCATAGTAGTTGTGTGAGTAATTAAAAGGGTGAGGGTGATCTTCTTAATATGTAGTAAGTGTAATGTGAAGTCTAGATAAAATTTGTTTCTTAACTTTTTGAAATCTAAGTGTTCAATATGAATTCCAGTAGGAGGAGGTAGGTTGTTAAGGGATGTTTCTTTAGCTAAGGGTTAGAAATGAGATTGAGGGTCATCCCCCCCCCCCCCCCCCCCCCCCCCCCCCCCCCCCCCCCCCCCCCCGCGCTCCAAAATGTAGAAAAGATCGCATTAGGCACTTCCTGCAAACGGTTTTCCAAAAAAAAAAAAAAACTTGAATGGAATTTGCAAGCATATCTTCATAGAGTATATTAATTTTTCATAATACATATAAATTGTAAAGTGATTAATTGAATCTAAATATAAAAATCTAGATAGAGTTTGGTTGTCTTTATTAGTAATTATAGGTTTCATCTCATGATAGATTTTATATAGAGAAAGTGCAACCTTACTCTTATAATTTGAAAGGGGGAAGCTTGGTGATCTTATTTTTAACTTTGAATGCATTAATATTTTCGAAATCATAATCTACAGTCTACCAAATATGATATGGGCTATGCCTATGGGTAGAACATCACAACATATCTAATTAAATATCTAGAAGTACTATATAGTAAAAGATAGAGAGGTAAGATTGTCCCAATTGATGTAAAATGACTCAAATGGAGATTTTGATTTTAGATTCATATTGAATAAGGGTCAGTAGAGATAACATTTATTACACTCCCACCGTCAATAAAAATTCTTATCTCTTCCCATTACATGTGGTTATCATTTAAAAAAAAAATATTATCTTTATGCCTATCTTTCAAATTTTATTTAGCTACTAAAAGGCGTCTCATAATAGCTATGAGTATATTATCCAAATTACCTTTATTTTTTAAAGGAGGGTGGGTCATTATTCAAAAATTTATCATAATTTTAACTTCATGGGACTTAGATTCCTCTACAAATAAAATGCTTAGTGTGCACTAGATCTACATATATCATGTTTATGACATTTAAATTGAATTAATGTCATTGGTGCTCTTATGGCATGGTTCAAAGAGTGAAAAAAGATAAGGAATAAGAGTTAGAAAAGATAACTAAGGACTTACTAAAATCCTACAAGATTAGAAACCAAGCATCTATAATGAGTAGAGTACCCACCAAGCCTCTTTTCATATAAAATTTACACAAGTAAAAAATAATTTTATTTAATTGATTCAAAAGTAAAAAAAGTAATGTCAAATTTATAGGACTTTTTCAAGCCTAAACAACATTGAAAAGACATAGGAGTTAGGAGTAAATAAAATACTAGTTAGGATTATTAGCTTGTCCTAATATAATGTGAAATAAAATAAAATTTAAGCTTCCAAAAATATGAAAACTTGGATTAGCTAAATAAGCCAAGTAGAGTGATCATAAAATCAAGGAATGTATAAAGACTTCTACTTCTTTGATTAGTATGACCTACCTACCCATCAAGAATTTAAATTAAGCTTCTTAATTATTCTCTAAAGATTTTAAAGAGATCATAGATCATCCACAGGATTTCCTAGAGAACTATGTATGATAAATGGTCAAAATCTTGGTGTACTGCTTTAGTTTGTGACATTTCCCTTAATGTTTCTCTTGGTGCTACATCACATAGTTTTAAGATTTTAAGATTGGTTGCTACCAACTCATGAATTATTTACACTTAATTATCTAAGATGCTGACTAGCATAATGCAAGATTTATTCATTATTCTCATGTTTTTTTTTTTGCCAAACGGGTAGCAACAGAAGGCACGCTTCATTAGATTGTTTCATTATGTTTAAGACGATACTATTTATTAGAATTCTATAAAGATATTTTCATTAAATCTAAGAAGAAGTCAATATGTAACTTACAATGTCTAAGCACTATATAAAGATATTATTTCAATATGTTAAAGTTGTAAGAGACGGAGAAGGGCGAACGAACAAAGCAAGCGAAATAAGAAATAAAGGAAATAGAATTATATTGATTATTGTACTGAGTACAGATACATGTATATATAGAACTAACAAGGGTATATAGACACGTCATATAAGATGACGTGGACAGCTCGATAGCATGTCCCCTCAAACTAATCATTCATCTATTGAATGTTAGCTGTTTGCCCGGCTGAATTGATATGTACAACTTTGATCTCGTCGGAGTTGAGATGATGACAAATAAAATGGTAGTCAATCCCAATGTGTTTTGTTCTCGCATGAAAGATTGGGTTAATTGCCAAGGCAATCACGAGGATGTTATCATAATGAACAACGGTGGGAGAATGCTGCAGAATCTGAAGTTCTTGAACAAGGCAACAAAGCCATAGTATATATGAAGTAGCCGATGATAGTGATCTGTATTCAAACTCCATGGATGATTTTCGATGGTAACTTGATTTTTGACAGACCATGATATTTAGTTATTGCCCAGGAAAGTGCAAAAGCAGGATATAGATTTCTGGTCGTTCGAGTCTGCTGCCTAGTCCGCATCTGCATAAGCTCAAAGTTGAAGGTCACCTTTGGTTAGAGGAAGTCTGAATGTTAGTGTGCCTTTGATGCAGCATAGGAGTCTTTTGAGTTCTTGAAAATCTTGAGTGGTTGGAGCGTGCATATGTTGGCAAATAGAGTTGGTAGTGAATGTGATATCTGGTGGAGTGATCGAGAGGTATTGGAGTGAGCCGGTGAGTTTTCGGTAAAGATTTGGATCGGAGAACAGTTGATCAGAGCTGGTTCAGTGGCTTGATTTTGGTATGATAGGAGTCTGTGTTGGCTTGCAGTCGACGAATCCAATCTAGTTTAAGAGATTTGTGGCATAGTGAGTCTAAGTGAGAAATAATACTGAAGTAGTGCGCATAACCTGTATGCCGAGAAAAAGGGAAATTTGACCAAGTTGTTTAAGATCAAATTGAGACTGCAGTTTGGTGAGGAGAGATTGAATTTGTGTTTGATCATTTCCTATAACAAGAATGTCATCAACATAAATTAGTATATAAATTTGAGTGTTGTTTTGTTGAAATAAAAGTAAAGAAGGATCGAAACGACTGAATCCAAAGCTGAGTTGGAGAAGAAAGTTAGTGACTGGAACCATTGGCGTGGTACTTGTTTGAGTTCGTACATGGATTTGTGAAGTTTGCATACCAGATTTGATGATTCATCATCCACAAATCCAGGAGGTTGTCTCATATAAACATCATCCAGAAGATTGCTGTGGAGGAAGGCATTTGGAACATGTAGTTGAAGCATGGTCCAGTCGTGCTGAAGAGCTAATGTGAGAAGAACATGAATTGTCGACATTTTGGCTACAGGACTAAAAGTTTCAGTGTAGTTAATTCCAAGTTGTTGATTGTATCCTTGAGCTACCAGCCTAGCTTTGTACCATATATTTGAACGTTGGGCCGGAAGACATTTTGTTTTAAAAGTCCATTTGCATCCGAGGATCAGTTTGTTGGGAGGTGGAGGCATGAGGGACCATGTGCCTTGACGTTGAAGTGCTTAATTGAAACTCCTCAGACATAGCTATACACCAGTGTTGTAATTTGACTGCTTGGGAGTAGGAAGTGCGAGTATTACAAGAGTTATTAGTGGCCAAGAGAGTGAAGATATGTTTGGGTTTAGTGATCTTGAATTTGAGGTGAGTTTGCATAGGATGATTAGGAATTGGAGTGGTCAAGATTGGATTGCTATTAGTAGAAGATGTAGACACAGCATGTGCAGGAGTGGGTAAAGGAGAACTACATGAATGTAGACTGGTGCTTGAGGTAGTGAAGTCGTGCTATTGGAAGGTGCAGGTATATGAGTGGGAATAGCGGAAGGAATAAGAAGAGAAGGGTTTTGTAATGAGTATTGATAGAAGATGGATGAGCAGAATTTTGTGTAGAAGATTTGAAAGGAAAGATGGTTTCGTGAAACACAATATGCCGAGAGGTATGAATTTTTCCTGCAAGCATGTTGTAGCACCGGTAACCTTTATGAATCGAAGAGTATCCGATGAACATGTATTCCTAAGAATGAGGAGAGAGTTTGTCAGATGCATAAGGTTGCAACCAAGGAAAGCAGAGACACCCAAAAACACGAAGATGGGAGTATGTAGGAGACTTGCCATGGAGAAGATTATATTGAGTCTGAAATGAGATGACTTTAGATGGGAAACGATTTATAAGATAATTAGCAGTGGTGATAGCGTCAACCCAGAAAATGTTGGGAAGGTTAGAAGCGTGAAAGTGTTTGCATTTGGCAGTACAGTTTTGTTCAGGAGTATGGGGGCAGCTTATTTGATGAACAATGCCTCGTTCATGAAGAAAATTCCTGAAATTGTGGCTAGTGAATTCACCGCCCCCATCGGATTGAAAGATGCGAGGTGTGGTATTGAAGTGATTACGAATGAAATTACAAAATAGCTAAAATTTCTCATACACTTTCTGTTTTGAGTGCATAAAATAAATCCAGGAAAAATGAGTGAAGTCATCAATGAAGACAACATAGTATTTAAAACTATTTAAGGATTGTTGAGGGGCTAGTCCCCTAACGTCAAAATGAATCAAATTAAATGGATGAAAGGATATGGTAGTGCTTTTATTAAATGGTAACATGTAGCTTTTGGCAACTTTACAAGATGAACAAACAAACTTAGAAGATGCATTGTAAATTTTTGGATTTCTTTGTGCAAGAATGGAAATAGATCTTTGATGAGGATGTCCGAGTCTTGCATGCGAAAGGTTCAGAGACGAAATAGTGGCATGTAAGGCAATCTTGGACTTGGTAGCAGGTAGCTGAAATTGATATAGACCATTATGCATATGACCAAGAAGAAGTGGTCGATTGTCCTTGGGGTCCTTGATCACAAAACCGTTAGCATCAAAATGAATTGAGACAACATTGTCTTAAGTGAGTTTAGAAATAGATATTAAATTATGTGTTGGAGAAGGAACGTGAAGAAGATTATTTAGACGAAGCTTATGAGAAGTTTCCAGTAAAGGTAAAAAGCCTTGGCCGGAATATTGAATTGTCAAGGAACTTCTATTAGCGATGGACACGATGTCGAAGCCCATGTAGGAGGCCGATTGATACAAGTTGGTGTTGTCAGGAGTCAGATGTGTGGTGGCACAAGAATTTAGTACCCAATCTTGCATAGCGGGGGTAGGTAGAAAAACGTCGATGGCCTCGACCCCGAACAGAAGAAGGGTTGTTGGTATAGAGAGCAATCAGTTCATAGGAAGAATTTGATTCTTGGAGTTGTTCTTGTTGGAGGTTAATCTCTTCACTGCAGAGAAGAGAGTAGATGGTGTCAAGATCGATGGGATGAAGGGATGTGCGAATCGCCGATTTGAAGGAGTTGTAGGTGGACGGTAACCCATTGCGAATGTAGATAATAATGTCTTCCGTGTCTATCTGCGAACCGGAGGTGGGGATGCTATCAACTATAGTCTTGATTTGAGCTAGGTATTGTTGCATGGACAAAATTTTCATCTTGATGTTGTGAATCCCGTTCTTGAGTTGAATAACTCTTGAACGGTTTGTTGGCTGGAGGCGACGTTCAAGAATTGTCCAGACCTAATGGGTGGTATTGGCGAAAAGCACGTAAGGAAAGATCGATGGTGAAATGGTAGAAAAGAGCGCAGATATAAGATTCTTGTCGATCAAGAGCCATAGCTTGTGACCGGAGCTCACAGAATCTGCAGGAATCGGGATTTCTCCAATTAAGTGTATGGTGAAACCATTAGCCGTGAAGTGCTGAAGCAATTAAAGGCGCCAAACCGCATATGTGTCGGAGGTAAGCGGGTTGGGAACAAGATTATTGATATTTGCAATCAAGAATTTAAGGGATGGTGGAATAGTAAGATTGGAAAGAGAAGTTAAGGGGGTAGAGGAAGAAGATGGGTGAGATGCTGCCAATTCTTAATCTCCCATGGCAAAGCTCTGATACCATGTAAGAGACGGAGAAGGGCGAACGAACAGAGCAAGCGAAATGAGAAATAAATAAAATAGAATTATATTGATTATCGTACTGAGTACTGTTAAATGTATATACAGAACTAACAAGGGTATATAGACACATCATATAAGATGGCGTGGATAGCTCAATAACAAAAGTATCCAAAAAGAAGAATTTTTGGATGCTTTGCAAGGGGAGTTCTTTTGCTTCATTAAGGAGGAGGAAATACTACTATTTCTAACTATTAAGAAAAGTAACGCTTAGTCATAGAAATGATTATTTCTCATTTGGATTACTGGAGTGATATTAGTATCTCCATCATATCTAGTCCACAACTTAATTAGATAAATTGGTTGTCACAACTTAACCCGACTAAGATAGGTCATATCGTATTGAGTTGTGACGGGCAAATCTCAAGATCTAATTATATAATATTTTATATTCTCTTTCAATATTCATTTTAAATAAATAACAGGCTATAAAGCTATTAAAACATACAAGTACTAAAAATAAACACATCCACAATATTTCTTTTATTTCTTCAAAATATATCTATGCTATAGTATATGGCTACAAATAAAAGTTTGAATAACTAAATAATAAACTACCTATGACTGTATACAAATCAAAATAGAGAAATACCTATAAACTCAGATCTGATCCTAAATTGTTAATCAACAAACTTATTCCCTTTCCCATATCCTAAAAACTAGAAGCAAAACCATAGTGAGCTACAACTACTCAGTAGGTCACACAAATCAGTCCAAATTTCTAAATTCTTTTATTAAATATTTTTGTTTAATCTTTAAAATTAAGCAGTTAAATGCAATCTAATAAATTACAATATTGAAATGTATAATAAGAGCATACCAGTTATCTAATTATTTAAATAAATTTTGAACAGATAAATAAATTAAAATTGATACTCATATCACAAAGCATTTCATATCGCATATCTCAATCCCAAAAAGAATCCTTTGTGTCCTTAACTATATATCTAACTTTAAGTGAAGTTAAATCATTCGTGCACCTTTTTTTGAAATTTAGATTCTTTGATCTCTATGTGGTCAAAGATACAGGCTTACCTAAGCTAAACCACATAAATTTTGATTCTTTATTTTATAGTGCTTTGTCTTATGTATAATTATTTAATTGTTCATCATGCATTCTCCCAGGTTAAACTATAATCTATTCTTAATAAATGCTATCATGATGAGGCCATGAAAAAGTATGATAGACATAAGGTTTAAGATTAAGAAGTTTGATGGATCAAAGAGTTTTAGCCTTTGAAGAATTAAGATTTGCGATGTACTTATCTAAAAAAGGTTTATAAAAGTGCTTATAAATTATATTAAGATGTTTGAAACCAAGAGTGGAAATGGCTAAAAAAGGGTGAGAATGATCCCTCATAAATTAAAATTTTTAGTATATAAGGGCTTGACAGAGATCCTAAAGGAGACGACTATAGAAGATTTGTGGTCTAAATTATAACATTTATATATAATCAAAAGCGTCTCCAACAAACTATATTGAAAATAAAGTTTTATTTAATTCACATGTCAAAAGGAAAAGCTATGAAAGAATATTTAAATTAGTTCAACTTAATCATTTGTAACTTGAGAAATACTAATGAGAAGTTTGATAGTAAATATCAAGCTTTATTGCTATTATACTTTTTACCACTCTCTTAAATTTCTTTCTAGACACATGTTATATTATTATGAAATAATAAGCTTAAAAGATATTAACTCTCTTTTTTTTAAAGGACATGATTTTTAAATTTAAGGCGAGCAATAAACAAACTAAAAGTTTACTGCAAGTTAAAGGTAGATCCTATGAGTGAGAGCTCTCTTCTAATATTTATTGCATGAGTAAATCGCAAAATAAAATTAAGTAGATTACTTGCTATTATTATTAGAAGAAAGATCACATAAATAAAAATTATTTAACTTTGAAGAGAGTGAGAGTGTGTGTGAGTGAGAGTGAGTGAGAGAGAGAGAGGGAGAGAGAGAGAGAGAGAGAGAGAGAGAGAGAGAGAGAGAGAGAGAGAGAGAGAGAGAGAGAGAACCACATGATGAACACAAAAAGGATAAGGAAATTGGTGTACGTATTGTTATAGAATTTTTTTTTTTTTAAACATAATAAATTTTAATCTTAGCTTTTTTCTAATCATATATATTCTAATTTAAACAACTTTTTTATTTATAAGCCAAGTTCTAGTGACTATATTTATATATGAAAGGAAGCTATATGTAAGGTTGAAGGTTCAAGAACTGTGAAATTTAAGGATCATGGTGGTTTAACTATATCATTATATAGACTTAGGTATGTGCTTTATTTAAAGGAGGATTGAATATCCTTTAGTTCCCTTAGCATTACAAGTATATAAATTCTCTAGTGCTAAAGTGCATTGTTGTCTTAAAGGAGACTACAATTAATAGACTTTGTGTTTCGCAGTGTGCAATGTTATATGCTGATATATAAGATTCAATAACTATGGTGGTAAGTAGTATTATCAAGAATGATACTAAGTATATGACATCTTGTACTAAATAAGTGGAAGCTATATCATAAAATCTATTGCTATTGATTCTGAAAATATAATGCAAATAAATGTTTTGTACGTCCTATTGATGCTTTCAAGGACATATAGCAATTGCATGATAGGAACATTTTAGAATGAAAGAGTAACACTATAATAAGGTAAATTTTGATAAGTTTATTTCTTATGCGTTGAACTATTACAAAATATTAGTTCACTTTTGTGACTAGTAACAAGGGAGATGTCTTACAAAGAAATGTTTAAACACTGTCATTAAGCTAATACATTAGAAATTTAAACTCCAAGTAAGAGATTGTTAAGTGCAAGTCAATTTTTATTAATTATTTTAAATTAAACTTGATCTTGATCTTTTAATAGTGGTGGCTGCCAACTAAAGATTTATTCACACTTAACTTTCCAAGCTGGGGGCTAACCTAACTCATGGTCAATTCTTTCACATTTTTTTCTAAGATGGATGCTACCAGAGTCAAGTTTTATTAGATTCAAGTTTGCTACCTACCGTATTTAATCATTTTATGAAGACCAGATTGCGTTATGTTGAAACATCCCATCGCAAGAACCAACAAAGATAGAAGAGGAAGATGAAGGGAGAGAGTAGAGGCAGTCTCACCCAAGAAAGAATGGAAAAAGATTTTGTTTAGCCCTTGTAAGGTGAGTTCAACTTCATAAAGAAGGAAAATTTATGACAATTTCAAGTTCCAACATAAGAAAATGTCTTAGTCATACCGAGAAATAGTCCTCACAATAACGAGGAGAAGATGATAGCAAAAGTAACAATGATATCTCCTTCACATCTACCTCTAATTTTTGTAGCATGTGATTATAGTTTCTTTCAATGAGACAAAATGGTATCTTTTTCCATATTTCCGATTTTATTTTATATGAAGTGTGATTATTCATATACTATTTTAGAAGTTTAGTGAATTATATGCTTTTTCTATGTCTATAGATGTGGGCTTACTTAAAGTAGGCTATATAAATTTTAGTATCTTTTATGACATTTGAGCTCTTTTACAATTATTTTGTGGCACTCATTTGGAACAGCTTTCTTACTATTTTTTACGATAATTTTTTAGTACAAAAATTTCTTGAAAATAATAAAAAAAACAAAATTAAAAAGTTGTACTAAATGAAGCCTAAATTAAACATAAATCATGCAACCTTCTAACTCAATTTGATAAAATTAAGGGATTATTTCGGATAACTGCAACTTTTAATAAAGGTATTTGAAAAGCTGCACCATAAAAAATAGCATTTTGAAAGTTTTCTACAACAAATATTTATTGAAAGCAGTGAAAAAATGATTTATGAATAAAAACTATATTTACAGCCTAAGAACAAAAAAAAAAAAGAAAGATGTCTCAAATGAATTCAAAATAAAATAACATCATTAAAATATGATTGTAATTAAAAACAAAATTGCAATAATGAAGAACAGCCAAAACCCAGAGGCACGAATGTCAAAATAATTATAATTGAATAGCTTCATTATTTGTAGCCTCCAAGCTAGGCAGTAAAGGACTTGAAATCTCTCTTCATAGAAAGGGTGCAAAGGCAAATGATGAATGTCCTTCTATGTTCAAACTTCTATGATTTCTTTGGCATGAAAGAGACCAATCAGCAAAACATTTTAAATACATCAACATCAGTCAATTTATTCGTGCTCACTTGGCACATCGCTCAGATAATCGTTCAAATTAGGTCTGGTACTGTTTGAATCTTTTTATATTTCTTTAAAAAATTTCTTTAAAATCATCTACAAATACGAGAGATTATTACGTGCGGAGTCCGAACGTAATTTTTCTTCCAGACTTTCATCACGTGAAGACACGTGAATTTTCTCTCTCTTGTACACATCCTCTGTATGTGAAATATTTGTTATGTAGATATGAATTATTCAAAATGTTAATATCTATATATAAGAGGATCAAAATTATAGAAATGAAATATATTTTAATTTCACAAAATACAAAAATATAGAAAATAATTAAATTAATCAGATTTTTAATTTGAACATAACTTGAAATTTTCACTCATAAAGATTAATTTATTTGGTATCCAATTTAAATAAAATCAAACCATTTTAAGATACCAAATATATTACATTCACATGTGTCTGCACCCTTCTAAGCTCAAACTCCAAGATAGCGTTAAAGTAAGCTATTTTGATGCAAAGTTGTTCATAATTGTTGGGATTCTGCTTACCTTTCTTCCTTCTATATTTTTGAATGCAGTATGGGTGGTTGGTTGGCTTGTAATGGTGGTGTGTTATTAGTATTTTTTTTTTTGGGTAAAAAGAATGCTTTTTTAATAAAAAAGATATAATGATTTGATGGTGTAGGACACACATAGTTTGTTTTGATATAGATGTCAGATTATTCATATCAAATGATAATGTAAAAACTCCTCATACAATCTACTTTAGGGCACAATTTATAAAAAAGTATAACTATGCTTATATTCATAAAAATTGAGGCATCATAGTCTCAGTATACATACAAGTCATTGACATGATCAAAGAAAAGGGACTTGCACCAAGCATGAAGATTAGGATCATCAATATCATCATCATTAACACAAAGTTCCAAACACAAGGAATTTTATCATGCTCCTCCTGAATGGCAAGTAATATCACCAAAGGGTGGATAGACCATCCATCCTATGTAGACACCCAATTCTACTAAGGTTGGACTTAATAGGAGCAAGAGATATCTGGCAACAGCCATAATGATACATTATTTGATCATGAAAATTCCATGTCTTGTGCACCTATCAGAATTAGAAAAAAAAAACAACTACTAGATCCACTTATCATCACTTGTATCATTAAAGATCATTTAAAAGCATGAGTCATTATTAAAATATTATAAAGCTGATGATTTACACCAAGAATTTGATCACCGGGTTGAGCAAATTCTATTTGAATCAATATAAAGAAGCATGTAATGGCACTGAAGAAAAAATATAGAGTTCCAATATTCGTGTGATTAGTAGAGAAAAGCCATCAAACTAGATTGTCATTCAAGTTGGAATGGACTACTACATACCTTTCTATAAGGCTCTCATAGCTTAGTGAGCAGGGCTGAAAAACAAAATGAAAAATTGTGAATTAGCCACCCGTTTGGTGAAGGGTAAAGGATTTTAAGTTTGGTGCTAAGCATCTTGTCCTTACTCTTTGCTAAGTGTCAGTTCGTTCAGTTTTGTTGAGTCCCCTCCTATTATAAGTAAACTCTTTTTACACTCCATTTTTTAGATTTATTGTGCGAGGGGGGGGGGGGGGGGCTACTTTTCCCAGACTTCTTGTGTGGGGCAATATGGTTTCCCTGTTTCTGGGGTATCCCTTTAGATCATTCAATGATATGTATTTTGCTACTAGAATGAAAATAATAGCCTCAAGATCAAATATTATCTATTTTGTAGGCTATCTAGAAATCTTCCCATTGGCTCAACATTAAGATGTGTGTACACACCCTCAAAAAAAATATGCATTTGCCCATCCAACATTTGCAAAGTAGATCTAAAACATGATGCTCAATTGTTAATCATTTGCCTAATCATTTAGATTATGCCTTTGTTTATTTGTATAATGTGTACATTTTCTCCTCATGTTTTGCTCCTTTACCCATGCAATAATTAATAATGTTATATGGACCAAGGATACTTTGAAAGACATATTGAGTATATATAACTCAAATCTGTTGTATCATATACTCTACACTAAGCAGGGGGGGGTCAAAATTTGTATTGACGTCAAATTCAAGTCGAACTTGGAATTGTCCCAAGTCCAATTCAGCTGTTCCAAAGCAGACCCTATTTTATAGACAAATAAAAAATTCATATTCAGAATCTACTTGTCCGGTTACCAGGATTGCGGGCTAGGGCGAACAACACGAGTGTCGAGCGGGACTATGGGCGAGGGAAAACAAAGCCAACATAGATGGTGAGCATCTGTGGGACTGTAGCTTACAGATGAGGGTGGACCGTGTACAAGAGCTCAACTGGCAAGGGCAAGGTCGCATCACCATGAGTGAGCGATAGCATGAGTGCGCTTTGTGCGAGTGCATGCTATGTGCATATTTGTAATAATTCAAAATTTTTAAAATAATTGAAAATGAAAATAAAATTGAATTTCTATTTGAACTAGAGCACAACTAAGATAGACTTAGAGGCCATCATTTATTTTAGTGCTTGATTTTCTGTGAAGTAGGAAAGAGAAAGGGAATCAAAATTTTTTATCTTCAAATCACTTTGTCACTTTTAAAAAAAATTATTCAAATTGAAGTAGGTGATTTTAATCATATATCTATTTTTAAATATTTTTATTTTGGCTAGTGATTTCTCCTCAAAATAGATTTTATCATATGTTATTAGTTTTATTCACTATAAGAGAATCGCCCATTAACTATGGTAATTTTCAACGGTATGTAATATTTTCAACTATTTTTTGATGGTTTATAAACCGTCGGAATAAGCCGTGTAAGAAATAAAAACCGGTGGACAAATTTTCTAGCGGTTTTGCGGCGGCTAAAATAGCTAGAAATTAATGAATCCAAAACCCCTAGTAAATCATCGGCGGCTACCGGTTTATTAAAATCGTCGGTATGTCCACCTGGTGCTTCTCAGTTGGTTAGCCACCGATTATTATATGCGGTAACTTCAAGCCGTCTGGTATCGATGTTTTCGGCAGCCAAATCGCTAGTTATCTGCTGATTAGACCAGAGATAAATTATAAAAAAAAAAACTAGTGGTAACTTCAAGATGTCCGATGTCAAAGTTTATGGTGGCCAAACCACCGATTAGATGCCAAAACTGTGTGGTATTTGCAAAAAAAAAAATTACAACAATTTTTAGAATTACCTCTACATAGTTCAAAACATATATAAAACAATTTTGATTTCCAAAATCAACAGACCAATTCATATGAAATAATAATACATAATCAACAGATACATTTACACAATTCATAATAACTAGAAATAGTTCTTTAAACAAATAATATATATATATATATATATATATATATATATATATATTCCAAAAT
Organism: Dendrobium huoshanense; assembly: GCA_016618105.1. NCBI lineage: Eukaryota > Viridiplantae > Streptophyta > Magnoliopsida > Asparagales > Orchidaceae > Dendrobium > Dendrobium huoshanense. Next base: position 20,594,407 of record CM028347.1, read on the forward strand.
TAATATAATATATAAAATCCACAGTCAGATGTTCCAAATACACCAAACAATTCAAAAAAAAATAATAATAAATAACAACACTAATCATCCCCCGTGCACTCGCTTTCTTGTGATTCAGATGTAGGCTCTTACTCTTTTTTCTTTTTATTTTTAGCACGATCATAGCTCCATTTGCATCTCATTTTGAATCTTTATTATCTTCTCTATCTCTCTTATCAGAGCAGCAATCCTCTGGCTAACAATTTTTTTAGCTCCATTAACATCATAAAATGCTGAAGTAAATATGCTGCCCTATAAGCATATCCTTATAAACCTAAGTCATAAACCCTCCCCCTTTGCCTTCCTACAATAACAATGACCACGTGTGATACTCAGAATATTATGTCTATTCTGAAGATGATCTCTCACAAGTAGACTTCTGTCTTTCCCGAAGTCATATAAAATCATCTTGCGAGAATTAATTTAAAAAATAAAATTTCTATTTATTTTGTATTATTACTCAAAAAATTATACTCATGTGAGTTTGTCTCGCATTCTCATTAATCCACTGATGATCAACTTGATGTTGGTGAGTCCTCGTATGCATCTCCAGTGGTGTTGGCTCATGCCCAAGACTCTTTCTACAAATAAAAAATATATTTAAAATAATATACATATATTTATTAAACTAATTGAAATAATCTTTTACAAGTCATTGTCTATGTTCAGTATGAGGAACTGATCCAATAATATGAATAGAGCTTCCTAAACGACCATAGTTATATGCTCTATTATGTTTATTCTGCACTCTCTCAATTTGTAAACTTAGGGCTTGCCTAGGCTCTGCTCAAATTAACTCATGCTCTCTCGCCAATCCATAATGGATATATACTGCCCAATCTTTTTGACATAATTCAAATTTAATACCTCTACTTTTTTAGCTAGGTCATCAGAAGGCTGCCATTTTAAGCGACCAAACCATCTAAGGTTGCTTATCTCTGCAAAACATAACTTAGTAGTATGCTTCACTTTTAATGGCCAACATTCGGCACCATAAATCATTAGAGGTCTCACCACCATATTATAAGATTTTTTTTTAAAGTTTAAGGGGGACTTTTCTATAAAACAACATGCTCGATTCATTTCTCCATTTTAACCATCCAACTTAATTTCTGTTGATAATATCCCCATCTATTTCACCTTCACTCTGAATAAGTGATCCAATATATTTAAAACATATACTCTTATTAATGACTTAATCACCCAAAGTCATAATCCCCTCACTAAGTGTATTACTACTAAAATTATACTGTATATATTCATGTTTTATATCTACTTAAGCGAAAACCTTTAGACTCTAAGGTTGACCTCCATAATTCAAATTTACCTTCAACTCTCTCTCTAGTCTTATCAACGAGAAGAATATCATCAGCAAAAAGTAGAAACTAAAGTACATCCTCTTATAAATGTCTACTGTGAACATCCAAGACTAAAGAAAAATGATTTGGGCTTAAGGCTTTCTCAAAATTAACCTTTTGATTCAAAGGTTGATCTCCATAATTCAAGTTTACCTTCAACTCCCTCTCTAGTCTTTTCAACAAGAACAATATCAACAATAACAAAAAAATTAACCAAGATACATACTCTTGCAAATGTCAACTAAGAACATCCATGACTAAAGCAAAAATTAAGGAGATGCTTGGAGGAGATCACCTTCAGAGGCATTCGGCGGCCGGAGTGAGGGCGTCGGGGGCGAGGTACAGGGGGCTATTGGCGGCCAGAGTTCTGTTGACAAAAAGAATGCACTTCGACCAGGGCAAGGGTGAGGTCACGAGGGTCTGGATGAAAGAAATGAGCAACGCAAAGAAATGAGGAAGAAGGGTGGAGGCGTCCAATTTTAGGGCACTTTCCGATAGTTTTAATTGCCAGAAAAAATTCACTTAAAATGGAGGCTAAACTACGGATACAAATTTCCACCTAAAGAAAATACTGGACATATTTCTGGCTGTCAAATGATCGCCATAATTTTTGATGGTTTAGGGTTTAATATCGGACATCGGACCACCGGTTAATAGCAGCGATCATACCACCGATTTAGGCGCTGGTAGTTCCGACTGTCAAATGACATCTTGAAATAATGTCAGTATTCAGCGAATTTCCTATAGTGATTGAACTTTTACTGCAAAACATTTTATATGTTATCATATTTTTATTTAAGTATACTATTAATACAACTATTGAGAATGAATTGGATAATAGCTGGTCGTTATTGCTTTTATTGTAATATGTAAAAGATAAGTAAAGATTGGTTGACCTTTGGTTTAAGATTGATTGACCTGTATAAGATGATAGACCGACATGCATTCCTTTAAGTGTTTTGGTTATGTTTTATCCTCTACTAATTCATGTCATACGATGATACAACAATTGGGAGTTATAAGGAGTTTGTACTATACTTACGAGCAAAGATTTACATTTCTATTCACTGAGCCAATGGTTATCGCCTATTGATTACTAATTATTAATTACTGTGATCCAAAACTTCTTGACTGTTTATGTGTGACCACCAAAGAGCATGTTACAAATTCATTGTTATTATACGGCTTTACTGATACTGCATTAATATAATGTCATTGTACATATTTATAGTTACTACATTGCTTTAGTGTTACTTCCAACAATTTTGCTAACGACACGTTATTGATACTATTACTAATATGGACATTAAAATTATTTGATATTACTAGTGATTCACAGTTGTTATTACTGTTATTGATTCACTATATTAATATTGAGCATGCAATATACTGAGCAGATGATATAATGAGCATATGATTAAGATAATGATTTCATATTGATATAATAAATGGGTAACGTGTGTACATCATTATAGGATCCTATTACATTAATATGATTCCAATATTTTTTATCTATGTTTTGATTTTATCGCTTTATATGATTTTTTTACTAATTGATAATACTGATACAACAATTTTTTATCAATTCGAGACCAATACTAATTTTCTGGTTTCCCCATTATACTATTTTACTACTTTACTGTTACTATAAATATGTTTTACTATTTATGCATTGATTCAATAATCATATGAATGCAACAATTATAATTTTATTGTTGACATGCATATTGCTCATTTATCGTACTTTTAGTTCAATTGTAGGTTTTGATGACCTACTGGGCTTTTAATCTCCTTATGTATGATTTAAATATTTTTAGGTCATGGAGGATCATGAGTGTGAGTCTAATCAATATTTTCGAGTTTACTTTAGCTTTTTTTTTTTCAATTAATAGCTATTCTTTTATACTCATGGCAAAATAAATATGTTATGATTGTATAGATTATGAGTAGTGTACATAATTTTTATGAAAATGTAGATGTATATATTGATATTTTGATTTATAGTTTTATTTATGTTAATATTTATATTAATAAAAGAAATAAGGTAACACTAGTTGGGTAAATTAAAATATAAAATAAAAATCATTCCATGAAGGCAAGTTGCCTGCAGGGTGTTCTGCGCATGTGTGTGATGTGTCTACATGCCACCTGGTGCCTATGTGCGGACGAGTCAGGTGATTGGCGAGGTCGAGTATTGGTCAAATTCAGGTTAGCGGGTTGACCCAGACCCAACTAGACTTTTCGAATAGATTAAAAATTGAAACTTGAACCTAACTCATTTGTTAACGGGTCAACCCAAACCTAAATTATTTGGATCGGGTTAACGTATTGGGTCAATGACACCCCTAGTATTAAGGACCCATCATAGTCAAGAACTAGAGGTGTAAGTAAGTCAAGCTGACTCATGAATAGGCTCAAACTCGACTCGATAAATGGCTCATGAGGGGAGCTCAATGTGCTAATGAGTCAAGCTTGAGTCAGCCCTAAATCAACTCGTTAGCTTGCGAGTCTGCTCATTTTAAAAATATTAATATAAAATACACTTAAAATATATTAATATTCAGAATTTTTAAGTATAAACTAGGAAAAAATGTTTATAAATTACATCTCAATTTTATATATTTAATGATTATTCATTATTTTTTTCTAATTTTCTATTTTTATCATCTTATTATCATAATTGCTTGAATCATAAGCATTTTCTCTCATTCAAAATAAACGAGCCAGCTCAAAGTTGTAGAGTAAAAGATTGAGCTCAAGTTCAAACTTAATTAGTTTATATCAAGCTTAAGCATCGGGTGCCGAGCTATTAAGAATACCTTTTCAATCAATTTTTAATTCCAATCCTATTAAGTTGTTCGGCCCTCTTAAGCGAGTAATTCACAACCACATACCTTAATTTAAAGGGAAAAAAAAAGAATTAACATAAATTAAGGGGTTTTATTAATGAATCCTATAAATTTTTTTTTTCAAAACAATAATAAAAAATTAAATGATGATAATTACTTTTATTGCATGTTTATATTTACTGCGAAAAGTAGCTGACATTACTATATTAGATTAACCCCATCAAATGCAACCTACATAATTTATTCTATTAGCCAATTTTCTCAGCATTCGGGCAATGGGTGTCAAAACTTGACCCGATCTGAAACCAGATCTAAAAAATTCTGTGTTCAAGTCAACCTGTTTTCCATACGGGTCGGGTTTAATTTGAGTTTTATATTCCAACGTATTTATAAAATCAGGACGGATTCAGGTTGACCCGAAACTTAAAAGCAACATGAAATGACCTAGATACGCACATTTTACCTACGTACACAGCCTTGCTCCCACTTTGCAAATGGCGCACAAAACCTCACTCTCGCTTCATCTCTCCCGTGACCGTGTCCACACCCAACACTAAAGGAAGATGCATCATTACCATCGGATTTTCCGGCCGATTTATATACGCCGGAAAAGGCAACGAAAAAATCGATGGAATATTCGCCAGTAATTTTAAGGAGGCATTTTCGACAAAATCTCTGTCATTGAAGAACCGGCGAATTATCCGCCGGGTTTTCATCAAAAATTTAAAGGTTTCAGGCACAATTTTCCCCAGTTATTACCGGTGAATATTATGCCTACTTACTTAAACTCGACGAATTTTCTCCGTCGTATTATCTGCTGGTAAGTAACTGATGGATAATCCACTGAAACATTCGACGGAAAAAGAAATATCCCTATTTTACCCCTTCCCCCGTCTTTCTTCTTATTTCTTCCCTCGGTTAGGTCGCATCGTTTAGGCCGAAGTTGTTCTGCGTCCGAGAGCTACCACAAACGCGTGACCCTCGTCGACTTTCTCCATCAGACTTGCACCCTTCGCCACCACCGTCGGAGACCTCTAGTCGCTGCCTCCGCGTTTGTTATGGATTTTACACTAAACATTTGCAAGAGAATAAACCTTGGTGTATGCTATTGTTTAGATTTTTGATGTTCTCACTAGACATTTGTAATAGATGTATCTTGGTATATTTGCTTAGGATGAACATAGGTGTATGCTATTGTTTTGGTTACGGATGTTCTCACTAGACATTTGTAAGAGAATATACGTATATGATTTTAAATTTATTTTGTTATGGATGTTCTCACTAGACATTTGCAAGAGAATGAACATAAGTGTATGCTTTTGCTTTTTTATGGATGTTCTCACTACACATTTGTGAGGGAATTTATCTTGGCGTATAATTTTAATTTTTTTTTTTATAATATTCTCACTAGACATTTGTAAGAGAATGTAGGTCAACCTTAGAGTCTTAAGGTTTTGGCATAAGTACTTTATATATATAGTGTATTTTTAGTTGTAATAGACCTAATTGAGGGATTAATTGTGACTTTGGACGATGAAGTCATTAATTAAAGTAGACGTTTTAATTAATATCTTTGATCTATTTATGATAAAATACATAAGGATTTTATTTGTAGAATTCAAGTTGGATGGGAAAGTAGAGGAATGTATTGGGCATTGTTGTGTGATAGAAAAGTCTCCCTCTTATTAAGAGTCCATTTTAAGTTAAGTGTTACAAAGTTGAGGATGCTTAGGTGGATGACTAGTGGATTTACTCTTATAGACAGGTTACGAAAATAACATATATATAAAAAGGTTGGAGTAGCTCTAGTAGAAGATAAGATTAGAGAGAGTCGCTTTGGATGGTTTGGTCACATAAAATGACAGCCTTTCGATCACTCTAAGACTCTTTATATTTTTCATAAACGGACTCCTTTCGATCACTCGATCACTCTAAGAGTCGCTTCATATGACATCTATATATTTTCCCTCAAAAAATTGTTAGAACGTTATTTAATATATACATATTTTATGTAGGTTATACTATGGATATCAGAACTCAAAAAAGTTGGATATATAATCGATTGGAACAATGATGAAAGACATTAACGGATGAGTTCATTAGAGTGGTGAATTTTTTTCATTCAAATAGCTTCTCAACTGCCCAGCTTCATCTCAGATGGAAAGTTTTGTCGTACATGTTCTAAACATAAAAAATAGGTGCACCTAAGACCAGATGACATAACTGTTGATCTATATTGTCAAGGCTTCGTGACAGAATTTTGGTATTGGATTTCTCATGATGAGTATGAACAACATTTTGATTCTCTATGCGGCCCATCGATAAGTGCTAATATAACTGAGAAATAAAATATCCAACCTACTCTTGTGCTTAATTCATGATACAACCAGAGCACAATTTGAACAATACACATATGAGTCACCTATTAAAGAAGTACAAAATTTTTATGATTTGTTGTATGCTTCCTAACAACTAATATGCAAGGGGTGCATCACTCACTCAGACTTATCCATTGTTGTTAAGATGTTAAGAATCAAGGCAGAATATAATATCCCCCGTGAATGTTTTAATCAATTTATTGGACTACTTAAGAAAACAAATTTGGCAAATAACATAATTCCTACAGATTTATATTGGACTAAGAAGTTTGCTTCCAAGCTTAGTTTGACATACATGAAGATATATTTTTGTGTCAATGGATGCATGTTATTCTATAAAGATGATCAATCAAAGATTGCATGTCGTTATTGTAGTACACCAAGATTTAAACCAAAATTTAGCAAGAAAAGAAAGCTAAAGGAAGTATCAGCTAGTAGGTTGTGATATTATGTATAAATTGCTTAAATTCTTGTTAATTTTCATAGGAGTATACACGGCTTCGAGAGAGCCAGGTTGCAACAGGTGAAGGTTCTTCTGGTGGAGAATATTCTGATTACCACACTTGGTCGCAAGCAATAGGATGAATGCAGTACGACAGAGTATATGATTTAGGCTCGCAGGCCTATACATATGGGGGGCAGATATCTGGTGGCTCCATTTTCTTAGCTAATACCCAGGAGTCTTTATATACCCAATAGATAGCTGCCCTTACAGCTGAGCTAGAGCAGGTAAAGAAAGCACAAGATGACTAGCAAATGCAAATGCAACAAGCTCAAATGTTAGATGAAATATGAAAGATGAGGGAGCACATGAGTGGGATAAGTACATCATCAACTAAGGAGGAGACTGAATTAGAGTAGATGTTATTTATTTTACTGATGTGGAAATCTGTATTTATGTGCTTTTAGACGTGTTTAGTTATTTGTTGTATGGATATCTTGATTTTTGTTATTGTTAGATATTTATTGATGATACTCTTCTTATTTATGCTATTGTGTATATGTTTATGCTTAATAATATAATTGATGATGTTTTTTATCAGAAGTGGATGTATGAATAAATATAGTGTTGTATTTTTTTATGCATGTTTAATTGTGAAAATCAGTTTGAAAAGAAAGAATGTTGTTTTTTTTTTATGCTAGAAGTTTCCGATAAATTTTCCATCGGAAACACTGCTAGTAATACGATATGACAACGTTTTCGGCAGAAATATGCGCCGTTATTTCCAGTGGATATTACTACAGTAAATAACGTCGGTAATAAGAGGGTGTGTTTTAGCGACGTATAATTCGTCGGTATTTCCAGCGTATCTTTTACGACGCGTGAATTACCATTGGATCCTTTTGCGCCAAAAAATTGCCAAAAAGGTTATATTTATGGCAGATTTTTATTATTATGGACGGATTTCATCCGTCGGTAATAACACATTTTCCTGTAGTGCAAACAGCCTGTGACGGCCAGACCGGTGCACATATCCTGGCTCAGCGTTCGCCTTGCCCCACGCTCGCCTTGTTCATGCCACTCCGTGCTCGCCTCGCCTGCACGACCGCACCACCCTTGCCCCATCCCTCTTCCCCTCGCGTCACATATACACCACACTCGAAGCTTGCCTAGCTCTCACGAGCGTGTCCGTGTCTGGTCGGGTAAACCCGGTAACCTGAAGGATCGGGTTCGAGTCAAGATTCCGACCCGTTCACAAAACTGAGCTAGGTTAGGGTCAACCCATTTGGACCCGAGTTAATTACAGATTCAACCCAAATCCAACCCGATGACTCATTTTGACACCCCTAATTTAAACTTTTCAAACTACTCTAATAATTAATGATAAAAATGTAGGATTCATATATATTACTTTATCTCTATTAGTATCCTGATTTGATGATTTTATGTCCTGTTGAGCAAATTTAAGAAAGAGATTGTCAACGATATGGGGTCCCTAGCAATCATACACCTGGAAGTATGGACTCTATGATATTATAGGACATACAATTCTCATTTCTCTATGTAAATATACGCCCAATGCTGATCTATTAGTATTTACATATAAAGCAGTTTTCTTACTGTTTTCTAAATGATTTTTTAGCACAAAAAATTTAGATTTAAAAATATTTGTATTAGAATCTGCTTTAAAAAATTAAAAAAAAAATTATCCCATCTTAATCATGTGATCATCAAACTTATTTCATAAAATCTATGAAGACTCGAAACTTTTAGACTAATCCTCTTATACGAGATCAAGATCATTAAATATAGATGTCTCTCTAATAAACTTCTTGGAAGTCGAAAGCGACATTTTAGAGGAAGTTTCGTTATATAAATACCTCTCACAAGGCTTTTAATTTAAAAGAAGAACATGACCCCTTTCCAAAGACAGTTGAATAGCTTGGCAAGACTTGAAAAATCTTACACTAAAGTTAGTGGTTGATTAACTCAATTTTAACTCTAGTCATCAGAGTTCTTCATGGGCTAGTCAATTTGATGCAACAGAGCCTCATGCCAGTAACAAGATCCTCAACAAGTGCATTGCTGTAAGTATGAAGTTTAACATATCAACATCATCTTTCACAAAGTTCAAACCATCGTAATGGATTTCAAAATGACCTAAAAATCAAGTGCAGCTATCCTTCTATACATGCTTTAGCAACCCCATATTGTTGTGGAAATATGCAATTTTTGGTCGCCGCCGTGTCATTATGGTCGTGTCGGGTTGACTAGACCTAAAGTGGGTCGGGTTTGGGTCCAAAAAATCATCCCGTTTGCATAAATGGGATGGGTGCGGGTTGACCCAAATAGTGTCAGATTAGTTCTGAATTTGACCCGAAATCGACCTGTGACCTGATATTGACACCCCTACCAGAGTGCAATATTGACAAATAAAAAATGATATTTTATGACTATATGATATCCAACTTTTAATTTAAGAAAAAAAAAAAAAAGTGAATGTTATATCTTAAATAACACGTTATTTTATACTCTTTAAGAAAATGTTTTATAATTTTTTAGGAAGGAGTTGCGACGTTGAAAAAAAAAATTCAGATTTCTTGTCAAGAAATCTTGATGGAACAAAAAATGAAAAAGATCTGCAAGCCCAAGTTTGACAAAAGTTGACTCATAGAAAAGTTAAGGCCCGGTTGTATAAGGATATGAGATTAGACGGGCCAGACAAGGCCCATTACTTGGAAGCAGGCTCTTTTTATATAGCCATCATGTTCTAATTTTAATTTGGTCAAGAAAATGGAATCAATTCATTCTTTCATTCAATGAATCATAATATGCAATTTCATGCATGATGTTTTATCCTTATTAATATAGATTGAAATAATTATAATAAGATTTATGGTTCAAACTTAAGGCTACCAAAAAATGATTCATATGCAAAATATTCATATATTTATGAATAATCCAAATGCCATAAATGCTTACAAAGGTTTCTATTGAAGGCAATTGTTATTTCGATTTCTTAAAGTGACTAAATAAAGAAGTAATACGAAATTAATATCTTGCTTGTTGAACATGCTAAGCACCTTGATATTCTTGTGATACCTTCAAAACACAATTATTCCGTATAATTCTTAGCCGTGTGAATTGTTTAGTATCACAAAAATCCTTTATTGAAATATCCTGAAATAATACCATTTTCATCAACTTTTCAATCTCTTCAATTTCCAAATATATAAATATATTGAGGAGGATTGTCATTGTGGCCTTTGAATGAATTTTCAAGAGAAATTTTCGAGTAGTGGTATCCTTTATTTTTTATATCGCATCATATATTATTTATAATCTCTTGATGTAATAAAAAGTAAGGTAGATCTCTCGCTAATAATTATGTAAAGGAGCTAACGAAGTTAGGTTTTTGATTAATTTATGGATCAATAACAATTAAGATATGAGTATCTTTCATATCATTTTCTCTCTTATTTCTTGTTCTCATATATCCCCACCACCTTTTCAAAAATTAAATCCTTTCAGACATCCAAAAAAAAAAAAAAAGTTATAAATCTTCCAAAATATCCTAACATGTGTTGACCATTTGATGTGACTAGTTAAGTTAGGAATCCATAACTTCCTAACCACTTGTCCAATTTACCTAAAATTATCTCTATCAGTTAGCTAGCATCCTAAAATTTTACTGGGAGGTTGTCAGCATTTTGTATCAAAGAACTTCTAACCAACTATGGCAAGAAAGTATCAGCTATGAGGTCTAAGACTTTAAACTAGTTAGTATTTTCATTCACCTTTCACCTATCGTAAACCTTCCACCATCATTCCAACAAACTTAAAAAGCTTTTAATAACATCTCCATGTTTTGATATCAAAGCCTGATGGTTGAATTTAGTCACATTGCACCTAATGAATTATCACCTATTATCCAACATTTAATTTATTTTATATCTAGTTCACAACTTAAAATCTATCACATTATAGGATGAACCTAATTGAACATATTAAGGTAAAAAGGAAAGTGAATGATTTAGTGAGAAAAGAATTCATATAAGATAGCATAAGTCCTTATGATATCTCTTCCATACACACCCCTAAAAAAGAGGGCTCATGGGGGATGTGTGTTAATAGTAGTCATAAAAAAGATCACAATGATATGTAAGGAACACATAACTCATATGATGATATGCTTGAACTTAATTATGAAAATGATATTTTTTTTTTCTAAAATCAATTTTAAGAGTGGTTACCATAAGATTTGGATGCAATTTTCAAATGAGTGAAAAATAGTTTTGAAGACACATTGTGGATTAAATAATTTTTTTATCTTGATTTATAATTTTAATGAAGCTATGCACTCAATTCATATTAATATTATCTTCAATAAATTAAGCAATAAAAATACTATGTAACTTGAAAAAAAAAACTCTTCTTCAACCATTGTGAATTAATTTTTCTAAAAGTTATAATATTTGATGTTCAAGCTAACATAGATTAGCCAGCCCCAAAGGCTATCACTAATGTAAAAAAGTTTTAATGGGCTACCAGTTTTTATAGGAGATTAATCAAAAACTTTAATTTTGAAGTGGCCCCAATCACTAGCCTCATGAAAGGAAATTTATGTTAGACCTTCATCATGATAAAATCATATGTCTTCTATCACTAAAATTTGACCACCAATGTTTTTCTAAATTACTTAAAGTAACTTGTGGTGCTTCTATAATTGGTATAAGTGGAGTTTTAGTCAAGAAAATCATCCCATAATTTTCTTTAGTTGAAAACCTAATAAGATAAAATAAATATATCCCATATATGATAAAGACTTTCATGCCATCATCTAATTCTTAAGGCCCTATAGACATTACATATTGCTCAAAGAATTCATACTAAAATGGACCACCATACCTTAAAATTTATAAAACCTAATGAAAAATAAAACATAGGCATAATAAATGAATATAATACGTCCACATTTTCAACTTCATTATTAAAGCTTAGCAGAGATTAAAAATAAATGTATTGATAAACTATCTAATCTAGTATTCACTCTAACTTCAAATCCCTAATATTGATAGAATAAAAGATCATTACTCCTCATATTCTTTTTTTTTTTTTTTTTTTTTTTTTTTTTTTTGACTTATATAATGAATTAAAGGATGTCATTCATTTTGACAAACTTTATTGCTTAAATATTTTTACCTTTCTAGGGAAAGTCATTTATACATCCCTAAATGTTCACTTAGATTTTTTTTTTTTTTTTTTTTTGAATTTGTTTTATTCTTTGCTTACACTCAAGTTGCATATCTAACAATAGCTCTAGTAGAGAATAGATTTTATTGATATTTTATTAATTGTGATGTTAAAAGATCTTTACTATGATGCTACACTTACAAATTAGCAAAGAAACCAAACAATAATATGAAAAATAACTAGCCCTAAATACACCGTATAGACATTGGGAGGGCATAATTATGGATTTTGGTTCTAAGTCATTTGTTGATGCTTTGGCTAGTTTCTTTCCTGCCACTTAAAACTTCAACCTATTAGGATATGCCATCATTGTGGACTTAGGAGGAGGAGATTTTCGCTCACGTTGCTCCTTTTGAGTTTTCATTTGTCAAAATTTTTTTTGTTAAGCAACCTTCTTTGGATTCAATCAAAAAGTTTTTCTTTAATCTTAAACTTGTTGGTGAATTTTCTGTGACTATTTTGGATATGAAGCATGTCCTGATAAAACTTACGTACAAATGATTTGGGTTACTGCAGAGTTTTTATGCATCGTTCTTATTTTGTCTATAATTGCTTCATGAAGTTGGTTTAAGTGCTCTCTTAACTAATTTGCAACCCTGCCTATTCTCCCCTTGGATTTTAAAGGGTTTGGATTTGATTTTTTGTCGTCCTCTGCACATTGACAATGCAACTTCTATGGGCTCTCACCCCTCAGTTGCACAGGTTTTAGTTGAACTCGATATCTCAAATTATACGTTATCCCAATTATGTTTGGATTGATTCAGATAACTTGGGGTATGCTCAATCTATTGTTATGGAATACTTGCCTTTTTCTATGATCATTGTAAAGCTTTATGTCATGATAAAAAGGAATGTGGTATTTTCAATCCTCAAGTTGTCATCTCAAAACTCTGATCCATTGAACCTCGTCAAGTTAGCTCTGATGGGAACATTACTGATGGTTTGGAAATTGTGGATAATTTAGCTATCCCTAATGTGATTTTTGCTTCTTTATTAGATAATGATCCTGGTATTGTTGAAAATGAGAATGTTGTTGATCACAATGAGAAGAAAGATGATTCATCTAATAGTGCTTTTCCAGGTAGTATTTGCCTCTACTTGAGTCGGTTACTCCGATCCCTTGGGGAGTGCGGTTGAGAATGATTAAGTGATCCCTATCATTGATGCTCCTCCATTAGAGAATTATGGGGTTGTTATGTATTGTGGTGATGGTGATGTGGATGACCATGTCTTTGTGGCTTCCCCTCGGGGCCAAATTGAGATTGTTAGTCCTAACATTATTGATCTTGTTGCTGGTAATGAGCTGTTAAATGTGGATGATAAAGAACTTTCTGATGTTAATATGGGGATTGTGAACATTGATTCTAATGAGTTGGATCCTTTTGTTATTTCTCCTATGACGCCTGTTGATCTGGTTGTGTTGGCCTCCTTTTTGGGGCTGGGTGTGAATGAACAACTTATTGATGTTCCAGTTGTTTTACTCTCTGCTAATGCCTTGAATGCTCATGTGGGCATGAGATCAAGGGAAAATATTTTGGAACAAATTGATTGGCTTGAAGGCTCTTTATCTTCTCCTTCTGAGGATGGTGATAAAGAAGTGTTTGAACAAGATGACTTAGTTGATCTGAATGAATTAAAGTCGTGGTCTTACTTTCGTTAAGATGGGTAACGAAGAAAGAAGAAATCCAAAAAATAGCTTTTTTTTGTTGATCGGTAGCTGCTGCTTTGGAGCTATGGGGTTGTTGTTGTAGTGCCAGTTTTTGAATCTTTGGGCTACACCTTTGGATAGCATTGTAGCTTTGGTTGTAGACGTTTGACTGCTGGGCAATTGGTGACTTCCTCTGACTCCTTTTTTGTTTTCTTGTGCTTAGGTTTGTCTTCTTTTTGTACTATCTTGATTTTTATTTTTAGGTGAATTTTGAGGCTCTTAGATTTTTATCTTTCAAATGTTGAATTTTAACAAGTTTTGGAGTCTTTTTGTATTTGTTCTTTTTTCTTTTCATTAACGCGTAGGCCTCTTCCGTGGGGTTTTATCAAAAAAAAAAAAAAAGGGCATAATTATGGATTTAAAAATAAGGGGCATAATTATGGATTTGCCTTAGGTCATACAATAAAACCTATAGATCATGATAACATTTTTGTAGTGTTTGACATATTTTTAAAGATGTCATATTTTTTTTCCATATTCTTAAAGTTTATTCGTAATTAGGGCTGGCTATTTGGCAATAGGATTTATGCAGAATTTGAGAAGGATTTATGCCCAGTTGATAGATCTCACGGTGGAATAATTCCTCTGTTTCCCTCTTGTTGTCATAAATCCCGGATTTACTAAATCTTGGAGTTCGATGGATTTAAGGGATTTGGCTGAAGAAGCGCATGAAAGGGAGAAAGCTATTTACCTTCACAGCGAGCAAGCTCCTGTCGCTACTTATATTTACTATACCCTTAGTAAAATCTAAACTAATCATAAAATTGTATAACCTATTATATATTGCTTTTGGTGCTTGTTTACATTCAAATATTCCTATCATTATTTTATATTAATAATCAATATGGTCATGATCAATAAAGTCTAGATATTATTCTTCAATACTTCATCTTTTGATAACACTACAGGAAAAACGTCATTTTCCGACAGACATTTTCGCCAGAAATTGGCCAAAATCCGCCGGAAATTAGAATTTAATTTAATAATAAATAATTAAATTAGTTAATTTAATTTAACAATAAATTATTAAATTATTTAACTTAATTTAATAAAAATAATCAATAATTAACTTAAAATTTAAAATTTAAAATTAAAATTAAAAATTCAATAAGTAACTTAATTGTTATCGGTAGAAACAAAAAATTAAAAATTAAAAATTAATTAACTTAAAATTAATTAATTAATTCAATAATTTAAGTTATATTTTAAAATAAAAAAATATTTAATTTTTAAAATCCGTCAGAAATCCGCCGTAAATGCCTTCGAAAAAAATCCGTCGGAAAATCAATCAAAAATCTTGTCGGAAATTCATTGAAAAAAATCCGTCGAAAATCCGCGGGAAAATCCGTCGGAATTTGCGACGAATTTATTTCCGCCGGAAATTCTGTCGGAAATGAGCTGTTTTCCTGTAGTGTAATTATATTCATGAATACATTTTAAACATCCATTTAATATAATTAGAAATTTTTAAATTAAGCGCATGTTATACGTACTTTACATATGCATATGATTCTATAAAATATTTGCTTTTAATTTTTCCCTAACTTTGAGCTATTAATCTTGTATTATTTCTAAACATGAGTACTTTTTTTTTGTTGATTCATTTAGTTTCAATAAAATATTGATTTTAAGGTACGAGGACTAATTCTCAAACATCATTTCTTATAAATTGATTTTGTTCTTTTGATATTATTATAATCCATAATTCATCTTTTTGTGGCGCATCCATGTTTGGTGATTCAATCTTAAATAAATATTCTAGATTATTTATTTTGTTGCTAAGACGAATTCTAATCTTAATAACTTAATATAGATCTCATAAAATGTGCCCCTTTAAGGTGACTAGAGGCATATCATTATGCCTTCTACAAGACTACAATCTAAGGTTTGGTGTACGTATCATTCTTGTCAATCTCTATTTCATCTCATTTTACTTTTTTATTATTCCAATGATATCATCATCTTCAAAATTATTTATTCTAGAGAGGATGTATTTAATATCTTATCTTTATACAGGATCTGACACAAAAATAGAAATTTAAGAGACATTAAAACTTTTTATGAGGAAAATCAAAAATGGGAAAAAATATTAGGGTCTAGCTTATTTGATATATAAGAGTATACTCTTATAATTAGTCATAATTGAAGATGACAATATTATAAAACTGATAACAATTATATGATTGATTCCTGATGTAGGATTCATAGAAGAAGTGATGGAAGGGGGTGATCGTATAACATCAATCATGTTACATATGATAATAAACAAAAGCTGGGTATCCATAGTCTGACCACTAATTGATCAGGCGACGGTGGTGGCAAGTAGTACGTATCGTGGCTATCTGCGATGATTGTTTGGCAATGTAGCAAAGTTGTTAAGATCTCTTAGCTCATGAACCTCCCTCATATAACAAATGGAGCCTTATTTATAGGTTATAGCATGGAAGAATGTATTTTGATCAAGAAGACCAGTATTGATTCCTTAGGTCATTGATTATTTATTCAGTATTAGAGTACTTTAGTGTTCATATTAGCCTACTTAAATAATGTATTAAACGCTTTATTAGGTTCTCTCCATTCACAGGCTTACACGTGTATTCTCAGCTCCTAGAATCTATTTATAGGCTAGTCCTGTACATAGTCATTATTCAAGAAATACAGATTCCATCTTCTTCTTTATCTAGCTCCGTCTTCCTCCTCCGTTCACGTTTCTTTATGGTATTAGAAGCGGTCCATCCTTGATACCTTCTTTCAATGGCTTCCTCCGCCTCTGCCGCCGCCTCCTCTCGCACAACAGCGGTCATCGGCGACACTTCTATAAGCCTCTTCTTTATCCCTCTCTCAAATTCATTATCTCCAACCTAAAATCTCTTGTTCCCCACCAACTATCAATGGATAACTACCCGATCTGGAGAAATCAGATCTTCAAACTTTTCAAGGCCAACGGCTTCGAATCGTTTCTTGAGTTTCCTCCCTCTTTTTCCGTCGATCAAGCCCAATCGGATCCAGATTCCGAATCCTCCAAATGGCTTCTCACCGACCGAAACCTCGCCGCTGCAATCTCATCAACCATCTCTGCATCGGTCATCCCTTACGTGATGCATCTTGAATCCAGCTACGACATCTGTAGCGCACTTCAAACGCGATTTCAATCGGCAAATCGCTCTAAGGTGATGCAGCTCAAAAACGAGCTCCAAAACATCTCAATGTGCAACATGTCGATGCAAGATTACCTTATGGAAATCAAGAAAACCGTGGATATGATCATCTCTGCCGGCTGTCAACTAGACAACGAAGATATCATTCTTCACATACTCAATGGCCTTCCTCCTCCCTACCAACCGTTCAAGATTGCGATCCGAACTCTGCAATCCCCACTGTCTTTAGACAGTCTCTATGCTATGCTAACTAGCGAAGAGATACACCTTCGTCAAGACTCCCAGCGATTCTGTACGGCGACCGACACCCACGCTGCTTTATACACCAATCGTGGACGCGGACAACGGGGTCGTGGGCGCTTCCAGCAAACACCAACGCCTTCCGTCAAACATGGCTCAAAATCAGCTCTGGTTTGCCAAATATGTGCCAAACGAGGTCACTCCGCCGACGTCTGTTGGCACCGCCATAATCCAAATTATGTCACTCCCTCATCCCAGCCAATGCCAAATGGACAAGCCCTGATCGCCACTGCCGATTCTTCTTCCTCAGAATGGTACCTCGACTCCGGTGCTTCGACTCAAATGACAAACAGTAACGAAAATCTTGTTCAACCATCAACCTATCACGGCACCGACAGCGTCATGGTTGGGGATGGAAGATCTGTTCCCATCACGCACTCTGGCACGGGACTCCTTCCTACCCCTGAGCGTAAGCTGTTTTTGTCTAATCTGCTTCATATTCCAGCTATTTCTTACAATCTACTTTCGATTTCCAAACTTGTCTGTGAAAATAACATCTCCATTACATTTGAACCTCACGGTTTCTTGATGAAAGACTTGCATACTAACAGGATTCTCCTTCGCGATCCCAGCAAAGGCCGGCCTCTACCCCATTTCGATCAAGCATCATGCGGTCAATCAACTGGCTCTCGCTACTCATCAGCTTGGTCCTACAAACTGGCATGAACGCTTGGGTCATCCCCACCAACGCATACTTGATCGTATTTCTCAAGACTATATGATCTTGCACATAAAGAACACAAATAATAGTTGCACTTCTTGGCAAGGCAAAACTTTTTATTAAAGTAAAAACGAGCTATCAGGATAGGTTCAAGCTAGCCATCCTCATTTCTAGTGGATTTGGTTTGGATCCACATTTTTGATCTATTTATTGAACGTGTCAAGTTTGAACTGAGTTGATCGAGTTGAGATCATGTCATTTTCGATTTGGATCCGAATCTAGTCCATTAATTTATTTTGAGACTTCTACTTGTATATGCTTCATCTAGAGTGCATTAATAAATAATAATAAAAAAAAAGTAAAAATTAAAAAAAAAAAAAAAATCTAGAGTGCATTAATATACACTTCCAAGTTATGCACGTGGCCATGTTAGGTATACTATTAGGCTGCATGATCCACTCTCTTTATTTGATCTTTACTCATTTAAATTGCCGCAAAATTGGACCATTGTTATCACATAAAGGATTTGGCCTCACTTAAATTTATTTATTTACATTTTTAATTTTTTATTTATGCTTTTATCACTAAAATTTACAATGCAATTTTATTGATCTTAAAAATGCAAAATTATTAAATGAGACATATGCATGCATGACTTTAATACAATGTGATCCATGTTTTAAAGATGTGTATTTTCAACTAATTTTATAAATTATGTTCATTAATAGTAAAAAATTCAGTATGAATTACAAAATTATATATTTTTTAACTTATGCTTTATAAAGAATAAAAATTAACTTTTAATTTTTTACATAAATATTTTAGAATTAATATGAAACTATATAATTTCTTAGAGTAATCTTGTAATTGGCCTTAATTAACCATAGAGATATCTTTATTTCAAAGATGTGATCTAACAGTGATAACGAGATTATTGAAAAGATTGAAAATTAAAATATACTTATAGGTTGTCATGATCTGATCACATGTTAGACATTTATAATATATTTTATGTATCAGTACTAAGAAGGTGGGTCTTTTATCTGGATCAGAGAGTTCCCAATGCTGAAATTGATTATAGCCTAATATGACAGAAATGGAAGAATTGTAATGTATTCTGGCCTATTATATGAAGCAATTGAGAAATAAACAAATTTGATCTATAGTCAAAGTTTAGTAGAAGAATATATTATAAATATATTCATACTAAGAGAACGAAGCAGAAAATAGACAACTATATCCAAATTTATTTTAAACACATGCATGTAAATGTTAAGGATAGCATTTTATGTAAGCATGGGAGAATGTAATAACTGCTACTATAGAAGCATGTTAATGCAACATTGTAAGAAATTCGAGTGCACCCTTATCGCCTCACGTATGTTCAGTACTTGTGAAATTTCAAATTTATTAAGTGTTTAATTAAGTTTAAAGAGTTTGAGGTTAAATTAGAAAGGGATAGAAAGTCAAGTGGAGAAAGCTCCTTGGAAGTGTTGCGACACTGTACGTCACAGCATTGCAGTGCTTTCCTCTCTATTTAGGAAAATTTGGCTAAGGAAGTGCAAAAGCATTATTCATGGCAATGCATCGATGCTTCCCTCTCTATATTAAATTTATAATTTAAGGAGCATAGTGGCGTTGGTGAGGGTGTTGATCTTTCTATTTGGGAGTGTCTCAGATATTTGATGGAGCGTTATGATGTTGGGAAGAGGAGCATCATGAAGTTGTGTCTGAAATGAGTTTTTATATATAAATATCTAAAAAGCATATTCATTTTCCCTTACCTCACCCCTAGTTGTCTAAGAAGGAAAAGATAACGAGAGAGAAAGAAGAAGAGAGATTTTTTAGGCAAAGGTGGATTTTTCATCCTTTAGTCTTGTTAAGTAAAACATTTAGCTCGTCGTAGGCTTCTAATATCCTATTTCAAATTTTAAATTCAATGTTCATATTGAAAGATATAGAATAAGATGTGATTTTATTAAGTTTAAGAAACTTTCTACCATTTAATTTATGGTATATTGTAGAATAATTTATTCTGACCATTTTGACAATATGAAAGTGAAATTCTATCAATTGATTATGTCTATAAAAAATATTGAGTATTTTTTTATATATGTGATATTTCTGACTTTGACTATAGTTTACCAAATGCTTTAAAATGACGTTATTGATATCTCTTATGAATGATTTTCAAAATGACAAAAGTTGAGTATATATATATATATATTCCACATGTGTTGCCCCTAAAATATTGTACATATGACAATTCATGCATATTCATGTTCATGTTAAAAGTTATAATTATACAATGAATCGAGATGTTTTGCATACATATATCATGTCATGGTGGAAGTTTTGATGTGGGAGATGTCAAAGTGCACTATAAGCAATTAATGTTATAAGGGCCCTATATATTCTATTTCTATTTTTGTTCCTCCATCTTCCTTGTGCAGGTGTGGGATAATCAAGGAAGCTATAAGTAGAACTGGAGTTATAAAGGGAATCGAATATGGGTCTACCCATTTGTCTTATGCAAGTGGACTGATCATGAGAGATATTGTCATATCCCAAGATCTAAATTAGAAGAATTGCATATATTTTTTATTTTAGTCATTTAACTAGAGCTTATCAATTTCTTATGAACAACAAAAAGAATTATGCATGTTGTCTGAAATCTCATATCATAAATCATTACCATTTCCTAAAAATATATAAAATCATATGATGTGCACATATAACAATAAAAAATCAAAATCTTACAACTAAAATCAATGCAAGATAAATGAGAATAATATACTATAAATCATATAAAGAAATCTATGCATCAATGTCTATACTTATTATCTATATTAATTTATCATTCTATAGTCCATCACATCTAAAACCATTACATCATTAGTCACAATATTAATAACAATCGACTATATTAATGCCAATATTATTATCAATAACAATAAATATTATTGTATTAGTGTCAGTTGTAATGTTAGTACAGTGTCAGCATCTATAATCATATCACTAATAAGATATTCAATGAGAGTATCTTGCTCTTGCACTTATGACCTCGATAATTAAGTTGCCTCTTATGACTCTCAATTAATAAATCTAGTATAATTCTCCTTGAATCATGTGACAATAACCCCAACTACTTATAGCTCCCAATCATTCTCCAACTTCTTATCACTGCCATCCACTGAGTCCCATCAATGGACCACGTGGATATTGAGGATATCACATGAGGTTATCATATCATATATCTGATATCAATACATCAATCATTACATCATTTTCATACAACATATCAAATTTAGACTAATAGAAATATTACATTTTTGCATAACTCAATCATATCAAACATTTCAGTACATATTACATTTCAGTATCATATGTTAAAACATAGTACAACGCTTTCAACCATATTACAAGTATATCTTTTTCTCTACTCGTTTTGCATAAAAGTTAATATACACATTTTTAACCGGTAAAATGTAATAAAATCATATCAAATAGTTAAGAATGATTAAATATATAACATATCAAAAGTTACTCGGTAAAAGTTTATAAAATCAGGAGAATATTTTTTTAGAGCATTTAAAGAGATGAAATTTTTGTAAAAATCAAAATCATCAAAAAAATAATAAGACTTTAATCACTTACAATGAATATAACAAAATCCGTAACATGAATGACATGCAAAAAGACCCTGATAGACTTTCTCTCTCCTCCATATATGATGCTTTAGTTGTCGTGAATGTGATTGAGTATTTGGTGGGTTGATTGGACTTAAAATCTAATTATAAAAAATTGTCAAAGTAAAAAAGAAGAAGAAGAAAAAAAAAGCAGTGTGTGAAAAACAACCCTGAAAACTAAACCTAAATGGGCTCAATCAATGCGGACGATATCAGCCAACAGGTTTGGTCAATGGCCCAATGCCGGCCACCAACGTTCGTTGAAAATGGTACGCGAACGAAGCCAGCTTTCCCGATAACTTTGGATCGGGACAAAGAAATCAAGCCCCGATGGGCCCCGCATTTCAATATAAAAATTAATTCATAATATTTTAATGAAAAATATTTCTCTCAAAAATTAGGGAGACCTTTATTCTTTCCCACATTTAATAAGGTAAAATTAATTTTGAATAATGTTGATTTAAATAAAATAAAATAGATAAGCTTAAAACAGGGGAGGAGCGGATTTCTAAGATTTATGGGCTTTATTTTGAGTGATTGAATATGAACAAATATTCTGCGTTATTCCGAGAAGAATTCACATAAATAATAGTTTATATTATAAGAATTTATTAATTAACGGTGCATTAAGATAAATGTCTAAAAATCTGAATGATTAATAGTAATTTATATTCACAAATATCCAAAGTTTAGGCTTTGTTTGTAACAACTTTTATACTGCTTTTATTATAAGAAAATTTGTTCGCAAAAATAATGTGTGGGAATCGTTTGAAATAGTTTTTTCACTGATTCTTAAAATAAATTTTTAGTAGAAAAGTTTTAATTTTTATACTAAAAAGATTTAAAATGCAGTAAAAAAATTTAAGCATAAAAGATAACTTTTTTAATGCTTTCTTAAATTTTTGTGCTTAAAAAATTGTTCTAGGAAAAACATTTCTAAAAGTAAGCTGAGAAAAGAGCATAAAAAATAGAAACAGCTGCACCAAATAAAATCTTAATACAAATGAAAGAAAATAATCACTTTAATATAGTTTTTCATAAGAAATCCCTTAAATGAACTATATTCTTTTATTTCACATTCTTATTTTTATGAACCCTCCTACTTTTTCCTATCATAAAATTAAGGCTTCGTTTGAGACAACTTTCATATTGCTTTCTAAAATGACTTTCTTATACAAAAATTTCAAATTCAAGAAATTTTTGTGCTAGAAAACTGTTTTAGGACGCAAGAGAAAATCGTCCCAAGTGAAGCCTAAGTATCATTTTCATTAATTCGGACATTCTAACATATTTTTATATCCAAAAAAATTAAGAACATTAATAAATGTTTTATTACCCGATCACATAAGAAATTGAGCTGATGCATCAATATTACTTCTGGCTACAGATCATCTTGGTTGCCAAAGTAGACATTAAAGAAAGTAATGAGTAAGATTAAGAAATGAGCGTTTGGGACAGCTTTCATTCTACTTTTTAAAACAATTTTTTAGCTCAAAAAATTTTTGTCCTAAAAAATTACTTTAAAAAACAGTAAGAAAGCTGTCTCAAACATAAACCTAAGACATTTAATTATGACATATAAATTACTCAATTAACCTCCGATGCAAAAAATTTCTTTTGTTATATCTCTGTTATACACACAATTCCTATTACAAATAAAAATACATATAATTTCTAAACATAAACTTGAACTTATACATAAAATATACTAAGTAACTGAGCTAGTTATTATACCCATTAGTTCCTTTACTTGGGCCAGAGGGAGGAAAAGTTCCCCTGGGAAGGAGATTAAGGAGGAGCGGGCGGTATATCTCCTCCCTCATCGTCGCCACCTTTGTCGCCGCCGAGTTGCTGGCTGAAGTTTCTGCCGAAAAGCTTTCTTTTTGAAGGATGATGCATGGCTGAGAGCTCGTGAGGAAGAAGATGACGATGAGAAGAGAGATGTATTGATAAATTGACCCCATTTCAGAGAGAGAGAGAGAGAGAGAGAGTTAAATGAAGAGAAGAGAGCTTTAGGGGTTCATATAGAGGTGGATATATAGAATGGTGCGTGATTGAATGGGAATAGACGAGTTGAAGATGAAGAGTTCAAAGCGTGAGAGACTGAGCTGGTATTTGACTTGGAATAAACTATATTTATTTATATAGAAGAATACAAAAAAAAGGAAGAAATTCTAGACGCTCGTGGATCCATCTGATCGGAGCATTCGTTGACTGTTTTATTGCATGGTTCTCATCAAAGCATGTTCAAAGTCTTTAAGTCACGACTATAAAGCCGTGCAGATGAAATCTATTGGTGTAAAATATC
This sequence comes from Dendrobium huoshanense, assembly GCA_016618105.1. NCBI lineage: Eukaryota > Viridiplantae > Streptophyta > Magnoliopsida > Asparagales > Orchidaceae > Dendrobium > Dendrobium huoshanense. The sequence goes on from CM028347.1 coordinate 20,618,550, forward strand.
TCGAATATGATCCTAATTTGGATTATTAGTAATACGATTTCAGAAAATTCATTTGATTAAGACGTTTTTTAAATTAATATTTGAGTTAAGATTTTTTAGAATTATATTTAGGATCATATGTGAATTCTAATGGCTAATTTATAGTTAAACTAAATGCCTCAATGATATGAACCCATTGATACCATAAGTGATCAAATTTGACTCTAAATGAGTTCAAATCAAATACTTTTAGTGTGATTTAAAATTTTAGGACATTAATTGAAGAACCAAATGATCTCTAAATCTCGTGTGCTTATTATCAAAATCAAGTGTCTCGATGAAACAAATCGAACAAGCTTAAAATTAATCAATTCAATGAACTAAAGAAACGTGAACGGAGGAGGAAGACGGAGCCAGATAAAGAAGAAGATGGAATTTGTATTTCTTGAATAATGACTATGTACAGGACTAGCCTATAAATAGATTCTAGGAGCTGAGAATACACGTGTAAGCCTGTGAATGGAGAGAACCTAATAAAGCGTTTAATACATTATTTAAGTAGGCTAATATCCCCCCTCAAACTAACGGATCTGAGATGATGGTGAATTTGTCGTGGAGCTTTTTGAAGCGAGGAGTAGACAGCGGCTTGGTGAAGATGTCGGCTACCTGATCTTCGGTTTTGATCGGAACAAGCCGTAGGTGATGGTTTTGGATGTGTTCCCGGACAAATCTGTGGTCAATCTCTATATGCTTGGTTCGAGCATAATAGACGGGGTTTGTGGCGAGAGCGATGGCTGAAGTGTTGTCGCAATGTAAGGCCACCGGATCGTCATGAGTGATGCAGAAATCGGATAGCAGTCGCTTGAGCCATATTGTGTCGGCAATGGCAGAGGCAAGAGCTCTGTATTCTGATTCCGTTGATGATCGAGATACAGTCGTTTGTTTCTTCAATGTCCAGGAAACCAGAGTCGATCCGAGAAAGGTGCAATAACCCGAAGTGGATTTTCGAGTTACTGGATCGCTTGCCCAGTCGGCGTCGGAGAAGGAGGAGAGTTGAAGATCTGATTTCAGAATCGGAAGACCGAATTTTTGTGTTCCTTGGAGGTATCGAATTAGTCTTTTGAGAAGAAAAACGTGATCCGGTTGGGGATCATGCATATGCTGCGAGAGAGTGTTCACGGCGTATGCGATATCTGGTCGAGTGATGGTGAGGTATTGCAGAGCACCGGTAATCTGACGATATGTGCGGGGATCAGCCAGGTTAGCGTAGTCCTTTTCGGTATTGGCCGGAAGCTTGGTATAGGACGGATTGGCTGCCGAGTTACAATGGGTTAGATTTGCTTGTTGAATGATAGAAGAGGCATATGAATCTTGCAAAAGAAAGTACTTATCTTGTGTGTGTTGTATTTGGATGCCAAGGAAATGATGCGCAGTTCCAAGATGTTTTAGTGCGAAAGTTTGATTGAGTTGATGAAGGAACTGAGAGATGGCATCGTCGTCGGAGCCGGTGAGAAGAATGTCGTCCACGTATATCAGTAAGAACATTTTTGTCTGACCTTGATTGAAGATGTGGAGGGATGGGTCTGCTTTGCTCTGGTAGAAGCCGAATTGAAGCAGTTGGTTGCAAAATGTGGTATGCCATTATCTTGGAGCCTTCTTAAGGCCATATAGTGCTTTTCGTATAAGACATGCATGGTCCGGGTGTGTTGTATCTTCAAAGCCTTTGGGCTGCCTCATATACACGGTTTCTTGTATGTCGCCATGAAGGAAGGCGTTCTCGACGTCTAATTGGTGTACCTTCCAGTTATGATGAAGATCAATAGTAAAGAGTACTCGAATTGTAGGTAGTTTGGCTACCGGACTAAAGGTCTCAACGTAGTCGAGTCCGAATTCTTGTTGGTTGCCTTGTGCAACCAACCGTGCCTTGTACCGAGCGACAGTTCCGTCATAGTGAAATTTGCGGCGGTACGTCCATTTACATCCCAGGATTGGTTTGTTCAGGGGCGCAAGAACTAGTTGCCATGTATCTTGCTTTTGGAGAGAAAGAAACTCGGCAGCCATGGCATTGCGCCACTCGGTGGTTTTATTTGCTTATGCATAGCTGGTAGGATCCGGCTGGGAAATGTGGTTGTGAAGAAGGTTTAAGCCGATGACTGGCTTGAGAGTTCCTGTTTTTGCCCTGGTTAGCATAGGATGCCTTGCTGCAGATGTGCTTGGGTTCGTTTGGCTGGTGTCCGGGTGAAGGTTGGCATTCGGAGAGCAGGTAGTAGAGTTAGCTGGCGGTGGTAGATTGCCCATGAGGGGATTTGAGCAATTGTTCGTCGTAGGTGGTTGTTTTGTAGAGGCCTGCTGCAGGATTGAGGAAGATATGAGAAATGAGGGAGGCAGAGCATTGAGAGACGGAGAATTAATTGAACGAGATTTAGAGAATTTTCTAAGAATTGAACGTGACGAGAAACTATGACCCTGTTAGTCTCTTTGTTCAAGCACTTGTATCCTTTGTAGTTGTGGGCGTAGCCGAGAAAAACGCATGAAGCCGAGGTGGGTTGCAGCTTGTGCCGAGAATTCTTTATTAGGAGAGGGAAGCATTCGCATCCAAATGTGTGAAGGTTTGTGTATTCGGGTTCGCTGTAAAACATAAGCAGTAATGGAGGTTTGTTGTTGGTCGTAGGAGTTGGCATCCGATTGATGAGATGAGCATCCGTTAAGATGGAGTCTGGCCAGTACTGATGAGGCATAGAAGCAGTGTGAAGTAACGTTCTGGCAGTGTCGACAAGGTGCCGATGTTTTCATTCTGCGACGTCGTTCTGTTCAGGCGTATAGGGGCAAGATAGTTGGTGATGAATTCCTTTGGATTGAAGGAAGTTCTGGAACTGATAGTTGATAAATTCGGAACCTCCGTCGGTACGAACAACCTGAACTTGATGAGAGGTTTGTTTTTCAATAAATTTAATGAAGTTAGTAAATATTAACAGAACTTCAATTTTAGCATATAAAGGAAAAACCCAAATATATCTAGAGTAGTCATCGACAATAAGCAAATAATAACGGTATCCTTGCATCTAACCAACTGTAGAGTTTTGGTTAGCTGATCAAAATTTAAAAAAAGATACCAACAAGCAAAAGATTTATAAAAAAAAAAAAAAAAAAAAATTTAACATGGTCACTATCAAGTTCTTGAGTTAATCTGAATCTGATCTGCTAATTAAGCGGGTTAAATTTCTCAACCCTAACCTGATGTGCTTATTAAACTAGTGAACTTGAACTCAACTTTATCTAGTTTGATTTGTGTCAAGTTGTTGAGTTGATTCTTTTATAGACACTCGTATTTATTAAGCCTTTCTTTGGGGCAGCTTTCTTACTATTATAAAGCAGTTTTCTAGTATAAAATTATACTAGCAAAAAATTGCTTTATAAAGTAATAAGAAAGCCATCGCAAACGAAGCCTAAGGTTTCGTTTGGGGTGGCTTTCTTGCTGCTTCTTAAAGCAGCTTTCTAATATAAATTTTTTAATTTTTGCACTAAAAAGTTGCTTTATGAAGCAGTACGAAAGCCGTCCCAAATGAAGCCTAAATCTCTTTGAGTAATTCACAATTTTAAATAGGTATAATATGAGATTTGTATTTCCAAAATATTAAAAATCAAGCATATATATATATATATATATATATATATATATATATATATATATATATATATATATATATATATATATATATATATATATATATATATATATATATATATATATATATATATATATATATATATATATATCAATGGATAAGAATTTTGTAGTTGCATAACATTTATATTTATAAGGAATAGCATGAGCGTAATTTAGACTAATCAAGGGATGGTTGGCCTTTACATTAATTAAAGAAAGATTTTAAATCACTCATATATACAAAGATACAATAAACAGTAATATGATATGAAATCGAAATTTTATATTTTATGAGGAAAGAATATGCGAATAATAACTCCAATATATTACTTTCTCTTTTTTTTTTTTTTTTTTCTTATTGAGGTGGGGTAAGAAATTGTTAATGGAGAAATTAATGTATTTATATTTCCAAATAAATCTAGTTATCTATTGTTTGGATTTGAGCTAACATATGAAATTACAAAATTACCTAATAAAAATTAGCCATAAAATGACTAGACAAGAAGAGAAGTGACTCTTAGATATGCAACAAAACTTCTTAGTGTAATGCCAATTGCATTAAATTGTTGGGAGACTTCACCCTCTTTTATCGAGTTATAATGCGTCTTCATGTAGAAAGTTATAAATAAATCAGGCTTTGTTTGGGATGGCTTTCTTACTGCTTCTTAAAGCGGCTTTCTAGTACAAAACATTTTGCACTAAAAAGCTACTTTAAGAAGCATGGAGAAAGATATCCCAAACAAAGTCTCAGTCTATTTAAATTATGGTGCTAAGTGTAAACTAAGCTACTAAGAAGAATGAGAGAAATCGAAACTAGAGAAAACTGTGAACTGGAAGCCACTGAAACATTTCTATTTCATTTTTTTACTACATTACAAATGAACAGTGCATTTATATTAGGGGTGTCAATATTTGACACGACATGAAAACCCGACCCGGAAAATCCGGGTTGAACCCGACCCGATTTCAAAACGGGTCGGGTTCGGGTTCCAGAAATCGACCCGTTTAAAAAACGGGTCAGGTTCGGGTTGACCCGGCGGGTTGCCGGGTCAACCCGCCAACACGTTTAATTCGAAAAATTTTGAATCCCGCCTCTGCCCGCTGCCCGCCCGCTTTGCCCGCCGCGCGCCCGCCCCTGCTGCCTGCCGCGCGCATGCCAGCGTGCCAGCGCCCGACCGTGTCCGCCGCGCGCCCGCCAGCGCTGCCCAGCGCGCCCCCGTGCCCGCGCCCGACCTCGCCCGACCTTGCTCGCGTGCCAGCGCTCAATCGCGCCCGCGCTGTCCCGCTCGCGTTCGCCCGCCACGCTCGCGTCCCCCGCCGTCCGCCGCCGCTGTTCCTGCGCCGGCCACCCTAATCGGGTCGGGTCCGGGTTCGATTTTCCGACCCATTTGTCTACCTGTGTCGGGTTAGGGTTGACCCGTTTGAACCCAGGTCAGTTCCGGGTTCGACCCGAACCCGACCCGTGACCCAAAATTGACACCCCTAATTTATATGTATAAACTAAAATAACATAAATATTAGAGAAACCATTCTTCCGCCTAAGCTAATCATGGATGACTTGCAAATTCTCTATAACCACAAGTGTGTTTGTTTTGGTGGTATGCTGACTGCCAGAGCATGTTAACAGCCCCCCGCAAGCTGATGGTGCTTGAGAGACCATGAGCTTGGCTCAAAGACATGCGAACCGAATACGAGGAAGAACTTTGGTGAAAATATCAGCAATTTGATCCTGAGTATTGATATCATGAACAATAATAACAACAGACTTTATGCAATCACGGATAAAATGGTAATCCACTTCTATAAGTTTAATACGTGCATGAAACACATGATTGTGAGTAAGTGCAATATTTGAAACGTTATCACAATCAGGAGATGTGGGAGCTGAAATAGAAAAATGAAAATCAGTCAATATACGACGAATCCAGATAATATCAATAGCAGTTGTAGCTGACGCACGATATTCAGCTTCTGTTGAAGAACGAGCAACCGTAGGTTGCTTCTAACACACCAACAATGGAGAGTATCTCTAGCTTGTTGTTGATTTTCTATCTAGTTGATTACCAGCCCAGTCTGAATCAGCATAAGCATATAAAGTGGAGGAGTTCTTATTGATTGTAAGACCAAGCTCTATCATTCCTTTAACATAACAAAGTAGGTGCTTGAGTGCTTGAAAATGATGTTGCATAGGAGAATGTATAAATTGGCACAATTTATTATCAACATAAGCTAAATTTGGTCATGTTGTAGTTAAATGTTGCAAAGCACCTACTAGATGTCAAAAAATTATGGATTTTTAAATGGTGATAATGAAGCAGTATCTAAAACTGATTTGAAAGGAAGAGTAGTTACAACTAGATTACAATTTTCTAGACCTGCTCAATGGAGAAAATCCTAAGCATATTTGGATTAGTTAAGATGACAACTGGTAGATGTTGACTGTGGACCTCCGAAAGAGCACCGCACAAACGAGTCGATTGGAAGGGACAGATTGGATCGTGCATACGACTAACCATTGAGGATAGAGGCTTTCACCAACACACCCCGATGGGTAGTAATATACACGACCTAGTCACGGGTTTCCCCCACCCGATGCAAGAGTTCGAATGGGGTTTATTAGATGTGGGACCGAGTTTCCCACGGGCGCAAGCCCCCGTGGTTAATTACATCCCAGGCCGGGGCCTGAGAAAACTCTCGATTAAGGATCATATATTATCCTCTCCTAAAGTGGGATTGGCACATGGGTATAGACTAGAAAATCATGTCCAGAAGGAAGAAAGGTCCGAATGGTTGAATCAACATGTGTGGCTCATACCAACATTCGGAGGCTCTAGGGTACTAGAGATAAACTGAATAAAATAAAAGATCAAGCATCCAATTACATACGTGAGAGAAGGATGGAGGTGGCGTCATCCTGTGACGCAGATAAGTAGGATTTAGGGTCCCTGAAAAGAAGAGACCTACCTACTATTTAAGGCATACTACGAGACCGAATGTAGTAGCCTCGAATCCTAAATCTAGGTTGGACTTAGTGTTCAACACAAACTAAGACCAGTGCCCTAGCTAATGCGATGCAAAGATATGGACTTATCCCGGCCTGGATTGGGGGAGCCAGCTAACCACCTAATCGCTTCAAAATCATGCTATTATGTCAATTATGAAAGATGGGTGGGAGGTACAGTTTATTGGAAATAGGACCGACATCTAGAGAATTTCCTAAGTGATCCTGGACTTATGTCGGGTGAATGCCCCTAACTAATGCAATTAAATTTTAATTAAATTGATTTCTAAGGCAATGCATGCTAGTTGAAATGTCAGCTCATATATGCTATGGAAGTCTAAAAACAGGCTTATAGAAAATAAATTTTTAGAAAAGACTGAGTCTCCCTAGGTCCGGCACTTCATCCTCATAGGCCAGATTATTCGGACTCTACCCGCAGGCAGGGATATGTCTTATAACAAGGAAAAGAAGAAATACAATAATATGCATGCGACCCCGGACGATTCCGACAATTCCCTAGGTTCGTTAAGTTTTTATGTTATTTAAAACTTAAATTTTTATTGATTAATTACGAGTAGAAGGATTTTATAGTCCTTAATGAGCCTAATACAATCCAGACGAAAACAAAAACGGCATGCAAGAAAGAAAACCTAAAAAAAGCAGATATTTCTAAGCGCAATCAGGTAAGCACATCAATATAAATCCACAAACTAATCAAATAAATGTCCATAGGCCAACTGCCCTTTAATTACAACCCAGGGTATGCAGAAAAGTAAAGTGGCCGGGCACCACTGCCAACAACCCGAATTTCTAAGCCTATGACAGACGCCAACAACTTTGAGTGGGATATTGGGTCTTCAAATCTTTAGTCTCTTGGATATCTTCTCCCTTGACTTCTTGGATCTCTCCTCATTGGACTCCTTGGATCTCTCCTCCTTGGACTCCTTGGATCCGTCGTGGCTTGAATATCCAAACGAAGAGATAATTCCCTCAGTATGGGGGTATTGCCTTTTCTCTTTGGATATCTAAAGCCATCCAGCTTGATCTTCCAAATAGAAGAAGACTCTCCCCTTAGGGATGTCTTCTTCTTTTAGAATCCGAGCTGAATAAGAATATCCCAACTCAAAAGTTGTTTTCACAACTCTTAACAATTATTACAAATTTTACATGAATTGAAAACAATAAATCTAAGAATTCCTGCAAGGTTATCCTAATAAAAATCATCCCAAGCAGTTTATATGAAAATGAAAGTGCTAACACCATTGACCCTGTGCCAAGCCATGCTCTTAATTATGAGGGCTAAGCAGGTCCATCTGTGCAGTTATAATTATTAATTTTAGCCCTCATTTTTATTTGGGGGGGGGGGGGGGGGAGCTGAGCAAGCACCTGCATAAAACATTGTTAAAAATCATGACATTGCTCCCCCTTCTATTAGTTTGAGCATGGCCACCTGTACGGAAGAACAGTATATATATATGACGTTCCTAACCTATGGGTAAATCTAGCGCTCACATCCAGAGTGCAGAAAAAATAAGCAAACACACCAACCATTTTTCCAAACAGCATGCAGTGAAAACCACGGAAAGCTCCGGCACACAGCAGAAAAGTAAAACACAGCGATCTAACCTAGATCTAGAAGTGGTGCCCTAGCAAACAATTCTATGTGTGTGTAAGGTCAGTGTGGTTTGGATAAATCCTAAGTGTGATAGTTAGTTAAAGTTATCTAGAGTTCAGGTATGTTGGGGGTCTAAAAATGATGTTTTAATTGAAATTCAAATATTAGTGAATTAGATCCATTTTTAATTATTTCAATTTGTTGATCAGTTTTAAGAGCTTAGGGTATTCATATTTGAAGTTTAAATTGAATTAGCCAATTTTAGAAAGTTCCGGGTCCTCCTAGGAACTAGACTAAGGGTCCAAAAAGTCATTATGGGAAATAGTCTAAGTCTGGGATTCCTAACACCTTAGGAAAATACTAGACCTTAATACGAGTAGTTAGACAGGTAGTAGACAGAAATCGGAGTTTCCTATCCAAAGTTATGAATTTTTTAAGTTTCAGGCCCTAAATGAACTAGGGTTGACCAAAACGTTGACTTTCTAACCTAGGCCAATTTCTGGAATCCTAAGATTTTTAATAAATACTAGGCCTTAATTGGAGTCTAATGCAAGTGCGTTTACCTGATTTGGAATTTTCTACAATTAGTTATGGATTTCTAAAGATCGGGTAATTAAGGGAATTTTCTAAATTTCCTAATAAATAGCCCTTTTTACTGTTTTGATCCAAATGAGCTCCAAACTGATTGAAATCACTCTCAAAGGTCAGGGATGACTTGAGAAAGTGATCCCAAGTGTTTGGGGAAAATTTGGAATTTTTAATAATTTTTAATAATTTATTAGGGGCAAAATAGTAAATTCTACCTATGGTCAAATTAAGGGTCAAACTGAAGTCAAACTAGGGAGCCCTATTTATCCAAGGTCAAGGATCCGATTCTGGTCAGTTTAAGGTATTATGAGTAATTTTCTGACCTAATATGTATTTATTGTATTTTTCGGAAGGTCTCGGGGCCTTATTTAACCGATTAATTAGGGTTAGTTAATTAAGGGCTCTAAAAGCTCCTAAAAATTTCCAGAAAATTATGAGAAGCTTATGATGTCACTAAATTTAAGTGTTGAAGTTTTCATATCGTTCTGGGGTCTATCCTAGTCCCTAGAAAATTTCTAAATTTGTTAGACAAGTCTTTAATTATTGTCCTTAGAGTGTCACTACGTTATATGGGTTTAAACTGAAGTTCATACTAACCCTCAAGGTAGTAAATGCATGGAGTACATAAACAAAATAAACACGCCATGTCCTTAGATCTAGGAGAGCCTAGACTAAGTGCTCGTGGTGCGACCTACACATACAATCTACGAGAAATAAAAGGCAAGACACCTAATGAAGGGATTAGTGAATGATTGAGACTCAATCACCCACTAATCCACTCCCCCATAATTGCTCTTCATATCTAGAACTCATGTCTAAAATTTCATAAGTAGTGGATCTCCTAAGATTAAGGGATTTAATATATAAGTAATTTTAAAATATTTTAAAATACTTACAAATATATAAACCTTTGAAAAATAGCATAATTAAAAATAGATCAATTTATGATAAATACATATAAGGGAGACCCATTAGCTACCCTAACGAAGTCATAAGCGATTTGAAAGTAGTTTGTATCCTGAAAATAGTTGTTATATTAATATGTAAATATCAAAATCCCCAAATAATTGGATCAAAACAGGAATCTATTCATACAGCCAAAATCAGAGGCTGGAAATGGTTTCAGAACATAAAGCTCGTCTTTCTGAAAAGAATGAGGGGTTATACGCAAAAATCCGATTTAAAACGACGAAGATATGATTTTCCGAAGTTTAAATACAATAAAATAATATTTTAAAATAGTGTCATTTCACTGTTTTTGGCATAACAGAAACTACAGACATACTTTTTATACAAAACAAAGTTTTAAACTGTGCAGAATTCAAAGTACACCCAAAACAAGGTGCTACGCACAAAAATCCGACTCAAAATGAGAAAGTTACGCAATTTCAAAGTTTAAAGAACATAATTAAATAGTTTTAAAATAGTGCAACTAACTGTTTTCAAAATAACTACATATAAGTCAAACAATTTCAAGTAAAACTAGTTCCAGAAGGTGCAGAATTCAAATACGTTAAAATCAAGGTGCTGTGCGTCGACAGCGGATTTAAAATAAGAAAGATATAATTTTTCGAAGTTTAAAACGATCAAAAGGGTCCTTTAAAACAATGTTGTTTGGCTGTTTTCAAAATAAATGCAGACATATCCAGAAATTTTGAGTAAAGCTAAATTCATAATGTGCAAAATCTAAATAAGTTCAAAACAAGACGTTGTGCGTTAAAATCGGGCTTAAAACGAAGAAGTTATGCATTTTGCAAGTTCAAATACAATAAATAGATTAAAAAAAATGATTTAAAAATAATAATAGTAATTATTATTATTAAAGATAGTATGGAACAATACTTTAATAGTTATTAAATTTAAAGTAATCTAAAGTATATAATGACAATAATATTTTAATCATTTAATAATATTTTAAGTAATTTAATTAATTATAATAGTTAAAATAATATTTAAATAATAATTAAAAAAAGTTATATAAACATACTAATAATAATCATATAAATAATGAAAACATAAAACAGTAACAAAAAGATTAAGATAATAATTATTATTAATTATTATAATAAATACTTAAATAAATAACAAAAATAATTAGAATAATATATATATTTAAATAGTATTTTTACTGTTTTATAAATCAATTAAAATTCACATATCATTTTTATATAAAAAAAAAATTTTAATGTGTGGAGAATAAAAATCCGAACAAAACGAGGTATTATACACGAAAATCAGACGAAAAAATAGATTTTTGGTGATTTTTTGAAGAAAATAAGGTTTTAAAAATAATTTTTTAAATTTATTTTAATTAAACCGGGCGGCGGCGGGCCACGTGGCAGTGCGGGTGTAATATTAAGATCTGCTCCAGGATCGTCCAGGACGATCTGGGATCGTCCTGGGACGATCAGTTGATAAGTTGCTCTAGAATTTGTCTAGATTTGTTCCAGGTGTTTTCTTGTAGGCATCGTCCAGGCCGATCGAGGCATCGGCCAGGCCGATTGGCACTGTTTAAAATATCGGTCGGATTATAGCCCTGGGAGCCATCCAGAACAATCAATTTGGTCGGAACGTCCCGGGACGATCTGGCGATCGGCCGGGCCGATCTGAAGATTACTTAAGGGAATTCAGTCGTTTTGAGGAGAGAGAAAAATCAGATTTTATAAAAATATCTCTGAGGAGAGAGAAAATCGAGGTGAATCTTGGAAAAGTTGATTTTCGGACGACGCGGAGCTGTTTTCGTCTGACGAGATTGTTCATGAAATTGTTGTACGCAAGGTAAGGCACATTCCGCCTTTCTCAATTTTCAGAACCGTCGTGTTTGGCGGTATTTTCTGTCCGGATTTTATTTCCGTTAGCGATTTTCGTCTGTATCTTTTGATTGATTCAGTTTTTACCGTGTAACTTTTTGTATATTGTTGACGTGCCGAGTGTGCACATTTTGGTTATTTTCTGAAGATTTTTGTTCGGATATTTTTGATTCGACTGTGTTTTTAGTTGACTGGATTTTTCTGTGTAAGTGAAAATTATCTGTGCAGTAGAATAAATGTTCTGAAATATTTTTTTCTATATTCTGTGCAAATTTGGTGAATTTTGATTTTCAGGAAAAATTGTGTAAATTTCATACGCTGCCGTTATGCTGCCCGATTTTTGGATAATTTCTGATTTGTCCGGAATTCTTATGATTTGATATGTTATCTGTATGTGCTATAAAAAGGGAGTTATAAGGGGCTTGGATCCTATGAGATTCAGTTAGTGTCTGGGGAAAACTTAGATGAGCTCAAGTTGGAGAAATATCTGTTCTGTTCCGGATCCGATGAATTCTGTTGTTCTGGTGCCGTGAGCACATTTAGCTATTAATTACTCAGAGAATTTCTGGTGCCGTGAGCCAAGGGAGACATAAGGGTCAGAATCCGTAGTGATTCTATTTAATTTAGTTTAGTTATTAATTAAATATCTGATATCTGATTTGATATGATTCTGATTTCCGTATCTGTTCTGTAAGCAAATCTGATTCTGATTTCCGTACTATATGAATCTGATTCCGATATGTATGATATGATTCCGATATGATTCTGATACGATTTTGTTCTGTTCCGTTCTGATCTGTCCGATTTGATATCTGTCCGATGCTGTTCTGATTTATGTACGGATTTTGTCTGATGTGTTGGTTTTGAAATTCTGAGAATTTTGATTGGAGGTTTGTTGCTTTGCTGAGCTGTTGAGCTCACCCTTGTTTTCTGGTGGTTTTCAAGTTCTGGGAAAGGGAAGGATGTCCAGGAATAGGTTTCAGAGTCTGATCAGTATAGGTATTATTTTGTACCTTTTGATTTTTGTACAGTCATGGCTTTTCTGTTCTGTCTTTCTTTCTGTCTAAAAGCCATGTACTGTATTTGTAGATGATTGTTTTGAGGAAAAGAAAAGATAGATGTTTTGTTCCGCTGTGTTTGATGATTCATAGTAGCTCTGTGTTTGTGTGTCTGTTTGAGTTAAATTATTTGGAAGATTCAGTTCCGAAGCAAATTCCAAAACCAGATCCTGGTTGGATTTTCTGTCGCGGCCCGGTGCGAATGGGATCCGTCTCGGGTCGGGTCGGGTCGTGACAAACTTTAGTGGTATCAAAGCATTGGTTTTGGAATTTGGTTGGATTGTGTAAAACAGAGCTATAGGAAGTGATCAGTGAGTCTGTCTGGGGGTAGTTTTGGTTTGTTCGGCTTTTTATTGTGTTGTTTTTGTGATAGTTTTCTGGATTTTCTAGATTTTTCTGTATGGATCCGCCAGACCCAGACATGACAGATGGGCAGAGTTCTAGTCAGGCAGCACCAGTGGGGAGTACAGCCCCAGTGGTCGGTGCTGACAAGCTTTCTCATTTTGCTACACTTGTTGCTCAGATGATGAGCGAGACTCAGAGCAGAGCTTCTACCGTCCGATCTGATGACATTGATAGACATTTGCAGTTGTTTCTGAGGTTAAAGCCTCTGAGGTTTGAGGGCGCTGTTGAGCCCAAAGCAGCCGAGGAGTGGTTGAGGAGGTTGGAGAAGACCTTTGACGGGATGCAATGTCCTGCGGATAGGAAGGTCCCGTTAGCAGTATTTCTGCTGGATGGAGAGGCTGAGCACTGGTGGGTTGGCCAGCAGGAGGCCAGATTTCAGGGCAGACTGAACTCTTTGATCACTTGGGAAGAGTTCACTGAGGTGTTTCGGGATTGGTTTGTTCCCCCTTCTGCACGACAGCAGATGCAGGAGAGTTTTCTGAGACTAGTTCAGGGGAGCAAGACGGTGATGCAGTATGAGGCTGAGTTTACTGCATTAGCCAGGTACGCTTCACAGCTGGTTAGCACTTCTGCTGAGAGGTGCTACAGATTTCTGAGGGGATTACGAGATACCTTGAGGCAGCCCCTGATACCGTTTCGGATCACTGACTTCTCTGAGCTTGTGGAGCTAGCTCGACTGATAGAGAATGACCTGATGGCTACTCAGCAGCGGTGGACTGCGAGTAGGAAGAGATTTGGAGGTGAGACTTCTGGCAGTGGTTCCTCTGGGAAGAGTAGATTTGTTTATGGCTCAGGATCTGGAGACTCCAGGAGGAGCGGAGGGTCGTCTGGTACTGCTACCAGTACGATGAGTTCTGGATCAGTCAGTGCGGCACCTATGTGCCAGAACTGTGGATGACGACACTTTGGCCAGTGCTACAGGATGGCTGGTCTGTGCTTTCGATGTGGTCAGCCAGGACATCAGATTGCAGAGTGTCCACAGGCTGAATTTGATCGGCGTTCTGAGTTCCGATCAGAGGGTTCTGTTAGACCTGTCAGTTCAGCAGAAAGACTGAGGACTGTTCCTCCTCGCCCTGAGGGATTTTCTGGTAGAGGTGGTAGTTCTAGTTCTGCACCACGGAGACCACCTACGGTTCAGATGGAGCAGAGTAGTTCTATTGCTTCAGCTCCTGCTCCAGTTCAGCCACGAGTTTACAGTCTGAGTCAGCAGGAGGCTCGTGATGCTCCGGATGTTGTGACAGGTATGGTTTACATTTCTGATCAGCCCTGTCGTGTTTTGTTCGACTCTGGAGCTAGTCATTCTTTTCTGTCCGAGCGATGTTTTGAGACTTTACATTCGGATTCGATGGTTTTACCAGTTTTTTTGTCTGTGATTTTACCGGCTGGGAGTCCTTTGATTGCTCGGAAGTTTTATTTTTGTGAGATTGAGATTTCTGGCAAGAAATGGAAATCAAGTTTGATTCTGTTGCCAATTTCTTCATATGATGTAATTCTGGGCATGGATTGGCTGAGTCTGTATGAGGCTCAGATTGACTGTCTGAAGAAGCAAGTGAGCTTGCTTATGGATGGAGAGAGATTTGTATTTCAGGGCTTACGAGGTGTTCTCTCCAGTCTGGTTTCTGTGTTGGAAGTGAGTAGAATGTGGAAGAAGGGAAGTCCAGTATTTTTTGCTTTGGTGCGGGATCTGAACCTGGAGGTTGGTTCTATTTCTGAGATCCCTGTAGTACGAGAGTTTGCTGATGTTTTTCTTGAGGAGTTGGTTGGTTTACCTCCGGATAGAGATGTGGAGTTCTCTATTGATGTTTTTCCGGGTACCGCTTCTATATCAAAAGCTCCGTACAGGATGGCACTGAAAGAACTTTCTGAGTTGAAAGTTCAGCTTCAGGAGTTGGTTGATAGAGGTTTTGTCCGTCCTAGTATTTTGCCCTGGGGAGCACCTGTTCTGTTTGTGAAGAAGAAGGACGGTACACTCCGTATGTGTATTGATTACAGAGATTTAAACAATGTTACAATCAAGAACAAGTATCATTTGCCTCGGATTGACGACTTGTTTGATCAGCTTTCCGGATCTTCAGTATTTTTGAAGATTAATTTGCGATCCGGATACTATCAGGTGAAGGTGAAGGAAGCTGATGTAGTGAAGACAGCTTTTAGTACCCGGTACGGGCACTATGAGTTCTTGGTTATACCTTTTGGGGTAACCAACGCGCCTGCTATTTTCATGGATTTGATTAACCGAGTATTCAGGGAGTATTTGGATCAGTTTGTGATCGTCTTCATCGACGATATTCTGGTATATTCTGCATCTGAGGATGATCATACCCGACATTTGAGGATTGTGTTGGAGACTTTGAGGAGGCATCAGCTGTATGTCAAGTTCTCCAAGTGTGAATTCTGGTTGAAGAGCATTTCTTTTCTAGGGCATGTGATTAGCGGAGAAGGCATTTCTGTAGATCCCCAGAAGATTCAGGCAGTTGCTGATTGGCCAAGGCCGACTACGGTATTTGAGGTACGTAGTTTCTTGGGCATGGCCGGGTATTACAGGAAATTTGTGAAAGGCTTTTCACAGATTTCGACGCCTCTGACGAGACTGACTCAGAAGTCAGTACCTTTTGTTTGGACACCGGAGTGTGAAGCTAGTTTTCAGAGATTGAAGGATTGTCTGACTTCAGCTCCAGTGTTAGCACTTCCGTCAAGTACGAAAGATTTTCAGGTGTTCAGTGATGCTTCACTGAAAGGACTGGGATGTGTCCTGATGTAGCATGGTCAGGTAATTACTTATGCATCTAGACAGTTGAAACCACATGAGAAGAATTACCCGACGCATGATTTGGAATTAGCTGCTGTTGTATTTGCTTTGAAGATTTGGCGTCATTATCTGTATGGCGTCAGATGTGAGATTTTTACTGATCATAAGAGCCTGAAGTACATTTTTACTCAAAAGGATCTGAATTTGAGACAGAGAAGATGGCTCGAGTTGATAAAGGACTATGATTTGACTATTCAGTACCAGCCTGAGAAGGCGAATGTGGTAGTGGATGCTCTGAGCAGGAAGTCTTCTAGATTATCAGGTATTCAGCTTACTTTTGATGATTTCCTGATACGTGATATGGAACGATTGCAGTTGGAGGTGATTTCCTCTAATGATTTGGATTTGGCTCAGATGAGTATTCAGTCTACTTTGGAAACAAGGATTCAAGAAGCCCAGAAGTCAGATTCGGATTATTCGAAGTTGGTTGATCAGATTGCTTCAGGTAAGAGACCGGAACTTCAAATTTCTGATTCTGGTGCTATTTTCTGCAAGAACAGGTTGTGGGTACCTGTGTTTGGAGATTTGAGGCAGGAGATTCTGTACGAATCTCATCATTCAGGCTACACTGTTCATCCAGGCAGTGGTAAGATGTATGCTGATATGAAGCTTTTGTTCTGGTGGCCTGGGATGAAGAAAGATGTGGTAGAGTTTGTGTCGAGATACGAAGCCTGTCAGTTGGTGAAGGCAGAGCATCAGCGACCAGGTGGACTCTTGCAGTCGTTGCCTATCCCTGAGTGAAAATGGGAGGAGGTAACGATGGACTTTGCGATGGGTTTTCCTCGATCTAGACAAGGGCACGACGCCATTTGGGTGGTTGTAGATCGATTGACGAAGTCCGCCCATTTTCTTCCGATCAGAAAGACTGATCCGGTGGATCGTTTGGCACAGATATATGTGAAGGAGATAGTCAGATTGCACGGTGTGCCTCGAGTGATTGTTTCTGATCGAGATGGACGCTTTACTTCCAGACTTTGGAAAGGCATTCAGCAAGGCTTGGGTATGAAACTGCATTTCAGTACAGCCTTTCATCCTCAGACCGACGTACAGTCTGAGAGGACTATTCAGGTACTGGAAGATCTGTTGAGACTTTGTGTTCTGGACATTGGCGGAAGCTGGGATGATCATATCCCACTGATTGAGTTTGCTTATAACAACAGTTTCCAGTCCAGTATCGGTATGGCACCGTACGAGGCTTTGTATGGCAGGAAGTGCCGTACTCCTTTGACTCTGACGGAGGTCAGAGATAGACAGGCTTTGGGAGTCACTTTTGCTGACGAAATTGCTCAGAAGATCAGTTTGATTAAGGAAAGATTGAAAGCGGCTCAGGACCGTCAACAGAAGTATTACAATCAGAAGCACAGGTTTATTGAGTTTCAAGTTGGTGACTTTGTGTATGTCAAAGTCAGCCCGATGAAGGGTGTGAGCAGGTTTGGTCAGGTGAGCAAGCTTAGTCCAAGGTATGTTGGACCTTTTGAAATTTTGGAAAGGATTGGAAAATCTGCTTACAGACTGTTGCTTTCTGATTCGATGCCTGAAGTGCATAATGTGTTTCACGTGTCCACTCTGAGGAAGTGGGTATCCGACTCTGGGAAGAAGGTATCAGCTGATGAGGTTGAGATTCAGGAGAATCTAGCATACAAGGAAGAGCCAGAGTTGATTTTGGCGTACGACGTCTGAAAGTTAAGAAATAAACAGATTCCGATGGTTAAAGTCCAGTGGAAGCACCGGACTACACGGGAAGCGACTTGGGAGAAGGAGTCTGACATGAGACAGTCGTACCCGTACTTGTTTTGACTGAGTTTGGATTGGAGAATGTCGAGGACGACATTTTTCTAAAGTTAGGGAGATTGTAATATTAAGATCTGCTCCAGAATCGTCCAGGACGATCTGGGATCGTCCTGGGACGATCAGTTGAGAAGTTGCTCCAGAATTTGTCCAGATTTGTTCCAGGTATTTTCCTGTAGGCATCGTCCAGGCCGATCAAGGCATCGGCCAGGCCGATTGGCACTGTTTAAAATATCGGCCGGATCATAGCCCTGGGAGCCATCCAGGATGATCAATTTGGTCGGATCGTCCCGGGACGATCTGGCGATCGGCCGGGCCGATCTGAAGATTACTTAAGGGAATTCAGTCGTTTTGAGGAGATAGAAAAATCAGATTTTATAAAAATATCTCTGAGGAGAGAGAAAGTCGAGGTGAATATTGGAAAATTTGATTTTCGGACGACGCGGAGCTGTTTTCGTCCGACGAGATTGTTCAGGAAATTGCTGTACGCAAGGTAAGGCACATTCCGCCTTTCTCAATTTTCAGAACCGTCGTGTTTGGCGGTATTTTCTGTCCGGATTTTGTTTCCGTTAGCGATTTTCGTCTGTATCTTTTGATTGGTTCAATTTTTACTGTGTAACTTTTTAGATATTGTTGACGTGTCGAGTGTGCACATTTTGGTTATTTTTTGAAGATTTTTGTTCGGGTATTTTTGATTCGACTGTGTTTTTAGTTGATTGGATTTTTCTGTGTAAGTGAAAATTATCTGTGTAGTAGAATAAATGTTCTGAAATGTTGTTTTCTATATTCTGTGCAAATTTGGTGAATTTTGATTTTCAGGAAAAATTGTGTAAATTTCATACGCTGTCGTTATGCTGCCCGATTTTTGAGTAATTTCTGATTTGTCCGGAATTCTTCTGATTTGATATGCTATCTGTATATGCTATAAAAAGGGAGTTATAAGGGGCCTGGATCCTATGAGATTCAGTTAGTGTCTGGGGAAAACTTAGATGAGCTCAAGTTGGAGAAATATCTGTTCTGTTCCGGATCCGATGAATTCTGTTGTTCTGGTGCCGTGAGCACATTTAGCTATTAATTACTCAGAGAATTTCTGGTGCCGTGAGCCAAGGGAGACATAAGGGTCAGAATCCGTAGTGATTCTGTTTAGTTTAGTTTAGCTATTAATTAAATATCTAATATCTAATTTGATATGATTCTGATTTTCGTATCTATTCTGTAAGCAAATCTGATTCTGATTTCCGTACTATATGAATCTGATCCGATCTGTATGATATGATTCCGATATGATTCTGATACGATTTTGTTCTGTTCCGTTCTGATCTGTCCAATTTGATATCTGTCCGATGCTGTTCTGATTTATGTACGGATTTTGTCTGATGTGTTGGTTTTGAGATTCTGAGAATTTTGATTGGATGTTTGTTGCTTTGCTGAGCTGTTGAGCTCACTCTTGTTTTCTGGTGGTTTTCAGGTTCTGGGAAAGGGAAGGAAGTCCAGGAATAGATTTCAGAGTCTGATTAGTATATGTATTGTTTTGTACCTTTTGATTTTTGTACAGTCATGGCTTTTTTGTTCTGTCTTTCTTTCTGTCTAAAAGCCATGTACTGTATTTGTAGATGATTATTTTGAGGAAAAGAAAAGATAGATGTTTTGTTCCGCTGTGTTTGATGATTCATAGTAGCTCTGTGTTTGTGTGTCTGTTTGAGTTAAATTATTTAGAAGATTCAGTTCCGAAGCAAATTTCAAAACCAGATCCTGGTTGGATTTTCTGTCACGGCCCGGTGCGAACGGGATCCGTCTCGGGTCAGGTCGGGTCGTGACAGCGGGATAGGCTCCCGCGGTCCCGGAGGCGGCGGCTGCCCTCGGTGCGCCAAGTGGCGAGCGCGGATTGGGCCCACGTTCCGCGGCCAATCATTGGCGGCGGTGCAATCAGCCAGCCAATGATTGCGGCGATCATGCTGCAATCATGACCGAGGCCCCTTAACCACGTCGGATCGCTCCAGCGCCGTCCGATCTCGCGTGGTAACGATCGGACGGTTGAGATCTAGTTGGACGAAGCGCGGTTCGACCAGATCTCCTGCGGTCGGACAGAGGCGCGGTCTGACCGAGATCTTCACCGTTGATCAGCGAGATCAACGGTCCAGAGACCGTGCGGCTGGGAGTAAGCCGAACCGAGAGCCCTAAACGATATTTTTGAAGTTTCTTTCGATCGGGTGGATCAATCACAATGAAATTTTAGACACGGCTTCTAATAGTGAATGTGGACCTCCGAAAGAGCACCGCGCGAACGGGTCGATTGGAAGGGACAGATTGGATCGCGCATACGACTGACCATTGAGGATAGAGGCTGACGCCAACACACCTCGATGGGTAGTAATATACATGACCAAATCACGGGTTTCCCCCATCCGATGAAAGAGCTCGAATGGGGTTTAGTAGATGTGGGACCGAGTTTCCCACGGGCGCAAGCCCCCGTGGTTAATTACATCTCAGGCCGAAACCTGAGAAAACTCTCGATTAAGGATCATACATTATCCTCTCCTAAAGTGGGATCGGCACGAAGGTATAGACTAGGAAATCCTACTCAAAGGGAAGAAAGGTCCGAAGGGCTGAATCGACATGCGTGGCTCATACCAGCATTCGGAGGCTCTAGGGTACTAGAGAGAAACTGGAGAAAATCAAAATCAAATATTCGATCACATGCGTGAGAGAAGGATGGAGGTGGCGTCATCCTATGACGCGGATAAGTAGGATTTATAGTCCCTGAAAGGAAGGGACCTACCTACTATTTAAGGCATACTACGAGACCGAATGTAGTATCCTCGAATCCTAAATCTAGTTTGGACTTAGTGTTCGACACACACTAAGACCAGTGTCCTAGCTAATGCGATGCAAAGATCTGGACTTATCCTGGCCTGGATTGGGGGAGCCAGCTAATCACCTAATCGCTTCAAAACCATGCTATCAGGTCAATTATGAAAGATGGGTGGGAGGTACAGTTATTGGAAGTAGGACCGACGTCTAGAGAATTTCCTAAGTGGTCCTGAACTTATGTTGGGTGAATGCCCCTAGCTAATGCAATTAAATTTTAATTAGTTGGTTACTAATGCAATGCATGCTAGTTGAAATGTCAGCTCATGAATGCTTTGGATTTTAAAAAACAGGCTTAATATAAAATAATTTTTAGAAAAGACTGAGTCTCCCTAGGTCCGGCACTTCATCCTCATAGGCCAGATTATCCGGACTCTACCCGCAGGCAGGGAGATGTCTTATTAGAAGGAGAGAGAAGATGCAGTAATATGCATGCGACCCCGGACGATTCCGGCAGTTTCCTAGGTTCGTTAAGTTTCTATGTTATTTAAAACCTAAACTTTTAGGAGTTAGTTATGAGTAGAAGAATTTTTAGTCCTTAGAGAGCCTAACGGAATCCAGGCAAAAACAAGAGCGGCATGCAAGAAAGAAACCTAGAAAAAGCAGGTAATTCTACTGCGCAATCAGGTAAACACATCAATATAAATCCAACAAATCAAATAAATGTCCATAGGCCAACTGTCCTTTAATTACAACCCAGGGTATGCAGGAAAAGTAAAGTGGCCGGGCACCACTGCCAACAACCCGGATTTCTAAACCTATGACAGACGCCAACAACTTTGAGTGGGATATTGGGTCTTCAATCTTCAATATCTTCAGTCTCCTGGGTTTCCTCTCCTTAGACTCCTTGGATCACTCCTCCTTAGACTCCTTGGATCCGTCGTGGCTTGAATATCCAAACGAAGAGACAATTCCCCCTAGTAGGGGTGTATTGCCTTTTCTCTTTAGATATCTAAAGCCATCCGGCTCGATCTTCCAAATGGAAGAAGACTCTCCCCTTAGGGATGCCTTCTTCTTTTAGAATCCGAGCTGGATAAGAATATCCCAACTCAAAGGTTGTTTTCACAACTCTTAATAATATTACAAATTTTACATTAAATAGAAAGCAGAAAATTCTAAAGCCCTGCAAGGTTATCCTAATAAAAATCATCCCAAGCAGTTTATATAAAAATAAAAATGCTAACACCATTGACCCTGTGCCAAGCCATGCTCTTAATTTTGAGGGCTAAGCAGCTCCATCTGTGCAGTTATAATTAATTTAGCCCTCATTTTTATTTAGGGGGAGCTGAGCAAGCACCTGCATAAAATATTATTAGAAATAATCATAATGCTCCCCCCTTTTTTTATTAGCTTGAGCATGGCCACCTGCACGAAAGAACAGTATATATATGACGTTCCTAACCTAGGGGTAAATCTAGCGCTCACATCCAGAGTGCAGGAAAAGTAAACAAACACAGCAATTCAATTTTCAAACAGCATGCAGTGAAAACTATGAAAAGCTCCGGCACACAGCAGAAAATAAAACCCAGCGGCCTAACCTAGATCTAGAAGTGGTGCCCTAGCAAACCATTCTATGTGTGTGTAAGGCTTGTGTAGTTTGGATAGATCCTAGGCAGGATAGTTAGTTAAAATTGTCTAAAGTTCAAGTCTGTTGAAGGCCAGAAAAGGAAATTTTTGTTGAAATTCAAATATTAGTGAATTGGGGTACATTTTAGTTAATATAGTTTGTTGATCAATTTTAGGGACTTAGGGTGATGATATTTGGAGTTAAAGTTATATTAGCCAATTTTGGAAAGCTCCGGATCCTCCTAGGAACTAGGCTAAGGGTCCAAAAAGTCACTATGGGAAATAGTCTAAGTCTGGGTCTCCTATCACCTTAGGAAAATACTAGACCTCAATACGAGTAGTTAGACAGGTAGTAGGCCAAAATCGGAGTTCTCTAGGAAAAGTTATGAATTTTCTAAGTTTCAGGCCCTAAACTATAGGCTGGGGTTGACCAAAAAGTTGACTTTCTAATCTAAGCCTATTTCTGGAAGCCTAAAATTTTTAACAAATACTAGGCCCTAATTGGAGTCTAATGCAAGTGAGTTTGCCTAATTTGGAATTTTCTACAATTAGTTATGGATTTCTAAATATCGGGTATTAAAGGGATTTTCTAAATTAACTAGGAAAGGGCCCTTTTTACTATTTTGATCCAAATGAGCTCCAAACTGATTGGAATCACTCCCAAAGGCCAGGGATAACCTGAGAAAGTGATCCCAAGTGTTTGGGGAAAATTTGGAATTTTTAGTAATTTTTAATAATTTATTAGGGGCAAAACGGTAATTTCCACCTATGGTCAAATTAGGGGTCAACCTGAAGTCAAACTAGGGAGCCCTATTTATCTAAGGTCAAGGGTCAGATTCTGAACAAATCAAGCTATTATAGGTAATCTTCTGACCTAATATGTAATTATTGTATTTTCCGGAAGGTCTCGGGGCCTTAATTAGCAGGTTAATTAGGGTTAGTTAACTAAGGGGTCTAACAAGCCCTAAAAATTCCTAGAAAATTCTGAGAGGTTTATGATGTCACTAAGTTTAAATGTTGAAGTTTTCATGTCGTTCTGGGATCTATCCTAGCTCCTAGAAAACTTCTAAGTTCGCTAGACAGGTCCTTAATTTTTGTCCTTAGGGTGTCACTACGTTGTAGGAGTTTAAAGTGATGTTTACACTAACCCTCAGGATAATAAATGCATGGGAGTACAGTAAATAAATAAACACACCATGTCCTTAAATCTAGGAGAGCCTAAGCTGAGTGCTCGTGGTGCGACCTACACATGCAATCTACGAAAATAAAAAGACAGACACCTAAAGAACGGATTAGTGAATGATTGGGACTCAACCATTCACTAACCCACTCCCCCATAATTGCTCTTCATTCATAGAACCATGTCTAAAATTTCACGAGGTAGCGAGTCTCCCAAAGATTAGGATTTATGTATAAATAGTTTTAAAATAGTTTCAAAATACTTGTAGACATAAGTATATCTTTTTGGAAAATAAAAATAATTAAAAAGTAAGTCAATTCATAATACATATATATATAGGGAGACCCACCGAACACTCTCGCACGGTATCAAAATGATTTAAAAATAATTTGTATCCTGAAAGTAATTATCATAATTAATATTTAATATCAAAAATACCCGAATGATCGAATCCAAATAGTGATCTGTCAAAACAGCCAAAATCAAGGGCTGAAAATAATTTCAAAACATAAAGCTCGTCTTGCTGAAGAGAACGAGGGGTCACACATCGAAATCCGACTTAAAACGGCGAAGATACGGAATTTACAAGTTCAAATATAATAAAATAATATTTTTAAAATAGTGCAATTTCACTGTTTTTGAAATGACAGAGAATGCAGACAAAATTTTCACCTGAAAATAGTTTTAAAATATGCAGAATTCAGAGTACATCCAAAACATGATGCTGTGCGTCGACAGCGGACTTAAAACGACAAAGTTATGTGATTTCAAAGTTTAAGTATAATAAAAATAACATTTGAAAATAATACAGTTTGCTGTTTTTCCAAATAAGTACAGAAATACTAAAAATACTTGTGCAGTGCAGACTCCAGGATGTGCAGAATCAAAATATGATCAAAACAAGACGTTGTGTGTCAAAATCCGACTTGAAACGAAAAAGTTATCAATTTTCGAAGTTTAAAGGGCATTAAAGGCCTATTTAAAAAAAAAAAAAAAAATTTTAAAAGAAATAATAATAATAATAATAATAATAATAATAACAATAATAATAACAATAAAAATAAAAAGCTAAACTAACATTTCAAAATAAGAATAATGTAATAAAATAATTAAATAGTAATAATATAATAATAATTATATTAAAATAGTATTTAAAATGATAAAAAAAAAGTATTTTTCACTGTTTTTTAAATAATTAAAAATATATATATTATTTTTATAAAAACAAATTTTTGTAGTGTAGAGGACGACGATACGATCAATTCGAGGTATTGTGCGTCGAAAACGGACAAAAAACGGATTTTTGGCGAATTTTTGAAGTTCTGTCAATTAAAATACACTTAAAAAATAATTAAAACCTAATTAATACCCTAATCCGGCGGCTAGGGCTACGTGGCGCGGTCCGATTGGATCCCGCGGTTCGATCAATGATTGGCGCCGCCACTAATCATTAACCAATGATTGCGGCGGTACGACGGGACCCGCGGCTCACTTGAATGAGTCAGCGAGCTCTCCGGACCGCCCGATCCCGTGCCTATCCAAACGGACGGCTGAGATCAAGGCGGACGGCAATCCAGGCATCCAGGCGGACCGCGCGGTTGAACAGATCCGCGGTCCTTCTCGATCAGAACCGTTGATTTGAATATCAACGGTCTGATCTACAGGACATGCATGCAGGCGGTCTACCTAAGCCATAAACGAATAATCGCTTTGATCTCTCGACTCGCTCAATGGTTTTCAACGAAATTTTAACCATAGGTATTAGGTATGAAGAGCATCATTGGGGAATATTTTTCATGATCTAAAACACATTATTTGAAAAGTTAAATAGATCTAAGTGTTCTAGACTAGGGTTTGCGATATACCTCAATCCACACGGTGGATTTGGACGATCTTGGACTTGTTGGATTCGTGGAATCGTCTAGAACAATTCTTCTCCTGAACTCCGACTCCAAAACAGCCTGGATCGAACGGTATTCGCGCCGAAAGGGGTTCACGTTCGGGTTCGCCGGACTTCTCGTCGCCGGCGACTCGAGAAGGTCGGGATCCGGTCGGAAAAGGTGGAGAGGAGGTGCAGGAGCTCTCACCGAAAATTTGGAGGCCTAAGGCGGTCTCTCCCAAGAGCAAGAGCAAAAAGATCCCCAAATTGAACTTGATTTCTCCTATTTAAACGCCCTAGACCTAAAGTTAACGGCCAAGATTAAATCAGGGGTTAATTAGGAGGGAAATTAGTCTAATTAGGCCGTGGTTTGAATTCCCAAACGCTTGGAATTGATTGGGGGCATTAAATGGGCCTTAAATCCAAATAAATAGGTGATTTTGACCAAATTTTGACTTGGTTTGACCAAGTCAGGGCTTGACTTAGTCAAACAAGTCAATTAGGTCAAAGAGGATGCGGATCAAGCCATGAAAGGGTTTGAAATTATTTAAAAATTGATTTGAGCTCTTTAGGTCAACTTGGGTCAACCCGGGTAGACCTGGTCAACCAGGTTGACCCAAGGCCTAGGCCCGGGCTCAACAGACTCAGTTTGACTCACTGAACCTATTGGAGAGGGTCTTGGGGTCTGACTCGGTCAATTTGACCAGGTCAACTCTCCAAGCCCGATTCTGGGCAAAATCGAGGTCAACAGTGAAGAGCATCTATGAGGAATAAAAAACTCGTTCTAAAACGCATTATACAAAGAGTTATTTAGATCTAAGTGCGCTAAACTAGGGTTTGAGATATACCTCAATCCACACGCTGGATTCGGGAGATCTTGGTCTTGTTGGACTCGTGGGATCCTCAAGAACAAGTTCCTAGTTGACGTCGAGATCCGAATCTCGCTCGATCGGCCGGGATTTGTCTTGGAATGCGAAAAGCCTCGGGTTCGCCGGAGGATCGCCGCCGGCGGGGTCTGGACGTCGGGTTTTTGTTCTAAAAAGTGGGGGGAAGTCATGGGAGAGCTCTCACAAAATCTCAGAGCCTGAGGTGGTCTCTAGATCGAGCAAGAGCAAAAAGTCCTCAACAAGACCTAATTTTTCTCTATTTAAACCCCTTGACCTCCCTTAGACGGTGGGGATGAGATCAAGAGGTAAATAGGAGGGAAATCAGCCTAGGTTGGCCGTGGTTTTTAATTCCAAAACGTTTGGAATCAATTGGAGCTTTAAATCCCTTTAATTAGGCTCATAATAGGCTCTAATGGGTGATTATGACCCATTAATGGCCAAATTTGACTAAGTCAGCATTTGACTTAGTCAAATCAGTCAACTAAGTCAAAAGGGTATGAGTCTCAAGCCATTAATGAGATTGAATGAGTTTGATTTTGATTTGAGGCTTAAAAGGGGCTAAGTGGTCAACCCTGGTTGACTTGGTCAACCGGGTTGACCCAGGGTCCAAGTCCAGGCTCAACAGACTCGACTCGACTCACTGAACCCATCGGAGAGGGTCTTGGGGTCTGGCTTGGTCAATTTGACCAAGTCAACCCTCAAGTCCCGGGTCTGGGCAAAATCGAGGTCAACATTGACATCGCTTGTATACCCATAAAATAATATAAATTGCCCAAATTGTGTAGTTGAAATTATTGGTGGAGATTGCGAAGCAAGTCATTAATTGCAGTCGAGCAATTTCCTATTAGCAAAATATCATCAACATATACTAGGAGATATATGAGATGAGAGTTATGATTGTAGACAAGCAAAGAGGGATCGACATAGTGCAAAAATCCAAGGTTTGCAAATGTGTAATAAGTTTAGCAAACCATTGTCGAGGAGATTGTTTAAGGCCATAAATTACCTTATGTAATCGAAAAACCTAGTTTGGGTGCTGCGAGTCTTTAAAATTAGGTGGCTGATGCATATAGACAACCTCATCTAAACCCCCATGTAAAAATGCATTTGAGACTTACAATTTGTGTAATTTCCCAATTTCTTTGAACAGCTGAATTAATGAAGATACAAATAGTTGGAAATTTTGCCATTGGATTGAAAGTTTTGGTATAATCTATAAAATACTCTTGATGATAACCTTGTGCTACTATGCGAGCTTTGTAGTGAGCTATTGAACCATTTGAATGCTTTTTAGTTTTGTAAATCCATTTGCAACCCAAAATTGTTTGAAAAGATGGTTCAACAAGATGTCATGTTCCTTGTTATTGTAGATCTTGAAACTCATCTAACATAGCATTACACCAGCATTGGTATTCAATGGTAGCCAAAAAACAAGCCGGATCATTATTCTCAACAAGCAAATGTTGAAGATTTAACATTATTTTGGGTTTAAGCTTCACTGTTTGCATATGAGTCAGCATAGGATGTCGGGTAGGCGGAGGAGGGGAGAAATGTGGAGTTAGTACTGTAGGGGGTGATTGAGAGGAACACTCAGTTAGATGAACATAAACTGTTCGGATTAGTGGAGATTTAGGTGATGATTGAATGTTATTTGAGGAAGTGGAGTTTAGTTGATGGGTTGGATAAGGGACTAAAGTTAGATGAGATGTAATAGTATTTGAAGTGGAATTTGAAGATGTAGAAACCGTAGGTGTAGATAACATAAAAGGAAAAACCTGCTCATGAAACTAAACATGGAGAGAGATCAAAATTTTGTGGTTCTAAATGTGAGAACAATGATATTCTTTATGGTTGGATCTATATCCAATGAAAACACAAGCTAAAGATTTAGGAACAAATTTATGTGTAGCTGATGGTTGAAGCCATGGGTAGCACAAACACACCAAAACTTTAAGATGAAAATAAGATGGTGGATGATTGTATAAAAGTTGATATGTAGAGACAGAATTTGTAGTGAGGAAAGGAAGACAGTTTATTAAATAGGTAGCCGTTAACACATATTCAACCCAAAAAATTGTTGGTAAATGAGCATGTATTAACAGAGTATGAGTAGTTTCAATTATGTGATGATGTTTGCGCTCCTCAAGGCCATTCTGTTGTTGTGTGTTTTGGCAACTAAATTGATGTAAAATACCATTTGTATAAAGGAAAATTTGAAATTACAAGCTTGTATATTCTCCACCTCCATCATAATGAAATATTTTAATATGAGTAGAGAATTATTTTTCAACCATGGCTTTAAAGAGAGCAAATTTAGAGAAAACTTTAGCTTTAGTAACCATTGGATATATTCATGAGAAATGAGAAAATTCATCCATAAATAAGAAATAATATTTATATCCATTAAAAGATAAAACTGGGGAAGAACCCTATACATCAGACACTACAACCATAAAGGGAGAAGTACAAGTAAAAGTAGAACTAGCAAATGGTAATCTATGTCTCTTTGCTTATTGACATGAATGACATACATCAGTAAAAATAGAAATATTTAAAGAATGAAGTAGAGTGGTTTAGTCAATAAAACGGCTTTGTGAGGATGTCCCAACTGAGCATGGCATGGAAGTGAACATGCATTAGTCAGAAGAGCTTTGGATGAGGAAATGGATGGAATTGCAACAAAGTAAAGACCATCATGGCACAAACCCAAAAGAATCGAACGTTCGGTTCTCCGATCCTTTATATTGTATCCATGTGGATTGAAAGAGATAGTACAATCATTGTCAGAGGTTAGATGAACAGAAAGAATATTATGAGAGACTTTTAGGAACATGAAGTAGAGGAGAAATACATAGCTTATGCTTAGGGGTAGGAAGGGTTCCTTGACCAGTGTGAGAAATAAGAATCGATTGGCCATTGTCGACTTGAATTTGCTGCAAGCCATGATATGGCTGGGAAGTTAATAGTTGATTAGCATCATTAGTAAGATGATATGTTTCACCTATGTCCAAAATCCAGTCAATAGATGAATTGTTTTGATCAATGATTTTAATTATAAATGTAGATGAATTGCTGCTATTGTAATGAATATTAGTGTGATGCCATCACTTCATAGCCGAGTGATCATGTTTGACACATATTTGGCATTCTATGAGAGTTGAAGGTGCCCGACCACTATGAGATTGGTTGAGCTGCCCGCGACCTTGAGCATATCGGAATGGTTGTCGAAATGAACCTCGACTAGAAGATGCCGCAAGAGCAACTGGAGCTTCAAAATTTTGAACAAAATGAATAGCTTTCAGCTTCGTTCTCTGGATTCATCTCTTCGCTATATAATAGAGAGTAAAAATCATCTAGGCTGAGTGACTGAAGATTTGTACACATTTTCATTTTAAATAACAGATATGAGGCATGCAAACCATTGAATGTATATATAATCACATCCTATGTCTCCAGTGCACAGCCAGCAGTAGTAAGAGTGTCTACCTTCAATTTGATTTCAGATAAATATTGTTGCATGGTATTATTGGTTATTGTAATGTTATGAATATCATTTTTAATCTAAATGATCCTGTACCGATTTGAAGATTGTAAACATTTACCAATCGTTTGCCAAATTTGGGAGCAAGAATCAAGATTAAGTACATAAGGTAGCAAAGGTGTCGAAACTGTGGAGTTGAGGGCGGCAGCTAAATTATGATTGATTAACATCTAGGTGGACTAGAGTGGGTTAGGGCTTACAAGACTGATTTTGAAGTTATTTGTCGGGGAGGGTGACGAACTGTCCCGTCTAGATAACCTTCAAAACCATTTGCGTGGAACACCTTCAGGACTTGCGACCGTCATGTAAGAAGATTCTTTGGAGTAAGTTGAACTGTGATAACATTCTTGATGGTAGACATGAAGAACTTCAATTGGGGCGGGATTATAGAGCTGCCAACTAGATGAGAAGCATCAGTGATGCTCTCGGTTGTAAAAGAATTTCCTAATTCCATTGGACTGACAAGCAAAGAAGAAGAAGAGTCGTGAGGCTTATAGGCGTTCTGATACTATGTAAACTAAGCTACTAAGAATGAGAGAAATCAAAACCAGAGAAAATTGTGAACTAGAAGCCATTGAAACATTTTTATTTCATTTTTTTTCCTACATTACAGAGGAACAGTACATTTGTATATTAGAGAAATCATTCTTCTGCCTAAGCCAATCATGGATGACATGCGAACTCTCTGTAACCGCAAGTGGGTTATGTTTTGGTGATATGCTGAATGCCTTAACACTAAGTAAATGGGCAAGTTGATTTGTTGACTTCAATATGCTTTAAATAATCATCTCTCAAGCTTGGAACAACTTAATTAATACCATTGACTAGTTTATTGTACCGAAGTTGACTTCTTCCAGTCAATCCTAGGGCCAAAGAAGCCTTTGACAACTCACACTCGCTAATTTCATGATCAAGCAAATTTGAACTCAACCCGCTCAATTTCAAGCATACACAGATATTTAGGTTAATACTTCATTTGGAACAGCTTTCTTACTAAAATAATTTCTTAGTATAAAAATTTTTTGAATTTAAAATTTTTATACTAAAAAACTGCTTCATAATACAGTAAGGAAGATGTCCAAAACATAGCCTAAATTGAATCAATAAAATTACAAAATGATCAATGCGCTCTTATGGGCTGTGATGAGAGCCATCCAAAAACCAAGGAACAATAAAATTTTGAGAACACAGAAAAAATGCATATGCTACATCAAGTGTTAAACCCAAGATCTGAGTAAGCATCAAGAATTAAAATAGAAATAGCAGCACTCAAAAGCCAATACCTACAAATTCCATGTTTACAACATATTTATTGGCAATTTCTTTATCTTTCAGAGCTTGCCAAAGGAGAGTACTATTTCAGAACTCTCCCATCTTTATTCATAAAAATGGAAATCTCCACATCTTTCTCACAAAACATTTATCAACAGAACTTTCTCACTTATCATATTTACAAAAACATAGAACAACATCAACACCTAAAAATAAAACCAAAGATCAAACATATAAATCCAAACCATAAACTCCTATATTTACAAAACCAGACACGTTGAGAGAAAACAAAGAAGTTGAACTATTTCCCCAATTTCTTCACTTGCTTTTTGGAGGAGGATCTCTTGCTTGATCCATCACAGGGCATTTGAAATCCAATGTTCTCAACAGCTCCTACAGTTTTAAAGAGCCTCTTGTTAAGCTCTTCAACAAGAGTTTGATGCAGCAACTGGCTTCTAAGGTCTACCATTGATCGGTTTCTCAGAAGCCGCCGGTCATCAACCGGCCTTTTTCCGGCATGGGTGGCTGAGGGCCGGCTGGATTCCGGCGGTGGTGGCTGCAATAGAGTACCTTGCCTCTGAAGGTTAGAGTGGAGCATGGTGTATATTCCATGGCTTTTCATGGAGTTATTCCTGGCTGATTTGATACTGCATTCAGCAGATAAGTTTGTTTGGTTAGAGCTCAATTCACAGTCCAGTTCATTTCCGGAGCTGTAGTTAACGGCAGAGTACATTCCTGAGCGCACTGAGCTTGTGTCATCTTCTGTTGATAAGTGATTCTCAATTGTTAGAATTAGTTCAATAAATAGCATAGGAACACATTATTATAGGGAAATTTACTTACATATACTGCTGAAGTTAAACATTTTGACAATATTTCATTGAAGATATATCTGACTTTTATAATCTTTACTTAAGCTTCATTCAGACGGCTTTCGTACTGCTTTTTAAAGCAATTTTCTGGTTTAAAAACATTTAATTTTTATACTTAAAAGCTGCTGTAAGAAGCAATACGAAAGCCGTCCCAAACACAGCCTTAATCACCATATAATTAACTAAAGACTATCTAAATATTACACAAAATTGATCAGAAATTTACAGAAAACACTGTTAAAGGTCAAACATTTTTAAATACTGCAATGAAGAAATCACTGAAAAAACTCTCAAAAGTCTCATCTATATCATTTAATCATCAAAAACTAATTTAATAAACAGGAAAGAAAACAGAAGTATTATTGAATGAGTAGATCAGCTCTTACCCTGAAGCCAGTCTGCAACTTTACAAGGATCGCTGAGCCGGGGATTGATTCCATGATAGTTTCCAGCACTAAATACAGAGCTCTCATGAGTAGAAGTGGGTGAGGAGAGATAGTGAAAAGGGTGGTGGCCATATTCATCAACTTCTTCTCCGAAGTCGTATTCATGGTGGCTATTCTCCTTCCAGTCAGGCACTAAGTTAATGATTTCTCTGGCGATCATACTGGCAATGTCGGCCGGCTTCCAGTCTGTTATCTCGAGCTCCTTCACCATTTCATTCGCGACGTCAATGGGAGTGTCGCTGATGATGTCGAAGGGGAAGTATATGTGCCTCACTTGACCTGCAAATTTAGCATTCTTGCCGATCAATGTTTGAGAGATTAATCGGTTGCTGCAATGAAATCTTTGCTGAAAAAAGCTATAAAAGGGAAAAAAATTATTTCACTAAAATTTGTTATATCTGATGCTCAACGGAAAGAACAAGGAGGTTTAATTACCTTGTTTGTCAGCAATCTGAACTTTGAGATAAATGGCATCATCATCCGGATTCATATTTCCAGTAATAGTCATATCTGTTTGCAGCTCATCAGCAATTTCCCGACCGCTATGACGGCGGCGCTCGCCGGAGCTCTTAATCTTCACCGCGGGTGGAGCCACCGGCATCGCCGGAGCAATATTCCGGTCGTCAGATTTGAGAAAAGGGTCAGAAAGAAGCTCCTTTGCCGACGGCCTCTTCGTAGCCTTCTCCAAGCACCGGCCGACAAACCGCCGCGCCTCCGGATCTTTTAACTTATAGAAAGCATCAGGGAGCCTCCCCTGTAAAATTAATTAAGCTTTGTTTAATATTCTGTTTATTTTAAACTCCTTAATTTTAATTGTAATCATTTGATAAAAAAATAATTAAGATGTTCATATTTTTTAGCGAGTTAAGCAAATCATCCAATATTCACCAACAATTAACATAATAATAATTAAAAAATAGTTATAATTACCGCTGTAACTTTCTTGTAAATCTGTGCAGGGTTGGAGCACTCGCTATAAGGATATTCCGCCGTCAACATCTCAAGCACGCACATTCCAAACGAATATATATCAACCAGCTCGTTATAATCCTCCTCATAGAGCTCCGGCGCCATGAACTCCGGCGTCCCAATAACACTATGAGCTGATTGAGATCCACGTAAAACTGCGGCGAGCCCTAAATCCCCAATCTTCACTTGACCAAGATGACCGTTAACAAATAAATTATCGCATTTCAGGTCCCGATGGATCACCGGAGGATCGTGACTGTGGAGGAACACCAAGCCGTCAAGTATCTGTCGCGACCAGTTCTTTACTGCCCTGATATCCACTCGTCGGTACTTTCGTCGGTATCTGCGTACATGTTCATTTCATCATCAAGAAGTCCTTAAATGGACGCAACTATAATGAAATGCCGGTCTTTTGTTATTAAGGTTTTTTGGGACGCTTTCTTGCTGTTTTTTAAATCTGTATTTTTAGCGGTTTAAAGTTGTCTCAAACGAAGTCTAAATTTAGAGCCACAACACACATGAAATACATTATACGTACTCGCGAAGGGAGCCGGAGGTGAACATCTCGGTGATGAAGTTGAAGGTGCGGCCGGCGACGTCGATCCAGGAGGCATGGAATTGGATGATGGAGTGGTGGTTTAATGTGCTAAGGAGATGAACTTCGGAGTACATTCTTTGAAGGATTTCAGGGGATTGCATCACAACGCATAGCTTGGCCTGGTTCCAGGCCACTTCTATTCCATTTAGCTCATCGAATGCTCTGTATCTGTTTATTTAATCATCCCATTGGTCCCCATGGTTAAGGATATTCATCTTAATTAGTATTATAAGAAAAAAATTATGTTGATATATTTTTATTTAAATGGCCTTTGAAACCATTGGATTTACTTTAAGATTAGTATCAAATATAAAGAATTTATATTATACTCATCTTAAAGCAAATCTAATAATTTTTAGAACGTGTGATAAAAAATTGTAAGAGAATAAATTAAGATGGTTTTTTTCCTTATTAAAGTGGAATAATATTATTAAGGCCTCATTAGGATAGTTTTTTTACTATTTTTTGAAGCAGTTTGCTAACACAAAAAAATTTTAATTCAAGAATTTCTTTTATTAAAAATTATTTTAAAAAACAATAAGAAATTTGTCCCAAACGAAGTCTAAATATAAAGAAAGGAGAGAGAATATGAATGATGAGACAATCTCTTAGGCTTCGTTCGGGACAGCTTTTTTACTGTTTCTTAAAGCAGCTTTCTAGTATAATTTTTTTACTAGAAAGCTGCTTTAAGAAGCAGAAAGAAAGTCGTCCCAAATGAAGGCTTCGTTTGGGACGGCTTTTTTGTTGCTTCTTAAAGCAGTTTTTTAGTATAAAAATTTTAATTATTGAACTAGAAAGATGCTTTAAGAAGTAGCAAGAAAGCCGTCCCAAATGATTTTTTCAACTTTCTTCTCTCTTTATCTTGATCCGTTTAATTACTCAATGAGAAATACTACTGACTATTCTTTTCATAGTAAAGCAGCTTGATTATATCCAGCGATCATAAAACTCTAAAATTATAAAATACAAGAAAATTACAATAAAAGTAATAAAATTTTATAAATATTATGTAAATTATAAAATAATTTAATGAGAAGGATACACTGTCTTCATGGCTCCTTTTCCCAGCACCTCATCAAACTGAAAATTTAAAACAAAAAATAAATAAAATCTCAATAGGAGATTGAAAACCAAAGGAAAGAGCAAAACTCCTAATGATAGAAATTCACTTCAATCCAGACCCAAATTAGTAGATTTCTTTATCATTAGAGCTTATTTTCATAGCTAGTAATTTTTATAGCTACTGGAGTCCAAAATATCTAGCTGTGAAGGGCTTCTTCTTCCATGCACATAAATGTTTTTTAAAAATAAGAAATTTATAAACAAATAGAAGTGAAAACAATAATTTAGAATAAATATTGTAAAAAAGTTGTACATAATGCATACAAAAAGCCAAGTTTTTAACCAATCTTTTGAGATCAAGCACAACATTCTTACACAATTTTTCAGATATAGAAACATTTGATCGGATATTCAAATAAAAAAAAGCTCGAAGATTTATTCTATGATTATATGAACTCCATTTTCAACTAAATTATAATCTAATTAGTGCATTTAAACAAGACGAACTTAATGTTGCAAAGATGTCATTATTCAAGTCGAAATGAATCTACGTTAAGCGCTTAGAAATATAATTCGAGTCTTTTCAAGGCCATCTAAGAGGGCAAACATCCTTCGAATTTTTTGTGCTTATACTCAAAACAAGTTGCTCATCAAAACGAATCTAATGAGCTAATAGTTGCTAAATTCAGTCAAATATCATTTAAGAACTAAGATGACTATCTAGAATAATCAAAAGGCATCTCTTGAGAATGCTCGATTGAGTGTCTAGGATAATAAGAGAGTTGCCAAAAAAACCCCTTTAAAAAATCTATAAATACGCATTATTTCTACTTATTTGGGGTAGGATTTAGAGAAAAACAACTATAGGACTCTGAGAATTCCAAGACTATTTATTAGCACCCCAATTCAGGTTTCAAACATAGTCAATGCTTGCCATCAAATACCATATAAATTTGATTGTCAACGATCATTGACCTCTGCCAACAGATTTTGTCAACCATCATTATACATTAATGGCCAAACCAGACACTCCATGTCTATCATCAACCATTGTTGCCCAACATCTCTACCATTTATTGTCCATAATCAATCATCATTAACCAATGTCATTGTCTACCTTAACCCCACTATTGCCACCTATCATTGATTGTTAACTATGTCTCATCACTTTTAACTGTTCTACAACATTATCAATATCCTATAGCAATTAATGTCTTATAACACCACCTTCTCTATCAACAAAAACAGACATTTGTTTTAACTTGTTTGCATGATAGATATAAATTTTATAATGATAAATTAAGAGAGAATTTATATGCTCTAACCTTGCATGAAGATCAAATGTATACACCAATAATAGAAATAATGCATTAGCCATTAGAATTTTAATTTGAAAATTTTGAAAAGGAACAAAATATTGAGCTTAGCCAAAATAAAATGATTTACTACATGGATAGGTTATAAGTGTATACTCTTCCCCTCAATTGAAGATAAAATTTTAAAGTATATAATAAAAATTTATCTTTCGCTGAATGTGAGGTGAATGTTGGAGAATATATAGAGGTATCAAAATGGGTATTCAGATCAGGTTCAGGACGAATTCCATCGGGACGAACCCATAACTGACCCTCCTTAACTAGTTCAACCCGAACCCGAACAATTAAGCAAACAAGCCAATAATTCAGGCCCGGACCCGACCCGCTAACTCAAGTTGCGAGCATACAACATGCAAGCGAGGAGAGGGTGCCGATCGT
Source organism: Dendrobium huoshanense (assembly GCA_016618105.1). Taxonomy (NCBI): domain Eukaryota; kingdom Viridiplantae; phylum Streptophyta; class Magnoliopsida; order Asparagales; family Orchidaceae; genus Dendrobium; species Dendrobium huoshanense. Next base: position 20,655,164 of record CM028347.1, read on the forward strand.
GCGGTCCAGGGGGACAGCTTTGGTGCGAGGGCGAGGAGCCAGCGTGAGCTGCACTGTACGAGCGCGAGTGCTGGGTTCAAGCGCTGGTGTGGGATGAGAGTGTGAGTGTGGGGATTTGGGGTGAGAGCCCGAGCTATGAGCAACGCGAGTGCGGGTGTGGTGCGGATGCGCAGGAAACGAAGTGGGAAGCGGAGGTGGAGCTATGCGATTACGAAAGTCAAAGGTGGGTGGATAGTCTAATATCAGGTCAAATTCAGGTTAGCGGGTTGTCCCGGACCCTGCTTGATTTTTCAAACGGGTCATAAATTGGAAGATGAACCCAACCCATTTATTAAATGGGTCAACCCACACGAACTTGAATTTTTTGGGCCGGGTTCGGGTCGGGTCAATAATGGAGAATGAGAAATTTGGATGGTATTAGCTAGACATTAACTATTGGATGATGGTGGCTAGGTGGAATCAATAGATCGTGATTGCATGATGGTTAAGGATTGTGATATTCAAGCGATAGTAGCCAAACAATAACAATCTTGAAATGACGATTGAAATATGATAGTTGGGGAACAGAAGTAGATAATAGTAGTCTAGTGAATGGGTAGTTTAGTAGTGATCAATGATGTCAAACGAGAGTACTTCAAATCTCTTAGCTCTCCAAACTTAAATCCCATTCACATTAATGTTAAAAATGGAGGTCTATTTATTGTGTTTTGGAATTAACATTTTGATAATTTTAGTCAAAAATTCATGATACTCCATCAAATAACTCATATTGAATCCTTTAATTATAACATTCATTCATCATTTAAGTGTCTTAGTGATCTCATAATCATGTGATCTTGCTAATTAGATTTGTCTCGTTGATAATATACTTGATTTGATTATAAGCATGTCAAATTTGTAGATCATCTGATCCTTCAATCAAAATCCCAAAAAATACTTGATTTGAGCTTATTTTGACCTAAATCAGATCAATTTTAATGTAGTTAGGTTCATCTTCTCAAAACACTCACTTTGACCATACTTTTACTAAAATCAGGATTCTGATAATTCTGACTCTAGTTTCTTAATTTTTTAATATAAATAATGCATCATGATTCACACTAACCAAATAAATTTTCTGAAGACGAATCAACTTTCATTCCACAATATGTGGATAATAATTGATGTTTAGTTATGTAATATGTAACTATAACTCGTATCTAAATAGTTTTAAATTCATTAGAAGAATGTTAGCTTTAATTGATTGTATTCCTTAATATACTTTCATTTTTCTCCTCAAAACTGAAAAAAAAAAATATTGCAAAATTGATTTTTAGATCATACATTCCATAATTACAAATCTACCAAAATCATGCATGATTCCAAAAATCTTTCTTCAATTTATTTACATTTTTTGCATTCATTTTGCAAATTTAATTTTGTAATTTTAGGTGTCACAAATTGAAATAAATTCCCCCCATTACAAAGGAATCAATTACATTCCTATCTAACAAGGCATCCATCACATGTCCTCCAATTTCTCACTATTTGAGCTGCAAAATTAGTCCCATCCACTTTGTAAATGCACTATTCAAATAACTTTGAATTATTATATGGGCCCATCCACCTCTTTTACATCCATCATTCCTTTTGGGTGGAACACAAGCAAGAGATCAATCTATGGTGTTATTGGCATTTGGTTCTTTAAGATCCCTTTCCAAGTTACAATAATTGTTGCCTTTCCTTTTCTCACAGGAGAAATTCCATTGGAATACCTTGATAGGAATTTTCTTTTCTTTTCTTTTCAAAATATTTATTTTTATGCTAATCTTTTTTTTTTTTCCTTTCAAAATCCGATCTTATAATCAGCTTTATAGAAGAATTAAAAGTCTGTTTGTGATGACGTACTGCAGTGTTTCATAAAATTGGTTGTTAAGTTGTTAATTATGAAGAAAACAATTTCGCTATTATGATTGCATAAAATAACTTCCCTCCACATAAATTTTTGAAAAGTAATGAGAAAGCATCAAGAAAGTGACAGTCATATAAAATTATGATTGTTTTCTTAAAAAAACAAAACAATCAGAAAGCTCTTCCAAATAAACCCTAAAACATTTACTTATAATTATTGTATAAAATATGATCTAATAAATATGTTCAAGTAGAAAATATTTTTTTAGCTATACTAATACTAATTATAATTATTTTAAAAAGTATTATAAAAAAAGTGTGACTAGGGCAATAAGCGAGTCAAGCTGACTTGTGAGCTAACTCGAGCACAATTTGATAAATGACTCTTGAGCTGAATTTGATGAGCAAATGAGTCCAGTTTGGTCCAGCATCGACTCGACTAGCTAGTTAGCTTGTAAACCAGTTCGTTAAAAATTATAATATAAATACACTTAAAATATAATAAAATGTATGAGTTCAAGATATAACAATCCTTCTATCTCCCTTTCTTATATCAAATTTTTATTATTTATATTTATATTTTTTATTTTTTGATAATATAATTAAAGCAAAAAAACATCTAGAAAGTTCAATCATCAAATCAAGCCATTAAAAATATTTGAAATAGGAAAATTTTCTTATTTTTAATATATTAATTAGACTTTTAATTTTATATATGGATAAAATATTAATTAATAATCAACAATTGAAGAGATTTTTAAGGTTAGCTTGTACGTATTAAATCAACATCAATATAAAAAATAAAAATTAAAAATTGATCAAATAAAATTAATTATTCAAAACAAATCAAATATTACACGTAAGGTTTTTGTTGCTTAATGAAGCTGTCCTTATCTATTTCCTTCCTGTGAAATAACGCCTAATCTAAAGCCGTCAAAAGATATTTGCAGAAATCAACAAAGGTCATATTTGTAAATAAAAATTTATCCTCTAATAAAAAACCATATTAATAATAATAGTGCATTATTAATTATTAATTATTAAAAATTAAAAAAAAAAAATCTTACCCATAAAAATTAACTAATTAGGTCAAAACCAGCTTTCTAAAAACTAACTTAAAAAAAATATTAAAAAATTAATTATGTAATTATACATTTTTAATTGCAACTAGCATGATCAAGGTCTAATATGTAATTAAGTTCAATTAATTTTCTGAGATATTTATGTATATCTGATACAGCTAAGCTAGCTTAATTATTAATTTATGGAGTGGGTATTAATCAATGATGTCATTTATATAAATCAAATGCAATGGTGGAGAAGTTGAGGACCATCTCTATGAGGACAGAGGGTATATATGTAATATAGCAAATTAAGCATAAGGTAATCGGTACAGAAACCTGTCTATTTTAATATAATTAGACGACAGAGAATATGACTATTTTCGGCATATTTAAAGAGCATAGAACAAGCGAAGGAGCCCCACCTTCCTATATAATTATCACCACTAAATTAAAACTTCATTTTCAGTAGGTTTTATCATTGTTTCTAAATGCGAAATTAAATAATATAAAAATAAAAATTTTAAAAAATAATATTGTATTATATAAATTATGTTTAAATATATAGCATAAAGCAATTATTTATATCAAATATATATATTTATATATAAACTAATTTTTTAATATAAATAAAAATAAAAAATCGAAGATGTTTATATTTAAATTTAAAATTAATAATATTTATATTTAAATATATAATATAAATATAATAATTATTTAATATAAATATGAATCTATATGCTATTAATTGATCAAACAATTAACAATTTCATCAAATTTAGCGTAAAAAAAGCACAAATCATAAAATCAACCCTTAAATCCTTCGCTATGGAATTACTTAGTTTCAATGCAAAAATTTTATCTTCTTAATCAATTTCGCTGCAGAAAAATTATTCATTACCGACAAATTTTTGACGGTCGAATTCCGACGAATTATGATGACATATATATTTCCAACAATTTTTGAGAACTTTGATTTATTTTTGACGGATTTTTTGCCCGATTTTAATAATTTATGAAGCACTGAATTTAAACTACTTAAAAAAACATATTTTTCAAGCAGATTTTTTTTCAGATGATTTTTTTCGATGGTTTTTAATAATTTATGAAGCAATGGATTCATAAAAGAAAATTAAAACGACTAAAAATCATAAAAACAGAAGCAATGAACTTACCCGCCCGTAGCGACCGGTCGGATCAGTCTCAACATAACCATTCCCGTCATCATCGGCGAGCTGCCGCTCGCCCCGCCGGATATCGAACATGACAGACTTTGCACTCAAAGACAATCTGATTAACGAAGACAGAAAATCGAAGAAGAAGAAGAAGAAGAAGAAGAAGAAGCAGCAGCAGCAGAGAGAGAGAGAGAGAGAGAGAGAGAGAGAGAGAGAGATCACTGAAACGTGCAGTTAATTTAGATCCTCGGCTTCCCTTCGTGGTTCTCATAAGAGAAAACACCAAAGAGGAGCCAGAAGAGTCTTGAGTAGTCAATTCTTAGCATTATCCCAGCCATCTCTACAGCCACACCTCTCTCACGTGAGAAGTCGAAGCTGCTGGATTGTACCATTGATTTAACGTCACAATTATACGTATTCTACTTTGCTATTTAGTGTTTGAAGGAGGAGGAAAAGGGAAAAGGCAGAGAGAAAAGAGAAAGGATATGCGTATTTCTTTCTTTCTCTCTCTAGAGAAAAGAGAAGAACAAGTTGATAATATGTGGTGATCTGAACTTGAAGAATCTATTACTGTGTTTTGTTGGACTCATGCTTTGGAATAGGTTAGAGAGAGAGAGAGCGATGGTCGAGGGCTGGAAGGAAGGAGGAAGAAGATCAGTGAGGGGTAATAAAGGGAGGAAGGGAGAGAGAGAGAGTAACGGCGACGTGGTGGAGATGAGACGGTGGGAAACGGCATTCGGCGGACCCACGTTGGAGGTAGGCTGTTTGTGGAGCTGCGGGGAAAAGGTCAATGTTCTGACGGCGTTAGGAGCATTTCTGGGTTTGAGAGGGACACGTGGCAATGCATGCGCTAAATGAGGGGTTCCGCGTGTGGATGAGAGAAGTGTGGGACCCTGTCGTAAATTGTATTATGAGGAAAAAACAATTTGTGTTGGAAATGCCTTATGGGATATTTATTATATGGTGTAAGTGAACCTGCCAAAAGTCAAATTATTTTTAATATTTTTTAATTAATCTTTTTAGCCTAACCTCTATTAGGGGTGTATGTGAGCCGAGCCGGCTTAAGCTCAATTCGTTTATGAGCTCGTTTACAGTGGGACAAGTTCGAGTTCGAGCTCGTCTGCTCGAGCTCAAGTTCAAGTCAACCATAAATCTGATGAGTCAATAACAATAAGGCCACTACACGACTCGTTTACACCCATAACCTCTATCTTCATATATATATATATATATATATATATATATATAATAGTAATTTTTAAAATTACCTCTTTTATATATACAAATAAATTTTAAGGATTGACAAAATTAATTTTTTAGATGGATAAAATCTCAAAGTTGCCCTTCTCATAATAAATTTTGAGGGGGGGGGGGGGGATCAAACCTATATGGGTTTCCACCCATGGAATCGAGTCAAGCTCAACTTTTTATTGAGCTCATATTTTAAATTGAGCTAAAGTTTGAGTTTGATGAGGCTTGACTTGCGAGTCAGTCCTTCTATCTAGCTATTTATTTGGTGTGCAAGTTAATGATATAACTGCTAGTTGACTAGCATTTTTTTTACTAGCTGTATATTCATTGATAAGGAAACAATGCTGTTATTTATTTACAGTAAATTAAATAATAGGGTTGTCTACGCAAATAGTAAAAAATCTGTCATTTTTAAGGGCTAGAGGCACTTATAACAGGGTGGTAAAAAGGGTTTTCAAGTTGGGTTTAGGTCAAATCTAAAATTGACACACCTTTAATTGTTCTGTCCCGAACCCGACTCGATTAGACAAACATGTAACATCAGTTTTGCTCCAATATCGTCCGGGCCGATCGTGGATCGTCCCGGGACGATCAGTTGAAGTTTTGTTACAGAATGTGTATAGAAGTTACAGGAAAATTTTCCTCCCAGTATCGTCCAGGCCGATCAGGGATCGTCCCGGAACGATCAGAGCAATGCAAAAGATAGGGAGTAGGGGTTTTTATCGTCCGAGAAAATTAATTATCGTCATGAGAAATCGTCCCAGGACGAAGAGATTTGTTCATATCGTCCTGGACGATCGTGCGATCGGCCGGGCCGATCTCAAGTTTATTTAAGGAAAATCAGCTCGTTTTGAAGAGAGAGAAAATCAGATTTTTATAAAATATCATTTGAGGAGAGAGAAAGTCGAGGGAAAAAGAGAAAAAGTGGATTTTTGGGCAACGCCGGTCCGTTTTCGTCCGTCGAGACAGTTCAAGAAATTGGTGTACGCAAGGTAAGGCAAATTCCACCTTTCTCAATTTTTCAGAACGGTGAAGTTTGAACGATTTTTCTGTTCGGATTTCGTTTTCGTTAGCGAATTTTGTCCGTATTTTCCGATTGGTTCAGTTTTTACCGCGTAACTTTTGGTATTTTTCTGAGGTGCCGAGTGAGCACGTTTTAATTATTTTCTGGAGAATTTTGACCGGATAGTTTTGATTCGGCGGTGTTTTATTTTGACTATAATTTCTGATGAAGTCTGAAATTGTCTGGGCAGTAGAATAAAAGTCTTGCAATGTTGTTGTGAATATTCTATGCTAATTTGGTAATTTGTGAAATTAGGAATTTTTGTGTAAATTTTGTATACTGCCGTTATGCCGCTGGATTTTTGTACGATTTCTGAAATTGTCCGGATTTGTTCTGAAATGACATGATATGATTGTGTGCTATGAAAAGGGAGTTATAAGGGGTCAGGATCCTGTGAGATCCTGTCTGTGTCAGGGAAATCTGAGAAATGAGCTCTGAAATATGAAAACAAGTTCTGTTCTGGATCCGATGATAAGTTCTGTTCTAGTGCTATAAGCACATCTGCTCTGGTGCCATGAGCACAAAGGGAGGCATAAGGGGTCATAATCCGAGAGATTCTATCAGTGTCTGGGAAGGGAGGTATAAGGGGCCAGAATCCGTTGAGATTCTGTCATAGTCAGGGAATCTGTTCTGACTTTTGATATGTTCTGAATTGATATAATTTCTGATTTTTGTCTGATGTGTTTGATGTGGATTCTGAGAATTTTGATTGGGGGTTTGATGTCTTGCTGAGTTGTTGTAGCTCATTCTTGTTTTCTGCGTGGTTTTCAAGTTTTGGAAAAGGTAAGGAAGTCTTGGAGTAGGAGTTCAGAGTATGATCTGTTATAGGTATTTTGTATTTTTTATTTTTGTACAGTCATGGCTTTTCTGTTCTGTTTTTCTTTCTGTCTGAAAGTTATGAGCTGTCTTTGTATATGATCTTTTTTTTAAGGAAGAAAAAGATAGATGATCTGTTCCGCTGCATTTTGATGTTTATAGTAGCTCTGTGTGTCTGTTTCTTTGTGTAAATGTTTGGAAGAAAGTTCTGAAACAATTTTCAAAGTCAGATCCTGGAATCAGTTCAATCAGTTTGAGTTTGGGCACGACCCGATGCGAGCGGGATCCATCCCGGTCGGGTTAGGTCGTGACAAAACAGGTCATAAATTCTGACTCGGACCCGACCCACTAACCTGCGAATGTGAGGGCTGTGAGGCAGATGTGCTCAATTACACGAGTGCGAGCATGTCATGTGAGCAGGGGTGCGAGGATGCGAGTGTAATAACCCATATTTTGACCTAGGTAAATAATTTTTTCTAGAGTCAATATTACTCCAAATCTCAAACCGTCTTCGCCATTGTATTTCTATTTTAGTACTTGCACAAATTAATTTTTGGGCACCATAAAAAATCCTTAAAAAAGGCACATATCAATATAAATGGAGATTTCAAAATTGTTAGGTGTCCAATTCGCAAACCGATTTCACTGATATTTTTTAAATAAAATGATTGAGATTATGCATATTTTGAGTATTTATTTGAGATTTTTTACCAAGTCTGACTCCTATGTATCAATTGCTCAGTAAATTTTTTTCGAGCTCTGCTAGGGTTTCGGGTTTCGTGGCTCCAGGCGTCTTCCCCCGCCCGGCGGGGGTTTTCTCTCCGGCGTTCTCTCATTTTCAGGGGAGTTTTCGTCTACTCTGCTTCTCCTTTCTTGTTTGGTAACGTTATTTTGCTTTTTCCTTCGTCTTTGCCGGCTGTGCCGGCAAGGGGGCTGTTAAGTTAAAAGACCCCGATTTTTTTGGGGGGGTTTCTCATTCACGATCATTTCTTGAAGCTCTTGCTGGTCCTAAGTCATCTTTTCCAGATTTGCATGCTTCCACGTTCCGTGGCTTACCATCGTTATGGGTTTCTGATCAGGAAATTAATGAGCTTGCTGCCCCCTTTCAGTTTTCTCTAGTTGGTTTTTTTCTTTCTAAAAGGCCTCCTCTGGAATCTATTCGTAAATTTTTTTTCAATTTGAAGTTGAAAAATGAGGTTTCTATCACAATTTTAAATCCTTCTCACATTCTGATCAAGCTATCAAATGAATTAGATTACTACAGGGTGTTTTGTCACCGCTCTTACCTTATTTTTAACTACTTTATGAAACTGACGAAGTGGTCGCCTACGTTGGACATTGGTGTTGAATCGCCGGTGATACCAGTCTGGATTTCGTTTCCTCGTCTTTGTCCCCATTTCTTTTCGCCTCAGATTCTTTTTTGTCTTGGCGGATTGTTTGGGAAACCACTGAAAATTGACGAAGCTACTGCTGTTGGATCCCGTCCCTCTATTGCCCGTGTGCTTGTAGAACTAGATATAACGAAATCCTATCCTAACTTTGGTTAGGCTCGGAATCTCTCGGTTACACTCAAGAGGTGTTTTTTTGACGAATTCCCTCAATTCTGTGCCGGTTGCAAATGTATTGGTCACTCGCTCGGCAATTGCCGCCCTTCTGCACCTGTCATTCAGAACTCTTCCCCTCCCCCTATCGCTAATTTAGAGGTTGGAAATGTCGAAAATGTTGTTACTCATACTGTTTTGGAATGCGAAAATGTGAATGCTGGTTTTCTTTCGGAAAATTCCCATGCTGCTGAGCCTCCGTCTTTTACCCCTGTTGTTGAGGGGGTTTTTGTTTCGTTGAAGGATGTGAAAGGTGAGTTTGTGAATGGTGAGGTTTATCCTCCTCTCCCATTAACTGTAGAAATTCCTACTACAAAGGAAGATATTGTTTCAGTTACTTTAGTTCAGGGTGTTTTGAATGAATCTATGGTTGCTATGGTGGCTAATGGAGAGCTTGGTGTTGGCGGAATGAATTCTGATACTGTTACGGTTGCTTTATCACCTAATGTTATACCCTTATTTCCTCCTGCTTTAGCGTCTGTTAGCAATGTGATTATGCCGACTATCTCTATCGAAAATTAGAATAATTTGGAAGGTGGTGCTGCTGTTACTTCGTCTGTTGCTTTGGTGCCTTTTGTGCTTGAGGATGAGCCTCCTTCGTCTGGTATCAGAGATGAGGGTAATCTGATTGCCAATAGGTTAATTGAGGTTTCATTGAATTTGATCGATACGCAATCTATGTCTAACTGTGTGGGTGATTCTTCTGGTTTGGATATTAGGAACCATATTAATTGGCTGAATGTTTCGTCGGATTGTGAATCGAAAAATGAATTTTCTGAAGGTGGTTTGGCTTCCCCAAATTTTTGTGGGGTTTCTGACACTGGCAATGATTTCTCTTTGGTTCGTGCTAGACCTACTTTCAATGTTGCCCCTCGGGGGAGATTCTGGGGGAGAGGCCGACGTAGACGATGATTGTTCGTATCGCTTTGTTTTTTTTATCATTATGCTCTCCTCGGGATTTATATGCTTTTTGGTTGTTCGATTTGTTGTTGCGCTGGGATAAGGGAAATGATGTGGTCGGGGCTTGCGTCTCTATCGTTTTGCTGGTGGAAACCTTTGGTGTGGCTTTTCGGGTCGATTATTGGACGTTGTCTTCATCTTATTAGACGGTCCGTGCGAGGCTTCATGGACGTTGGAAGTCTCGGCCGTTTACTGAGCTCATTTTTTGCCTGTAATTTTCCTTTTTTTCTCAGCTCCCCTTCTTACATTGATGTAACCGTTTTGATTTGATCAATATATGTTTTCTGTTAAAAAAAAAAAAGGCTGACTCCAATGTCAACATAAAGATTAATGTTGAACTTCTTGGCTTCAATGCCCCCTCAATAGAGAATGACCAAAACAAATAATAAATATCTTTTGAGGATAGTTTTGATATATGTCATATGAAATCCAGGTGATTTTCTATTAATAATAATTAATTTTGAGTTGATTAATATAATGAGTCTTAGAATGTTATATGAGATAGGAAATAATCAAGGTTTGGGGTTGAAAAGGTGAAAATTCAAGATAAAAAATTTACTCTGTGGGGCAACGATGCTAGGGATGGCCATTCTTCAGCATGAAGCTCTAAAGTTTTTCAGGGAAAAAAAAAAGATTTTTAGTTAAGCTCGGTAACACCAAATAGTGCCACCGTGGTGCTGGGTAAAGATATGGGAGATTCTGGAAGAATTTAGTAGAATCTTTTGGGGCACTATGACATTGGGAATTTGGGAGCTACAATGCTAGATTGAATTAGTGCTTTTTAAATATTAAAAATATCTAAACCCATTTGCCAAACCCTTCAACCTTCAGCTTACCAAGTAAGAAAGGGAGAGGAGAAGGAAGGAAAGTGAAATAAAAGGAGAAGATTTGGAGCCCAAGATCTAAAATCGTTTATCCATACAGTCAAAAAAATAATCAGGCTTGAGGTAGACAACTTGTACCATATTCCTAATTTTAATTCTTAAGTATTTATAAAGAGATATGCCTTTAAATGTATTGTTCTTGAGTTTGAAGAAGGTTGTACCATATAACTTTTATTACATTATTATATTCTCAGTTATGGATAATCTTACTGTAAGAATGTAAAATTTTATCGATCGATTAGTTATGTATGAATTTTTTATCATTCTAGAAAATTGTGGTATCTCTTAACCAGATCTGTATAGTTAAAAAAAGTATGTTAATTTAGCATTTTATATAATCTTTGTAAAATTTTTAGAACTTCTGATGTATAAGAACTTGAAATGTGAGGGTTTTTTTTATAGAAGCTTGTATTTAACTTCTAATTGCTTTAAATTCTTCAGTTACATATTGCATTTGCGTTACCATGCATTTCATGATATTTTGAAGCTCTGTTGTGGAAAAGAAGTATACTTTGAATTTATTTGTTATTGTCCAAAGTGGATACATCTGTGTTTTAGATTACTTTGCTCTGCTTTGGCTCTGAGATAGCTCTATATTAGAATATACTCTACTATGTTTTGACTCTACTCTGCACCTGTCTATAGCTGGTGGGAGGTGAAATTTGAGAGATATAAGTGACATTTATGTATGTGCATTTTTGCATTTACTTTCATAGATGAACTAGTATACCCAAAACTATGAAGTAAATGGTACTTGTATTACTTTATTTAATTATTACATATCAATAGTACATCAAATTTTGTAGTTCAAATTATTTTTTTAGTTTTGTTGAAATCATTTTAATCTGGACTAGTGTGATTTAATATTTTGAAAGAAATATTCTATATGTACTCTCTGGATGTGTATTCTATATGATTTGGGAAGATTTGTTGGCTCTAGTCAAATGATAAATTACAATAGAATAAGCAAATAAATAGTGAAAGTAAGTCTAAATTCAATTCGTCATATAGGCATTAAGGTTGCAATAGCTCCCATGCAATTTGGTTCATCTAACTTTCACCATAAAATACATTTTATCTACTATAAATTATTTATTAATATGTTATCTAATTATAAATGCTAACATTTGTAATCGGTGATAAATAGTTAAATACTAGTAAAATTATTTAAACTTGGGCAGGTCTAGTGGTCTTTTCTCTTTACTAGATTTTCCATGCACATAAAACTCTAGTGTCTTTTGTGACCTCTTTTTATTTTTATATGTGTTGAATCTTTATATAATGTTAAAATGTTAAACCCTCTCACTCTATTTTCTTGAATGCTATGGTAGAATTATTCCTAAGTTAAATCCCATATAATCAACCATAAATAATGTGAAGGTTATGGTGATAATAATATAGCATAAAAGTAATGTTATATTCAAATATATTATTGCATAATATGCTATAAACTTAGTTAAACCTATATAACAAAGTAACAGTGCTAAATAAATGATTAAGCTAATTGAGATTATTTGAATAATAGGTATAAGCATATATAATGATATGATAGATTATGTTAATTAGATGTGTATAATTACTAAACATAATAGAGATAATGAACTTAATTAAAAAACATAAATATTTTTTCTTAGTTTAACCAACATACAACATTCAAGTATAATAATGATAAACTAAATGTAAAATGAATATATATCTAAATAATAAAAGAAGATGGACATGATCAATATTTATGTGAGTTAACATATCTAATAAAAGTATTACTAAAAATCAAAGTCAGGAAGAAGACAGGTACACCTATATCTACATTACTCAATGCATAAACCAAAATTAAGATAAGGTATATCATCATAAAATAAATTAGTTTGAAAATATATTTAGTTCTATCTTCATCTTTGAGATTTGAGATATCTTTCGCATTGCTTTTCTTTTAGATTGCAGGTAAATTTTCATTTTGACTACTGGTTTCTTGTTGTTTTCTCACTATTTCAAAGAAATTTTTAAGGTGATAAGCTAATTTTTTAAATAATATGTGATTTTAAGATAGCAACGCATTGATTTTTTTAATGAACATGTTTAAAATATCCACGTCAAGTTTCAAAAAAATAATTTTACTCTCAACATCTTCGAAACCACCTTTATAAAATGTTGCGACCATCCCAAACAAATTTTAAGGATCCGTTTGGGACAACTTTTTTATTGTTTGGCTTCTCAGACTGTAATCATAATTTATATTAGGCTACTGCTTTTTCATTGCTTAAAAAAAATTAGTTTTAGGGAGTTGTTTTTTACACTAGTTTTCAAAATAATTATTTCTCAACAATCGCTTTACAACCATCTTTACAAAAAATTACAGTCATCTCAAACAAACCCTTAAGCTTAATTGTGTGAAAATTAATTTAAGTTAATCTATATGTATATCAATAATATATAGATAGAATTTTCTCTTATAATTCAATTCTAATAATTTAAGTACATTTTTGACAAAAACAACCAAATCATATTATAGCAAAAAGAATTATATTAATATTTTATTTTTACACCAAAAAAAAAAAAAAAGAAGCTCTACCCAATTTTAGGCCATTCCCATAATCTTGACGATCAGTTATAGGCATGATATTGATTCAAAATAGTCAATTGCATTTCATTGGCTTAATATGACAACACAATTTTTTTAAAAAAACAAGATTAATAATTTGTGATAATAAATTGCAATTGGAAAAGTTTTTTTTTTTATTATTGGAGATAGAAAGTCCACAATGGTTAGCTTTATTTATATGATCCATTCAATTATTGCATAAAATACAATTATGATTGACAATAATGCACATTTTTTTACTTGAGAATATTATCTCACATGATAAAATATTTTAATCACTTACCTTATCAAAGTCTTGTTGAATCCAACTTTCACTATCTTTTGTTTGTAAATGATTACTTCTTCAATAACAAGTGAAAATTAAAAAAAAAAAAAATGAAAGTGGTTATTTATGAACATAAGAAATAAATGATCAAATAAATCATTAAATAAACTAAAAAAAATCATACTAAATTGAAATTTTGTTAATAATGTCATTTCGAAGTTAGGGCCTATTTGGGGCAGCTTTCTGACTGATTTGCTTTGCAAACCGTAATCACATTTCGTTTTGTTGCTATTTTCTTGTTGCTTTTTTACTGCTATCTAGAAATTTTGTGGAGGTAAGTTGCTTGTTGCAACCTGATCTACTATTATCGGAGAGAAAAGAATATATTTATAATATTCACATTAACTTTCAAAAAAGTCACTTTCTCCATAACAGCTTTAGAAACACATTTATAAAAAGTTACAGTCACTTCAAACAGACTCCTAGGCTTCATTTGTGATAGCTTTTTGCCACTGAGTTTTTGCTATTTTCAATAAATTTTGTGCAAGAGAGCTACTATAAAAAGCAGTAAGAAAATTGTCCCAAAAAAATCTTAAGTTTGTTCTATTTAAAAAAAGTATAATTCATATAATATTTTAATAGGGTTGATTGATTTTATTTTATTCATATTTTCCATTATCATTACTCTTATGACTGTTATTTGGAAATGACTTTATAAAGTCTCATTCTCTCATGAATGTTGCACAAAATGTCAACTTTGTTGGAATGACTTTATTTGTGCAACTTCTATTTAAATTATCTTTTAGTCTATTCATTTTTTGTCTAGCTAATTTAATCATAATAATTTACTTGTCTTATTTGTGATCTTTTAGATTTTATGTCTAAATCTTCAAAATCTATCTTCTACCATCTTATCTTCCCCCATTTAAATTATGTTTATAATGTGAAATTGTAACTAATCATGTAATATTATATATAATTATTTTAATCCAGAAAATAGAACATATAGTAATAATCGTTTATATAAATTAATATATGTAAACTGAATAAAATTATATCAAATTAATTTTCTCTATTTGACTTTTCATTGATTAATTAGATTTTATTTTCTATTTTTTTAGTAAGGTTTTGGAGTTTTTTTTTTAATATTTTGATTTGCATAGTCATGAATGAAAATTTGGAATACAAAACTTCATGAGGTTGATTCATCCATATTTAATTTAAAAATATAAAATTCCTTCTCAATAAAAATATCTAATAAACGACATGATTTATATATGAATTTATTATTGTTGTGGGCTAGAATATATGCGGCAATAGAGTTAGCATTTTTCATCTCAGTGTTGCTCGGATACCAAGCACACAAACAAATAATTCAAAAACACAAGATTTTTTACCTAGAAAACTCTGAAAAAGGGAAAAATCACGGGCCACGTACGCCAGTTGAAATAATTTCACTAGTGCCAACTATGAATCTCATATGCCTTCAATTTATGAACAACTAGCAGTGTTGGATTGCTCTAATCAAGATGAACAATTTCATAAAAACATACAATATTTTTTCCTTATTGGAAGACATTCACCAACCATAGATCAACTAATGGAGCTTACTCTACTCTATGAGTGGGATTATTTGGTCACTTTTGAAGTTAGGAGAGACAAACTAGAGTCAGAAAATTGTTTTTTTTTTCCAAAGTTTACAAATATGTTTTATTTATATATATTCTAGAGATAATTTGGTAGAGAAAAATTATAAATTCATAAGAAAATTTCTTAACTCTTATTCTTATTAGAACTTCTAATCGTGCATCTCTAGTGATCTATTGGTATGGAGTTCTCATTCAGTTCTTGTGTCATCACGACTTCTCTGATAACATGAAAGGACCACAAAAGTTTTATTAACTTGCTTGATGACCGATGACCGCCAATGCTTGTCTATAACACTTAAATTATTGGAAGGGATGATCTTTATAATCAATGATCCATATTAACTTTGCATAATAGTTTGTTCCTTTTGAGTTTATACAACATAAAATTCATATACCTCTTATAAGCATAATTCTCTCTTTTTCTATGTGTATGTAAAGGTCGTGCATGGTAAGATACAAATTCCAATCTATATCACCATAAATGTTGTAGTACAAAATGTTTTGACTCAATTTTTAAGAACTATATCACAACTTCTTTTATCTACTTGATCATTAATAACATATATAATAGAGAAAAAGCATTGATCATCCGAGTTTCCCTCATGGTATGAATATGAAGCTTTCCTCTTTCAAACTCTTGATAAGAGCAATTTTGCTAGAAAATATGCAAGTAATGCAATTATAAAGGATCATATCTATGATATAGAGAAGCCCTAGTCAAAGATCATTAATATTTTGCATGAATCTTGTTAACCATAGACTTAATGCCAAGATGTTACTCAAACCGACCTTCCTCTACCATAGGTCAAATACCAACTACTCAAGGGCATCCACACAATATTTTCATATTATCATATTAAGGCACTACAACCACTTTTTCAAGTTAACAATGACATTCATAATATATTCAGCTCCACTCAATCAATCTATAAGGCCTGAAAGTTAGAAACTAGCATTATAAATAAACTCCCAGCTCATATCAATATTATACCTCATGGGAGTAACTATTACATCCGGACACCGAACGTGTACAGGGACCAATAACCACGTGCCACGTCACTTGGAGCTCGATACCGAGCACTCGATATTGCTTTGTATACGTCCGAATTTTCGATTTTTTGTCCGGACGTAATAATTTTCCCATATAACTCTGGGTGAAGAACTCCACCATTTTTTCTAGGATGACTTTCCCTTAAGGAACAAAGTTTACCGTTCTCTTCATCAAAAACTTTATAATTATGTTCCCCTTTCCTCATTTTATTATGTAACATCCTACTATATTGGGTTTAAAATTACCCATAATAGAAGAATACAAAATTTCTCCAAACTTTATAAGCACTAGGATCGTTACATGGTCATTATTTATATCTAATATATATTTGAGGCTCTTCTCTACCAAGGCTTAATTGTTAGTCTGAAGGGTTAAGAACAAAATTAGTTTATTCTCTCTTATATCGTACCATCCATGTGTATGCCCAAATTTCCAAGCTCTTGACTAAATAGTTCATCAAGAACTAAATAATTATTAATTTCTCTTTCCTCTTTATGATCTACAAAAAAATGTAGGGAATTCCATTATGGAATAATTTTAGATATTCTCCATAGAAGTATACAAAATCTCAAGGGATGATCTTGAATTTTTATGGAGGGTCTTATTTGAGAACCTATGTCCAAGTTCATTATACACTTTGTTAATCCAAGATATGATCTACTCTTGCACCAATGCCCTTTATCATGTTGAGGCCTAAATTATAATTAATAAATTTATCAACTATCAGTAAACATGACTTTTATAAAATGGAAGAACACGTATGAATGGACTAATTGACATTTTAAATGGAGAAAATAGGAGCAACCAAGGCATTGGGATCCACTGTTACCTGCTAATAATCCTAATAATAACATTACGTGCCTAGCTATTGAATACACCCAATGTTAGTATACTTGTGAAGATTTTGAATATTGAACACCTTAGGTGGCCAAAGCCACTATATAAACGTCAATGGTTGTGATCAATCTATGCATTAAAATTTCCATCATTTTTTAGGATATTCAATAGTAAAATATATTTGCTACATAAAAAAAGAACAAATGTTTGATACACAAAGGTTTTATGAGCGCATGTTTATAAGATTTATTTATTGAAAAAGAAAATCATAAAACACAAAGAAAAGAAATCCTTAAGACCAAGAAGTCTACTAAAAGAGTGTTGAAATCAAAATCTATAAGATTTCAAATTCTGCTTGATGCTTGTGTAGGCTTAGCTCAAGTTGTTCTCACTCTCTCAATTGAGTATGTCATGTTTATTTTATACTACCTAAACTTAACTAAGTCTAGAACCATTAACTTGGTTCTCTAGCATAAGCTATAGATGATCCAAGCAAATTTAATTTCATCATCTATCCTTCTTTAAAAAGTTCATTTTGTTTTATAATCATTTTTAGGTTGGTGCCTAAGCTTAATTTAGCTAATACCTTCCACCAACAAAAAAATAATCTAGTAAGCAGGAATAACCATAATATGTTTATAAGATTTCCTTGAATCTGTTAATATATAAAAAGAAACTCTTAGATATTTTAATCTTAACCTTAATTATAAATAGGTTTGATTATAATTAACTCTAAGATAACCTTAACCCTAGCTTTACCCTAAATAATCTCAAGAAACCATTTGTTGTTTCAAGCATCCAATTATCCTTTGATAGTGACTCAATTGCATTATAAATAATTTTAGTTTATTATAGTCCCCTACCCCACCTCATTTGTGTTGTGATCCTAAGTTGGAACCATATTCAACAAAACACCTGAATCCTACTCAATTGATCACTTCAGACTAGGTAATTTAATTAGTCTTGGGATTCCATTTCAATGGATCAAACATATCATGATTATTATAGATATAACCTTTGGAATAATAAAATTTGACCTTTGAACCTAGGTTAGCCCAAGTAGACATATTTGATCTAATTAGATTTATACATAAATGATTGAATATAAATCTTCTACTAATATCAATAGGTCAACCATATATAAATCAAACCAAAATATTCCTTAATTATGTTACTTTGTTTATTTGAGCCAAGTTGTCCCATTTGAATCCCATAGGACATTTTGCCCATTTTGACCAAATTAGGCTAAGAAAGCCTTTGGAATATATTTTAAATGAATCATAGTTTACTTGACCTCAACTAGCATTTGAATCCAAGTAATTTTACCAATTAACTTAATTGACCCAAACTAAAGTAAGTGAACCCTTTGTAGGGTTTCAATCTAAACTGAGCTAGTGTAATAATCCAAAATTTTTAAAATGAATTCATTTGAAAATGAAATTAGGATCCAGCTTGAAGCGATGTGGCATCATGAACCACCACTGCGGCATTGTAGTTTCTATTCTACATTAACTTTGGGATCGATATGCAGCACATCGGTGTTGGGAAGTTGGGAGCTACGACGTTGGGCACTAAATTAGGTTTTTTAATATATTTAATATAAATATACCTCACCACATCCATCCTTCCCCTCATTCCATTTACTTGCTAGGGAAGGAAAGGAAGGAGAAGGAAATGAAAGGGAAAAAGAGAAAATAATAGAGAGAAGAGAGAGAAGGTCCTTCAAGGCTTCGTCATCCATTCCTCGATCATGTTACAAAAATTATTCTGATCATTGTAAATGACCTCAACTCTACATCAGTCTCCAATGATTTTGAGTTTAGTATATTTCTCTCCTAAAATTGATGAAAATATAATATCACTAATTTTGGTGAACTTTCACAGTGTAACTTTTGGTATATAATAGATATCATTATTTAATTTGAATATTTTCACTAATTTATATGAAATATTCATTAGGTAAATAAAAAAATATTTTTTTTTTTAAATAATGAATAATGTATAAATTTTATTGTATTTTATAAATTATTACATTTTATACATGAAGTTGAGTGTTGAATTACATGGAGAAAATGATAAGATTGATATATGATGCATTTATATGCAAACAAGAAAGGCTAGCTATCAATACTACAATTAATACAATTGGCTCTTAAAATGATAATTATCTTATAGAGGAGGGTGGGATGAAGGGCTTTCCATAAAATAAAAAGTTTGTGATGTATCCTGAATATTATCATGTAAGTAATTGATCAATTACGCCGACTTGTAGAGAGTGACGACTCTTCATTGATTTACTGGAAGGCACATATTTAAATAAATAATTAATAGAAATAATTGAAAGATATGATTGATTGATGATGATGTATTGATAAGATATATGGACGGTAGATGGAAGGAAGAAAATATTACTTTAAATATGGATGTAATACCTTGTTCAATTCAACATTAATATGCATACATAATTATATACATGATAGCATATATATCAAAATGATAGATAAAAATGATGACAAATATGATAAATAGATTGATGACATATGTGGTTGATGATTGATAAAATTGATGACCAATAAGACTGCTGATATGTAAGATGCGATATATTATGGTTGATTGATAGATGACAGGATTGATTGATTGACTTATAAAGTATTTATATGAACATATGATATATGAAAAAGATATGATTGATATGTATATGATAAGATTATATATGAATTATAGGATATACAAGATACTGATCAGGTTGACTGCTACATGTTCTTACAGTTATATAATTATTATTTTTATTTAATACATTCACTTTAGTTAAATAGACACTGATTACTTACTAGATTATGTGCTCATTATGTAATTTTTATATATTTTTCAAGCAAGGATAAGGATCCTGTGAATTGTGGTTATTCTGTGCTGCATATTTGAATTTCTTTCTGCATCTGTTGGTCTTTCTCTTTCTTTTTGTAGTAATGATGTATTATTTTAAAAATAGATTATTCTAGTTGATCATTATGATTATTGTATATGTTATTTTGGGTATAGTCTAAAAATATTTGGTGAAAAGAAATGCAATAATATTTGTCATTATTTATATTTTCTAAATGCAATTTGTCAACTCTAGTCATTGATTGAAAAAAATAAAAAGATGCAATTCTTCTTATTTAGATTTTGGGGTGTGACCAAGTGATATCACAACAATGGTTATTATAAGAATTGAAAACTGTAACCAAAGGTGTAGAATTTTTTCTATTGGGATAGAAATGGGGTAGTGTAAGGTGTACTGAATTTCAATCATGCATATATGGACATGAGTTACATATTTGAATATATATATGGCATATATAATTGAATATGCATTTTATTAAAAGATCTATTAAACTAATCAGGCACAAAAAGATAAATCCAAAAAGAAAAAAAATTATGATTGAATAAGATTCAGGAGCAGCTTCAATTACACTCAATCGTGTATTAAAGTTTGTTGGTATGTTTTCACAAATGGTAAGTGATAGATTGGCTAAGCCTGTTAGCCCATCCTCCTATACAAAGTAATATCATTTTAAGAGCCAACATGTACTAATTATAGTATTGACATCTAGTCATTCTTGCATTGCATGCTTATCCCAGAGTTGTTGTAGAACAAAGATTGAGATGCCGCAGTAGCAGTTTCTAGTGCCCTTGTGCTCTTGCGCCGCTATGCTTCAATTTGGATCCAAATTTTTGGATCCAAATAAAAATTTGGTTCCAACTTTCAAGTTGGATCCAAATTTTTATTTTTTACAAAAGCTTATTTTAAGAATTTTGGGTTATTACAATGACACCCTACATCACTATCCAACTTGGCTTTTCTTGAGCTTTCATAAATTCATTGACTCAAATAAATCAACTTGGCATTTCGAAACACATAAAACCTCCTTAAATGTTCTAGACTCAATAAAACCTTTAAGCATGATTTTGGACAAATTTGGAGGTTTTTGTGGAAACGATTTTCAATTTTTTTTGCATTTAAAGCCTTTTTAATTATGGTCAAATCATATACATATGTAAGATTGTGATAAAAGTGGTTTTTGGACCCGATAAAGGTGCATATGTATATTAAGATAGTATATAAGACTTGAAATTTCTACTAAGTTGTAATTTTAAAATAAAATTTGGTTAACTTAAAATACTTTCAAATTTACAAACATCAATGTCTAAATGAAATAAAATAAAATAAAACATTAATTTAAAAATAATCTTATAAATAAAAAACACTCAAAATAAAATTCAAGAATATAAAAATTATGTCATGAACAATATGGAACCTAATTTCAATAGATTTATTGTGGAGGAAGTATTTTTGTGGAGATGAAGTCATGTAGCCAAAATTATAGGAGTTTGAGTGTGTTTAAACCATGAACCGCAGAACTTAGGCCAATTGGATCGATCCAAAGGGGCTTATTAGCCCCCTTTTTTTAAGGAGCAAATTAGCTTTTTATCTTTTTTTAAGGGGCATATTAGTCCATTCTTCCCACTCATGCAGCCTATATAGGTTATATTGGCCATGTGAAGAAACTTCGGTGCTGGCCTCTGATCACCGCTCACCTAATATGCTTAACTATCTCCATATTCATCTCCATGATAGGGGTAAAAAATTACCTTTTAGTTATAATAGTGTGTTTTAGAATGAATATAGAATATTGGGAAAGATTCAAAACTAAAACATTTCAAATCCATTGCAACCTTTATAGAACATAGAACCATGATCTATTTGTGGGGTTAGAATGGTCTCTAGAAAGAGAATTTGGCCTCAAGAAGTCTTTAGTTGTAATGTATTTTTTAGTGAGGCATAATTTGGACTAAAAAATTTCATTAATTACTATGACTTGCAGATGCCTTCTTTTTGCAACATTTAGTGGTTTTAGATTGCTCTCGTTGAGATGAACAAATTCACACCAAGCTTGATCCAATAGTCACCATCTTCGGGCAATGGAAAAATAGGGCATATATTCTAATTTTTATTTTGAAATATTTAGCCATTGGGTCTTTTATATGTTAATTATGTTTTACTTATGGCATTAGGAGCTTTCTCGAAATTTCTCAATTTTTATTAAATTCTTCAACATCACCATCTTTTATAGGATTGGCATTATCAATCATATCGATGAATCCTAACCTAGGTAGGACCATTGAGCCAACTAAAGTGTCAAAATGTTAAAATGTTATATATATATATATATATATATAAAAGTGTAAAAATGTTATATATATATATATATATATAAAAAAGTGTGAAAATGTTATATATATTTCTAAAATAAAGAAGAATCAATTTGGATCATATGATCAAAGGCATCGCTTTAGTAGATCTTTAACAAGTCAAATTCTTACTTATCGAGGTATTATCAGCATTGGCCTAATAGCCTTGAAATTTTGTCCTATTGGTATAATTTCCTAGGAGATTACCAGTTCTAGGATTTCTCTCTCATGAGAACACTTAACTTTGAAATTTTTTAATAAAATTCCAATCATTACGCTAAAAGTGTGTCTTGATGTTTAA
Organism: Dendrobium huoshanense; assembly: GCA_016618105.1. Classification (NCBI taxonomy): domain Eukaryota; kingdom Viridiplantae; phylum Streptophyta; class Magnoliopsida; order Asparagales; family Orchidaceae; genus Dendrobium; species Dendrobium huoshanense. The sequence goes on from CM028347.1 coordinate 20,677,799, forward strand.
GAGTTTAGCTACATTTTCTTAAGGAATTTAATAATCTCCCCACTTAAGTAGCTAACATCCTTGTCACTATCCTTAGCCCAAAATCATCCACCAGGAAGATATGATTCTAGAGGTAGCTTATATAAGTTTAAGTGGTGGCTCCCGACATGTAGCGTTTTATCCCATACAAGGTTCAAGAGGTAGCTCCCCATAGTGTAACTATTTGTTTTGTATGACACTTAGTTCCCATATTTTGACTGGTGTATTACTCGGATACTATTTTGTAATAACTCAAACTCTTAACTATATCAAAAAAGTTTTGCTTTGCCTAATGGTGTCACGATTTTATTCTATTAGTGTAACTTCCCAGGAGGTCACCCATCCCAAGATTTCACCCAAATGAGCCTACTTAACTATGAATATCTTATTAAAATTCTAACCTTTACACCAAAATATACATGGATGTTTAAGAGTTGATCTTCATTTTATTTAAGTGGTTTCACAACAAAAATGACAAAAATTCCCCCTTCCCCCTGCAAAAAAAAAATCCAAATATAAGCCATATTTTATGCATTCAAGTTGATTTTATCTAATAGGAAGCTCAAATTATGAAAACAAAGAGTTAAAAAGTTGTCTCAGATGAAGACTATGGGTTCGTTTGGGGCGGCTTTTTTATTGCTTTCTAAAACGGAGTTTTAGTACAAATTTTTTTATTTTTGTACTAAAACTCCGTTTTAGAAAGCAATAAAAAAGTCGTCCCAAACGAAGCCTATGTCACTCATGAGACAGAAATTATCCCATTTTTATGCATGGAATATTCATATAAATTATGATGTCAACTCTAATATTTATCTCCTAAAATTTTCTAACACACAACGAGCTGGATAATTTTGTCACCATTTTTATTTAAAAATTCTTCGTAGTTTCAATTTAAATTTATTTTTAACATCTTATTTTCTTTCTTGAAAAATAATAAACCAAAAAAAAAATGAAAAATATACTACTTGAATCAACAATCTAAACAAATAACTTTCTCCAACACTACAATCTTTGGATGGACATCCACAAAGTCTAATTTTGTGGCTAACAATTTACTACTTGCCATATGGAGTTTCATGGTTTGTCTAAAGTTGGCAATTTTTAAAGTTGTCTACAAAAGCAACATTCACATTAAAGATTAAAAATAAGAATTGACAGACAACTTTTTACACAGCCACTTTTGCCTACTTTTTTATAAGCCCAATATGTGGTGACTCTTATTTACTATGAACAGTTGTATCTTTCAGTATTTTCTTAATATAGATCAATTTATATGGAAATTTTTACTGTATTCCACTTTGAATAATTTAATTAAAAATTATAAAAAAACTTAAAGTGTAAACAATGTAGAATTAAAAGTTATATATATCTTTATTGGGTAAATTACACCCTGATTTTTAAATATGTATTACATTTTATGTTAATTCATATTCTTAAAAACATTTCAGTTAGACCCTCAATGTATTATCAACTTACACATTTATCCTCTAATAAATTAATCTTTATTAAAATTTCAAGTTAACTCTGATTACAAGAGAAAATAGAAGCGTGAAGATTTTATATATATATATATATATATGCTTACATGATCAATTATGAGTTGTAAAATTAAAAAATAAATTAATGCATAATTAATGATAATAAAAAGAGCTCAAGTTTGAATATATTGCTGAGATTGGTAATTATCCTATGATTAATACAATTAGAGTACATGGATTATTGTGGTAGATAAACATCTTATGACTGATAATCTTAACACTCTTGCTCAAGATCATATATTTTATATATGCCCAATTTATCTAAAAACATTGAGAGTATTCGATTGGATACTTCCTTCGCTAAGAATATATGTTATTTGATCTTCTAGTTATATATTTGATAGTGTCACAACCTTTCCATCTAGTTTTTATTTAATGAATAATCTAGTTATCTCAGTGTGATTTGCATGGTCGCATTAAATTAGATTATAGGTTATATCACATGCTGCTTTATTATCACTTTATAGCAAAATGGGATGCTTTTGGGAATAGCGTAGGTCTTGTACGAGAAATATCAATCACAATATTTTGCAAATTCCCAAGGCCATTCCTCCATGCTTAATTGTTAGGCTCGATCTTATAATAACATTATGTTTACTTCTTCGTATAACTAAGTTCTCACCTGCAAAGATAAAGTATTCTAATATTGACTACCAATCATTAACTATCCCATCTATATATATTGAGATACTATACTCGTTTGCATTTTTTGAGAACCAAATTTTCTTCCATGGGGAAAATTTCAGATACCTAAAAATGCACATGATCGCATTCATATGTTGCTATGTGGGATTATGCATGAACTGATTGACCATACTCATAGCATAGGAAAGATCTCATCTTGTATGATCTAAGTATGTTAGCCTACTACTAAGTCTTTGATATCTTAATGGGATGTTGGTGGAGCTTATATACATGATGCTTAAGAGTTTTTTTGCTATTACGACTTTATATTCTATATGCTCCCAAATAACCCAAGTGCATGTGCGTGTATGAGAGAGTGTCAATCCGTGAGGAAAATAACATGCATCAACTAACTCTAATACTGTCTATTCCAGGTGCAGAATTTATCCTACATAATTAAATAAAAGGTAGATGATATAACTAATGGGAAATGCATAAAATAGTGAAGATACACATAATTAAAGTTTTTTGGGGATGATGAAAGGGTATGAATCTATGATTTTCTAAGCAAACTTGTTTATAGTAGTTGTGGATTAGAGAATATGCACCATTAGATCGCTTGTAAGGGTGTAAAGAAAGGTTTATGACCTTTCTACAATGATCATATCTCTATACAACCTAGAATCCTACTTATCCTATTTTATCTCAATTTCTCCTAATTGTTCTAACATTCCTCCGTCAAAGAAATATATCACACTATATTTTAACTTCAAACGTGACCATTGCATAAATTAAATGAAGCATGAGAGAAATTAAGGTCAATTATTCACATTTATATAGAAGAGTCTAAATTAGAAAATATGCAAATTATTCACAATGTAAGTCCAAAACAAAGAGTTTTATCTAGCCATAAAAATAAATTAGAGCAAAACATTTTTTATTCCTTGCTTAAGAAAAAGTATAAACATAAAAGATGAAGAAAATATCACTCGGATTGAAGAATCTCAAATAGATCCTACTCATGGACTCTTCTTGAAGTGAATCCCTCATTACACCTTCACTCTCCACACTCTTTTCCACTCCTAAGTGTTATTTTGCTCACTATAAGGACAATCAGCCACACCACTAGACACAACTCACTATCTCCTGGTCTCTCTCATAACAAACTATCATGACTCTTAAGAAAAACACAAAAACCTATTTATATTTTACATAAACAGAATCAAGCGTTTGGCGCTCGATAGGGCGGTGCTGCAGCATTGCTAAAGTGGCTCTATTTTCATGTTAGGTTGACCCGACACAATGTTTGGTTGTTCCTCCTTAGTGCTTCTTTTCATAACTGCTCCGCTGTGACAATGCAAAAAGATGGGCGCTAAAATGCTTGATATAGTGATTGAGGTTTATAGCATTTTAGGCATGACATGCTATAATAGAAAGTTTGTTATGTCGTTTGACTAGGCACTCTAGTGTGAAGAGAGTTTTCAAAGTTTGAATGAGTATTTGGTGTCAACACTTATGTTGACTATCCTGCCGGGTACTAAAGGATTCCATGTATATAACAATAATGCTTCATTAAAGGGCTTGGGATGTGTGTTACAACAGTGCAAAAAGGTAGTAGCTTATGCATTCAGACAGCTAAACTCACATGAGAATAATTACCTAACTCATGATTTGAAGTTGGCAATGATTTTTTTTTGCAGTAAAAATCTTGATGCATTATTTTTATGGTGTTAGATGTCAGATTTGTACCGACCACCAAAGTTTAAAGTATTTTTACCCAACAACAACAACATCGATCCTTTATCCCACTATGTGGGGTCGGCTACATGAATCCTTTTTCTCCATTGTGTCCTGTTAAGAGTCAAATTCTTATTTAAATCTAAAAAAGAAAGGAAAGTATATATATTTTTACCCATAAAGAGTTAAATTTAAGGCAAAAAAGGTGGTTGGAGTTTATTAAGAATTATGTTTTTGATATTATTTATCAACCAAACATAGCAAATATGGTTGTCAATCCCTTGAGCAGAAAATCAATATGAGTGGAAACCAGTTTGGTTACTTTTGAGTAAGAAATGATTAAAGAAATGGAGAGGCTAGAGTTGGAATTGGTATGTTTAAATGATGTGTCTACTAGAATCATTTCTTAGATGATAGTTCAATCCTCATTGCAGGATATGATTAAAGAAGCCTAAAAGATAGAAGAAGAATATGTGAGGTTGGTGGATCAGACTCAATCTAAAAAGAGATCCAACTTGTAAGTAAATTAAGAAGGTGATGTTTTCTATGGTAGAAGGTTGTGGGTCCCAAGTAGTAGTGAACTGAGGGAGGAGATTTTGTATAAAGCCCACTATTATGGGTATATTATTTATCAAGACACTAATTAAATGTATCGTGACTTGAAATATATATTCATGTGATATGGATTGATGCGGGAAGTGGTAGAGTTTTTCTCTAAATATGAAGTGTGTCAAATGGTGAAGGTTGAGTATTAGAGACTCAGTAAAACCTCATTATCTTAGGTTAAGGTGGGAGAAAGAAGGTTGATTGGTTATAAGATGGTAGATAGTGCTGCTGAGAAGATCTAATTAATCACGAAAAGGATGGAAGCAACTCAAGGTAGAAAATATTTTGACCCGAAGTATAAGTTTGTAGAATTTTAAGTGTGTGGTTTCGTGTATCTGAAAGTCAATTTGTTGAAGGGTGTGAGCATATTTGGCAAAGATAGAAAGTTCAGTCCTTGATATATTAGACCATTTGAGGTGATTGAGAGGATTGAGAAATTTGTTTACAAGTTATTTCTTCTGAACCATATATCTGATATCCATGATATATTCCATGTGTCAGTGTTGAGGAAATGGGTATCATATGTAGATCAAAAGAGTCCCAGAAGCTAAAGTGGAGGTGCAGCTCAATCTGACTTATAAAGAAGAACCTGATTGTATCAGTTCTAGCTTTTGATATTAAACATTTAAGAAAAAAATAAATTATAATGATCATGGTTTAATGGAATCATAGACCAGAGCGAGAAGCAACTTGGAAGAAAGAGGCCGAGATGATATAGTTATATCTAGACTTATTCTAACTATATTACATATCTGGAATGTCGATGATGACATTTTCTATATGGAGGGAAGAATGTAATATCTTTCGTTTAAAGTTTAGATAATTTTCTCTTAATAAATATTAACATTAAGTTAATTAGTGATTGCAAGTCCTAGAATACTTATTAAGGTTATAAATAAGTCAAATTTGGGATCTGAAATGAAAATTCAAAATATGAAAATAAATTCTTTGTGGGTGCGACAATGCTAGTGTAGTCGACGCCTCAGCATTGAGCTCTTGGGCTTTCAAACACAAAAAAAAAATAAGTTTTAACTATGTGTTGCAATGTAGGGGGTGCGCCACAGCGATGTCAGGTCTTATGTGAGGATATTCTAGGAAGATCTATAAGATTCTTTGGGAGCATAGTGGTGATGAAAAAAGTGAGTGGTGCGGTGCTAAGTCAAATTAGTGAATTTTAAATAATAAAATATCTCAAATCATTTTGTCAAAACCATTTCCACCTAGCTATTGTTGGAGAAGAAAAGAGAAGAAAGAGGAGGAAAAGAGGAAAGAGAAAGAAGTGAGAGGATTCAGAGGCCAAAACTCATGATTCATTCGTCGAGAAAGTTCACGATATTATAGAGCTCAAGGTTGACTCCTAAACTCCTGTCTCAAATTTTAATTTTAATAAGTTTATAAAAATATATGAACAAAACTGTATTTTTTCTCGGGGTTTTACAATTATTTTACCATGTAATTTTAAATATGTTATTGTACTCTTTCTTATGAACGTTTTGCTATATGAAATTAAGTTTTTAACTATTAGTTTTTTATGTACAATTTTATGAATGTATTGTAAAATCGAGGCTTTTCTATTAAATATTGTTATATAAAAGTTTTAAAACATTCTTGTGAATGTCCCTCTAAAATTAGAAATTAAAAAATGAAAGTTCAATGAATATATTATTTTACGAGTAATTCATGCACTTTATGAATATTGTTGCATCAAGTATTATTGCATTATATTTGCATTATGCATGTCATGGCATTGGAGATATTTTATTATGAAAGATGAAAACGTGTACTCTCTGTTATGTTACAATGGCTCTAAATATATTCTTTTGGCCTTATTTGTCTAATGCAGATGTGGGAGGAATTCTAGCCATACTTACTGAAATTAATTGTGAGAGGTTAAGTAACATTGTAATTATTCTTCCGATCTCATTTGCCTAATGCATATGTGGAGGGATTCTGACCCCACTTTCTATATGCAGGTGTGGGAGGTAAAGGGAGGCATAAGCGGAAGTGTGGCTATAAGGAGGCATCTAGATATGTGCATTATAATCATTGCATTTCACATGTTAATGTTTTAATTAATTTAAGAAATATTTTGAAATGTACATTAATAAACTCTGAACCTCTGAATTTATTTTGTTGGGAAAGTTAAAGTGAAAGTACTGATACGTAAGTGAACATCTAAAAATAAGTATTTTATATTTCATTTAGAGACTTATGTGAAACTGTTATGTGGTTTTGAAAGTATAAGTGCTAACTCTGAGATTATATATATGGTGGAACCCTAATAAGTTTAGGTTTCACTTATGCTTTAATTATTTTGCAAGTCTTTATATTTTTTTAATTAATTGCTTTTAAATATTTGCATTGGATATTCATAGTTGTGAGGGGTGAAGGAGGGAATCTGTTGAGCAAGTTATGCTCACTCTTTTGCTTTTAAATGTTTCGGGCAAAGGAAAGGTTTTGGTGGATTAAATCAGGTCTACAGGAGGATTCGCTCAAAATATAAGGTGCTGATTTTGTAATCCTGTTTTATTATTTTGATATAGATATTTTGAGCTGGATTGTTGGTATTATGTGTTGATAAAATGAAAGTTGATTATACTACTTTTATATTTAAGGAAATTTAATAGCTCTGGTTATCAGCTATTAATGGATGAGTTAATTAGTTATAAATTTAAATAAGTCAAATCCTTCTTTTAGATCCTAGGGTAGCAACTTAGGCTTCGTTTGGGATGGCTTTCTTACTTCTTCTGAAAGCGGCTTTTTAGTATAAAAATAAAAAAATTTATACTAAAAAACCGCTTTCAGAAGCAGTAAGAAAGCCGTCCCAAGGATAGCAACTTAATAACAATCATTTAGTTGCTAAAATGTTTTTGTTTTGCTTTCCATAGTGTGCTAAGAGAGATTTAGTGCCTTCTTTGGCTTAGAAGGCCAGCTTTCTAATGCAAGAAATACACACACATTGTATTGTTACCATCATAACAAGTTTTGGAAAAGAGTCTTTCAAATTTCATGCATAGCGGATATACAAAGGTTATGCTTCATGATGTCAAGAGATATTGGTATCATAAGCTGGAGTTTAATATTTCTTATTCGATGGAGCAATATTTCCTATTATGTAGATTTTTTTTTCCTCTAGCAATATGCATCTCTATTAGTTAAGACCAGACATCATATTGACTTTATTAAGTAGGATTCTTGCATTAAAGGGGTCCTTAGCTCGAACAAGAACTGGACCAGGTTTAGTTTCAATGAATTCACTATTTGTCACTCTTTTTCTTTTCCTTTTTTTGCCTTACCTTTTTTTCCAAGTTAGAATATAAAACATTTTACTCGTTGTGCATAAAGTCGATCATCAATTAGGATCCGTGATGTGTGTGTGAAGGAGATCGGAGATTGGATCATGATAGTTTATGTAATGGCATCAACTAGAAGATCGGCACAATTGGTAGGTAGAGGTGTCAAATCGTTTCTACGGGTCGGGTTCAGGTCTAACCTTATTTTGACCTGATAGATTTTGACCTGATGCGAACCCGACCCGATTTGGAAATCGGGTCACTTTTCCCAACCTGAACCCGATATGGTTTGGGTTCAGGTCAACCCAACTTGACTTGTAAGCTATCGACTCGACGAACACGAAATCGACGATGGGAGCTTTCTTCTATTCACGTCACGCATTTATTCAACCAAATCTCGCAAATCCATTGATGGCGGCAGGCGAAGCGGTACGGCGACGGTGACAGGCGAGGCCAGCCCAGGCTGCAGCGGGTAAAGCCAGATTGAGCTACGGCGGTGCGGCCTGCGGGTGCGGACATGCAGGCTCGACATCAACCGACGCCTGGCGGTCTAACCGTCTAGGCCAGGACCTGGGTCTCACGAAAGGCACTGACACGACACGGTGACACAACGCAGACAAGTGGATGGCGGATGAGCGGAGTGGCGCACTTGCGGACGAGATCAGGAGACAATGTCAAGAACGCGACATCCATGTTCCCGGGTTAATTTTAAATTTCCGGGTTGACTAGAATTCAATCCGGTTTTTCAAACGGGTCAAAAACTCGAAAGGTAAGTAAAGTCTCGACAGGATCAACAGTCACAGCAGGATCAGACATGTCAGAAGAGGGTCAGATCTCACTTCCTATGGTTGGAAGATCGACAAGATTGTGATTTAATTCTTGAGTTTTTTGGTATGAGTATTTGGTTTTAGAAATTTGTATTCTAGTATTTGAGAACAAGCTTTAGGATTTCGAGTATCGTGATATTGAAAATTTTGGGATAAACTTTTGGGCTTCGGTTTACATAATTATAGAATAAGGCATATATTTATAGGTACTTGCACAATCAATTATAAGTCATAAATCAAAGAATAAATTAATTATATATTTAAAAAAAAGAAAAAAAGAAACACAAGTCTAGACAAATATGCATGCTGAGGTAAGAAAAAAATTTTGTAGCAAATATAATTAAAGCATATAAATGACTAGAACGAATAAATATCGTGCGGTTGATAATCTCTCTCTCTCTCTAAAAAGGAGAGAATATTCCGGCAAAATCTCATAACAGAAAAGTTAAATACGCAAGGCTCTCTCATGCGCCTAATTTAGCCAAACATTCCTCATAAAAAGCTTAAACAACCCCACAGAAAGACAGCCACTAATAGACAACAATCCATCAACCACTTCACAAAAATAACAACTCATGAGCATCTCGATCATATTCCCAAACAGAAACACCAAACCGCAAACCTTTCTCATTAGGCTTCATTTGAAATAGTTTTTTTATTGCTTATTAAAGCAATTTTTTAGTACAAATTTTTATTTTTGGTGAGGTACAAAAAAAACACAAGTCTAGACAAATATGCATGCTGAGGTAGAAAAAAATTTTGTAGCTAATATAATTAAAGCATATAAATGACTAGAACGAATAAATATCGTGCGGTTGATAATCTCTCTCTCTCTCTAAAAAGGAGAGAATACTCCGGCAAAATCTCATAACAGAAAAGTTAAATACGCAAGGCTCTCTCATGCGCCTAATTTAGCCAAACATTCCTCATAAAAAGCTTAAACAACCCCACAGAAAGACAGCCACTAATAGACAACAACCCATCAACCACTTCACAGAAATAACAACTCATGAGCATCTCGATCATATTCCCAAACAGAAACACCAAACCACAGACCTTTCTCATTAGGCTTCATTTGAAACAGTTTTTGTATTGCTTATTAAAACAATTTTTTAGTACCAAATTTTATTTTTTATACTTAAAATTATTTTAAGAAGAAGGAAAAAAAATGCCACAAACGAAGCTTAATTTACACACACATCCTCCCACACACAAATCCAGTTAGGCAGGACAAAGAACCCCTCTAGACATTGGCTGCACCAACTTAATATAACGCCACATTTTATACTAATTAACGAATTCTTTTGAACACAAGTTGCGGAGATTATAAACTTTTATTGTATTCCTCTCTTTATTGGATAAAGCAGCAAAATTTTTATAAGCAATTATATGAATACATTACATATAAAGTGTATCTTTAGTAAGGTAAACAGTGCTTTTTTATAAAATAAGAATATTTTTTTAAGAATTATATACTTATGATTAAGAATCTTAATACTGATTTATAAGAATATTTCTAAATAATTGTGTCCATAATTATGAGTGGTGCAAGAAATATATCTTATATTTAGGAGTGATTAATAGAATATACGATGAACTAACTGATAGATCATGACATGTCATGATCGATGATGAAAAATTATAGCCAATCCAAACGCATCACGTCACCCAATGCACTGTGCATTGGGTGATATGACGGATCCGAATTAGCCTCCGGATGCTTTCGGACTCATGTTGATCCATCGTTGACTACTCGGCATTAGCCTATTAGTATATATGCCTCAGCAATGAGATTGAACTCTCCAATAAGATCAATATCCTAGATTAGTTTGATTAATTCAACACTTTTAGAATTTTCATAATGAGCAAATAATCAACTATATCTCCACTTTTAAACTCCTTAGAGCAAGCACCTTGCTTGAACTATTTAGGCCAAGCATTTGGTGCTTAGCATGTCATTACTCTTCTTGGATTGCCTAATTTATTATCCGAAGAAGCGGTTAACCACCATGATCATCTCACCTCACCAGACTTCTGTTCAACCAGACATTCTATTTAGTATCACCACAATTATCTCAAAATAACTAGTATGTACGATCTAATTAGACTGACTACATGGAGACCATATTGTCCCCCAAATTCTTCTAATACTCGATGTCACAACTCTTAGATCATATCATTGTTGTTAGCTTAAAAGTACATGAAGATAGCGGGTGAATTAAATATGCATCAACATCATTAAATTTCTTGTAAAATTATTCGTAACTCAAATCCCTAATAATCAAGCATTTGAGAGTAAATAAATAATAATCAAATAAGCATAAACATACTTGTTGCGTGTTAGAAAATACGCGGCGGTAGAGTTTGTAAATTCGCGTCCGAGCGTTGCACGTAATTTTAACACACAAACAGAAAAAAGGAGTGAACACCAAGAGTTTTTACGTGGAAAACCCAAAAATGGGAAAAACCACGGGGCCTCGCCCAGTTGCAAATTTTCACTAGTGTTTTCGTAGATTACAAATGGCGGATTTCGTCCCACAAGTCGGGATAATCCAAATACAACTTGTTTCTTCCACGAAATTCACAAAATCCTGCGAATTCCCTGAGTTTCCTAAAAATCCGGCAGAGTTCCGGCGTCTTCAGGCGGCAGGAAAAGCTCCGGCGGCGGTGGTCGAGGAGGTGAGGAATCTCCTATTCCCCTTTCTCCTTCTCCTTCTCTTCTTCTTCTCTCTCTTCCCTTCCCCCCCCCCCCCCCCCCCCCCCCTTGGTGTAGAATGAGGGCTCTATTTATAGTTTTTCTGGAGTGGCATAGCCCGTAAATAGGTGTGAGATCAAGGGCGTATTGGGAGTGGTTTGAATGGACGGCCGATATCGAATCCTTTGATCATGCACCGTTCGTTGGACATTTGAAGGCTTTAATGATGTCGGAATTTGATGATCTTGGGCTCGTTGAATTCGTCTCGTCGAGCCGTTCGATTCGAATATAAGCTCGTCAAAATCGGAGACCGTTTGGTAACTCAAATTACGGTTTGAACCTTCCAGCAGCGCTTTGAACCTTTGATTCGGACTCATTTGGGCTCGGATTGGGTTATTCTTGGTGTCGTTGGATTCGTATTTCCGAGACGCTCATTTTGACTGTAAGCTCGCTGAAATCAGAGTTCATATGCCCTCGAAATTAATTTTTGAAGTTTCCAACTAGCTTTAGCCTCGAGATTCGTGCCCGATCAAGCTAATTTTGCGATGTCGTATCAATACTATTGTAGGTGTATTAATTAATATCTTCATGATTTGTTATGCCAACTTAAAGTTTTTTAGGGTAATAAAAATTGTGGACATGCCATGTTTATTGAATTTAAAGCTTTCAAGCTCAAGGCACGTAGATATTAGTTTCTCTTTCCCAATAAAAAGATAATCATATACAAGTGGACATTCAAGAACAATTTTAATGTAAATGGTTCCATCTAGATGGCAGAATATATCACCTAGATTTCAATATCACTCGAACCAAATTGGCCAATTGAAATCGGATATTTAAGGGAGCGTCAGCTATAACCTCCATTCATAAAAGAAATTTATAGCTCCAAGCATATCTAAACTTTGACTAGGCCAAAGATACACAAGAATGGTGATCCACCCACCATATGCAATTGTGTATTATTTCGCTACACATCTTGGTGTCAAAAAATAACCTACTATCACTTAGTTATCTATTGAAGCGGAATACGGAGCGTTAGCCACAATTGTTATGGGGGAGCCACAATTGAGGCTAGGGATGCAAACGAGTCGAGTTGAGCTCGAGCCAGGGGGTGTTCGAGTCGAGCTCGACTGTCAAATATCGAGCTCAAGCTCAACTCGCCTCACGAAACGAGTCGAGTCGAGCAGCTTGTCGAGCTCATGCATCGTCCGCGAATCCCGCTCCTGCTCTCGTGAATCCCGCTCGCAGTCGCGCTCCCGCTCCCGCTCGCGGCGAAGCCAGCTCCTGCAGTCGCGCTCTCGCTCGCGGCGAAGCCCGCTCCCGCAATTGCGCTCCCGCTCCCGCTCCCGCTTGCGGCACAGCCGCAACCCACTCCCTCTCTCGCGAAGCCCGCTCTCTTACGCGATCTACTCGACGAGCCATCGAGTCGACTAGCCGAGTGTCTGAGCTCGAGCTCGTTTAGCATTCGACTAAAGGATTTACTTAATTTGGGATTTAGAGCAAAAAGAGGGAAACGAGGATTTTATCAAAGATTGTAAATTTAATAAATCATTTGTATTTTACTTTAGTTGGTTTAATTTTATTAATTTTGTGAATTTCTCGATTGTAAATTTAATAAATCATTTGTAATATTGCCTTTGATGAACTCTATGAGAGGATTCAACCCCTAGTTTGTTGTTCTTTGGAATTTGGTCTTGAATGTGATATACAACCCCTACTTTGATTTTTTATTTGTCATGAATACTTATATCAAAAAGATTTTATTTTTTCTCTCAACAGCATTTAGGTAAAAATTTGATTTGTAAATTTTTATTTTGGTGGCATTATTATACATTTCCAGGACACAATTGTATTATACATCTTTATTTGAATATGTTACAATGTTTTAAATTTAACTTTTTTATTATCCATATCATACATTTCACAACATAAAATGCTCTATAATGGATTATCTGTTGCAATTTGTGACGGAATCTGCGTCAGATCACAAAAATGAAACCGTCATTTCATTTCAGATTATTCTGTCATAAATCCGCCACAAATTCGAAGCAAAAGAAATTTGTGATGGATTTTTTTCATCGCAAATATGTTTGTGACACCCGTTTTACCATCGAAATCATATGCGTCGCAAATCTGCTGCAAAATAAGATTTGTGATGGATTTCTCGAATTGTGTGGAGGATTTTGCTACCGCAAATAGCTAATTTTTTTGTAGTGAACCTAAGTATCGCACGTACTACATGTTGCTCTCTCTTTTCCTCTTTCCCATAATATCATTTTTTTCCTTTTTAGTAGAAATAGATCTAGTGGGGTGATTGCGAGTTTGATTGATCAAATCATTAAAAAGAGTACACGATTTAGATGTCTCGAGTATATTGTTCAAAACGATGGTGAAATAGATGGGCGTATTATTAGTATAATTCAAGTTGGATGGTTGAAGTGGACGAATGTCTCAAGCTAGTTGTATGACAAAAAAAGTACCTTTTAAACTTAAGGGAAAATTATATAAGATGATGATGAGATCTGTAATGCTTTATTGCTCAAAATGGTGATCATTAAAAAAGAAGCATAAAATTAAATTAGTCTTGCAAAGATGATGATGCTTAGGGAGTATATATGTGAAAAGGTTGGAGTAGCTCCAATGGCAAATAAGATTAGAAAGAGTCGCTTTGGATGATTTGGCCACATAAAAAGCTAGTCTTCCAATAACCTAATTAGGAGAGTATGTGTATTAGATTTGGCCAATGTTTAAAAAAAAGGTAGAAATAGACTTAGGCTTCGTTTGGGACGGCTTTCCTTCTGCTTCTTAAAGCTGCTTCCTAGTACAAATTTTTTTAATTTTTGTACTAGAAAGCTGTTTTAAGAAGCAATAAAAAAGTTGTCCCAAACGAAGCCTTAGGCTTCATTTGGGATGACTTTTTTACTGTTTCTTAAAGCAGCTTCCTAGTATAAAAATTAAAAATTTTGCAATAAAAAGTTACTTTAATAAGCAGTAAGAATAGAAAGAGTCCTCACCGATGTTCGCCGTTCTTCGTATCCTTCATCGTTGTTCGACTTCGCTCCTTCGACGACATCCTTCCTGTTGGATCATGATCGAAAGCAATAATGGGAGCCCGCTCACGGTGAAGGTAACTTTCTCTGTTTTGCTCGCTTCTTCTGCCAAATCCCTTAAATTTGTTGAACTAACGAGTTTATTAAATTTGGGATTTAGGGCAAAAAGAGAGAAACAGAGGTTTTGTCAATGATTGTAAATTTATTAAATCATTTGTATTTTACTTTAGTTGATTTAATTTTATTAATTTTATGATTTTATCGATTGGAAATTTAATAAATCATTTGCAATAGTGCCTTTGTTGAATTCAACCCCTAGTTTGTTAATCTTTGGAATTTGGTCTTGAAGGTGATATACAACCCCTACTTTGAATTTTTATTTTTCATATATATATATATATATATATATATATATATATATTATTTTTCCTCTCAACAACATTAAGGTAAAAGTTTGATTTGTAAGTTTGTTATTTGGTGACATTATTATACATTTTCGGGACACAAATGTATTTTATATCTTTATTTGTTCTAAATTTTAGAATAAAATTTTATAGTAATCCAACACAACATAAGCGGAGAGGATCAATATCATAGATATCACATATGTGTAGAGTATGTTAAATTGCTTTAGAGTCCGCCACAATTTGTGACGGAATCTGTGGTAGCCCACAAAAATGAAACTTTCTTTTCATTTGAGATTATTACGCCGCAGATTTTATCCGTCACACATATATTTGTGATGCTCGTTTTACCTTTGCAATCATATCTGTCACAAATTCGCCGCCGCAAAACAAGATTTGTGATGTATTTCTCAAATTTTGCAGCATATTTTGGCGATGCAAATAGTTGATTTTCATGTAGTGAACCAAATTACTGCACGTACTACATGTTGCTCTCTCTTTTCATCTTTCTCGTAATATCAATTTTTTTTCTTTTTAAGTAGAAATAGCTCTATTAGGGTGATTGTGAGTTTGATTGATCAAGTCAAAGTGTACACGTTTTAGATATCTTGAGTTTATTATTCAAAACAATGATAAAATAGATGGGGATATTAATAGTATAATTCAAGTTGGATGGTTGAAGTGTACAAACGCCTCAAGCAGTTGTATGACAAAAGAGGCACCACTCAAACCAAAGAGAAAATTATATAAGATGGTGGTGAGATCTATATTGCTTTATAGATCAAAATGGTGATCATTAAAAAAGAAATATAAAATTAAGTTAGTCTTGCAAAGATGATGATTCTTAGGTGGATGAGTGGCTTTACTCTTAGAGACATGTATACATATATAAAGGTTGGAGTAGCTCCGATGGTAGATAAGATTAGAAAAAATCACCTTAGATGATTTGGTCACATAAAAAGTCGGACTTCCAATAACCTAATGAGGAGAATAGGTATATTAGATTTGGCCTATGTTAAAAAAGGCATAAATAGACTTAAAAGGAATTGATAATTAAAAAGGATTCATGTAGCGGATTACAAGTTGTGGGATAAAGGTTTGATGTTTTTGTTAGTTTCTCTCTCTCTCTCTCATTACCTAGCTAAATTTTATGTATTGTTTGAAATATATATATATATATATATATATATATATATATATATATATATATATATATATATAATTCTATGACTTTTTCCTTTATTAATCGGGGTGATCATCAGACTCTTATTCAAAAATTATTTTTTAATTTAAAAAATCAAAATTACATTCATAGAAAGTTTATGAAACTGAAGTCAACAACTTATAATTGTACATGTTGCCGTGAGGTTGATTGCAATCTTCGATTCAAATAAGGGCTCGTTTGTTTCCACGTTTTTTTCTCCTTTTTCTCAGTTTGAAACGAAAAACGTAGTTGTGGAACTTGTTTGGACGTGAGCCAAAATTTTTTAAAAACTCCATTTCTCTATTGTTTTGAGAAGCATTAAATATTAGCTTTCTCCGTTTAAAAAAGGCCTTTTCTATTATTGACGTTTTTGATACCGTAAGGGAAAAAAAACAACGAAGGATTGTCATATTATTATTTATTAATGTATTGTTACATTAATAAAATATTTTGTTAATATTTTCATTAGGTATTAGTGGATATTTTAAAACAAAAAGTGAAGGTAATTTTTTTAAAATTGATAATTTATGCCCCACAAGAAAAAAATTCTGACCTCATTTGGGTTCATCAGAAGTTTGAAGAATTCCACATTCCAACCTCAGCACGATTTCTTCTTCTATCTTAGATCGTGTTCTACAATATATGTACGTAGCCTTTCTCCAATAAAACCCAATTTGATGATCGTCAGGATTTAGCAATATAAACACCAAAGTTAGCAAAGAAAACAATAAAATAATGGAAATTGTTTGATGAAGAAATGTTATACTATTAAACTTTATTCAAAAGAGGGCCCTAACAAGTAACACTAAATGTCAGAAAATTAACGTGGGAGGAGACTGATATAGCCTAAAATGTATTAAGCAGTTATAAAAGAGATTAAGCTATAATAACTATAATTTATGTGGTTTAATTAAGTTCAATCAAGTTTACTCCTATGAGAAAATAATCCATTTTATTAAATATAAGTTTCAAATTGTTATGCCCCATGATCAAAATTAGAAGAATTGTATCTTTTTTTCATCTAATTAATCTATCAGAGCAACTAATTTCATTTTATATCAATTAAATCAATAAAAATATTAATATATCAAATCATTTGTCTATATATATATATCATTATTCAAAATGCTTATACAATTTTGAGTTCAGTCTATTTATTATAACTCTTCTTGTTACAAAAGAATAACACGAAATACAAAAAAATAAATTAAACTTGAAATATGACTCTAATAAATCTCACTAAGTTGGTCTCTTTTCTGAACTTGAAAATATGTCAAATCCACATAATGAGTACAAAGCCCAATAATCAACCAAAACTCACCATTGCCTTCAACTGAGGGTCTCAAGAATCAATATGCATTTTCAACTCATTCAATATAAAATTAGTGGTCATCGATATGAAATCAAATATCAATAGTAATATATCAATAAAAATCCAATATGATCGTTGAGACAAAGCATTTAAAAAAGCATGGAATACATCAGAAATTTTATAAAAGTTTATAAAGAATTATTCTGTGTTGTATAGTAAAGCATATGTTCATTGTCTATCAATTATATTCATGCAAATGATTATATCATATGTTTTCTATCAATGATCATGTCATGTGTACTCTTGTCTATTCGTATGTCATACTAATGCAATATATCAATGTGTCCTTCAATGACTATAATTGTATCTGTCATATGTTATGTCATATTGCATCGGTTTCAATGATAACTTTATCAGTTATATCTATCAGTCAGTTCATGAGTTATCATATAAATTCAATCATAAATACAATTATAAATATCAAGGCATAACATTTAGCTTTAATGTTGTGTTTTCATTTTTTTCATCTGTTATCCTTAAGTCTTATCAATTATTCATTATATCATTGATTCATCATCATAACATGTGACTTTCAATAATCTTTAAATAACCGTCACAGTCTACCTATAAGCATAATTAAGTTAATCAATTACACGTAACATCCAAGATAAAACCATAAATATTTTATTTTAATAAAAGCCCATCGATCCACCTACCTGCGCAAGGTATTATATTTTAAGAGCCAACCCATTTTAATTTTAGTGTTAATAGCAAGCATTCATTGCTTACATGCAAATATAACAATCATTTCATATAAGTCATGTCATTTTTCTACACAATGTAAGCTAACATATGTATGAAATGCACTCATCTATAAAATGTAGGAAATCTAAACACTATTTTTTTTACTTCAGAAAATCATAACCATCATTTCACAAGGTGAAATTTAATAATATTACAGTCAAAATGCTTAGAAAATTCATATTTTTAATATACAAAAAGTTACATTATGAAAGTACGATAAATCATATGAAAATTATATTTATATCGATTTAGAGAATATTAAATTAATCAAATTCAAAATTATTGAAAATATGAGTTAGATTTAGATTACCTACTACGAATAAAAGAAATCTTTGAACAGAACAAACAAACGAAAATGCTCTAAACCCCTTTCTCCCTCTTATCTCTACTCTTTCTCTTCACTTCCTTCCTTCCCTAGCAAGGAAACTAAATAAGGGAGAGCGAGGCCATGTGGAGGAAAAATTTATGTAAAAAATGTTTATCACTTTCTAGCACCGCGACACTCCAACTTGGTGCAACTACACTACATGCTCATTCCAAAGTTATTGTAGAACAAAGAGCATTAGTGCAGCCAAGTTGAATTACAATGCCTCCAGAGCCGCTATACTCGAAATCACAGCACCACAACAACAGTTAAGAAATTTCAGATTTTTCATATTTTCATTTTAAACTTATTTTCAAAATTTTAAAGTTGTTACTCAAATATTTTACAATATTAGGACATTAATCAACCATTTCTAAAACATAATTACACTTGACTTTCATTAGATAAAATGCCTCTAATCTCTGAAGAAAAATAAGAGAGAAAATAACTCGAAAGAGGATAAAATACTAAGTAAACCAAGATACAACTTTACTTAATCTAAAAATTCTTCGAGAGAATACATTATACCTCTCCATGGATTCAACTTTGAATTTGTTATGCAATAGTGCTTTTGGTTTATTATGATGATGAGGTGAGTTCAAATAAATGAACATTCTTTGAAATTCTTTTCTTTCATAATTTCTCATAAAAACTCTGTTCTCTATTTTAATTCGAGCATGTGAGCACACATTCAGTCGATCGATTTCATTTCAGGCTTAGTTGAATTGATCTATTTTGACTTTAAAAACTAGAAAACCAAATCTACAAATCTATTTTTCAGATCAAACTGAGTCAAAACTAACTTTTTTTTTAAATATTTGATGCAATAAAGGGTCAAACTCAATTTGTTGCTAACACAAATCACATTCATATGCAAAGTTTTCAAAACCAATCCAATCAGAAACAGCTTGCCCGCAAGAGATTGCAGTTTGTTTGGGATAATTTTCTTACTGTTTTTTAAAATAATTTTTTAATATAAAAATATTTAATTAATTTTTCTAGTAAAAAACTATTTTAAAAAGCAGTAAGAAAATTGTCCCAAACAAAATATGCAAATTCCACTATGAACGCTAAATTGTTATTTAATTTTCTTACTTCTTTGTTTTCAAACCGCAAACATAATTTCTGTTTGGTTATTGCTTCAAAAAAATTTGTATTAGAAAGCTGTGTTCTACAACTTTAATTAAAATAAAAAAATTTCCCGAAAAATAAACCATTTTTAATTACCCTAACAAATATCATATTTAAATTTTAGCTCAATTAATTAATCAGTGAGTAAAAAATTAACAACCCTTAGCCAAATAATGCACCATAAATGTGGATCTTCTTCATTACTCTTTCACAGTTTCACTCCAAGCCGAACAGTGTAGACTCTCAAAACCTAAGCATTCCCAGAAAGCCCATATGGTACCTAAGCTAAGCACATGCAAGAGATCACTGAAATTAGGGGCGTCAATATTTACCCGAAATTCTGACAGGAACCCAATCCAAAAATTTTGGGTTAAGGTAAACATGTTTCACAAACAGGTTAGATTCTGATTTCAAGATTAGACCCGTTTAAAAAAATGGATCGGATTCGGCACAATCCGCTAACCCAAATTTGACTTAGACTAACTTGTTTGCAAAAATAAAATATGGAGTTCTCAAGAGTCGATTGTCGTCGTTGTAACTGCAGCCCTCGGGACCAATAGACAAATGTTGTTCAAAATCCGACCCCATCAGTGGAGGTTGATGGCAATCGAAGGATCGCTAGCACCATGTCGTGGTTGTAGCCATTGTCGTTGCTGATCGGGGTTGGCGGGTCGTGTTGAGTTGACCCGGGTCCGAAGCGGGTTGGATTCATGTCCAAAAAAGTGACTCATTTGCAAAAAACAGGTCGGGTCAATTCCGTGTTGGACCCAAACCCAGCCTGACTCGATTTTGACAGTCTTATCTAAAATGCATATATTCTATGATAAGGTTGACTAATTAAAGCTTAAACAGTACGTACCATTAAATTTCGTACCCTGAAATAATTGTTTCTCATTCTGAATGTTAAGATGATATGACTAAAGACGAAAAATATTGTGTTATATAAGATCAATCTATATAATCATCTCCTAAAGTTTAATGATCAACTTATGCTTTTCAAAGTCTTTTTTACATGTGCTAGCATTTGTTTGTCACCGCAAAGATCACCCTTTCAATGAGCCTGTTAAGATATTATATGTATTAGATCCGACATATATTAAGAAAGACATATGTAGATCTAAAAAGACTTGATTAGAAGGTACTGAAAATGACTTTTTTATCAGATTTAATTGAGAATTTGACTTTTAATAGAGCACATTGAAGAAAAAGGAATTCATGTAGCCAAACTTACATGGTGGGATAAGAGCTCCACTGAAATCTACACTCTGAAATCCATATAGTGTCCTCTAACTCTTATAGTCTTCAAAGCAAACAATGCACCTTTAGAATTTTAGCACATTGAACTAGCCTACCTAGTGCTAAATTAAAGCTTTTTATGGCCATGTATGATGATCAAATTGGAGCCTTCAAACCCCCACTAGCAAAGTATATTACTCTTAATCTTAGACCACTCTCTGTGTTTAACCGAACAAAGCGCACCTCGTGAATGGCCATTTATACCTTCTTGTTCCATGCAACAGCCCTTCTCCTCCTCGATTTTTGCAGACATTATATAATCCAAATTGTTGCCAAGCAATGAGAGCAAACTCTCTAAACTTTGGTGTGTCAGGAGGTTGAAGATGACTCAGAAGCCGTTGGATCGTGATCCAATGGATCTTAGTAAACATAGTGTTCCCTTTTAATTTGTCTCAAATTTGCTAACTCATTAGCACGAAAAATTAGGTGATAATAATTAAGCAATAATTTTAACTAATATTTTTTAGGTTTGGTTTAATATATCAACATTAAATCATCAAGTAAAAGTTGAAAATAAATAGTTAGCCTCATTAGTTTGATGGTTGAGGATTATTGAAAACATAAACGTCATTATCACAAGTCATTAGGTGCTTAATTAATAAAAAATTAAACCTTAAAGGAACCCAATTAGAAGAAATTTAAAAATTTTAAATCATAAAAAATGTAAATATTTGTTTAAATTTCCTAAATTGGATAATGGGTATAACTAGACATTATTTCAAGTATTTAAACATTTTTATAATAATTTTAATAATTAACCTTCTATTATCATGAAAATTAAGTTTTTTTAAGCATTATAGTATTAAATTAATTCAAAGAAATTGATTATATTTTCGGACTTGAATTAAAAGTACTAAAAAATATATATGTGATTATCATAACTAAATAGATATTAAATAACAATAATATAAAATATTATAATTAATATGCAAAAGATTCATCAAATAATTCAATCAGTATTTTAATTGACTCGGATAGAACATGTTAATTTTCCGAAGTCCTTTATTGATTAGAACAATAGTTAATCCATTAGTTAGGATTTCAGTTAAATCAAGTCAATCATCCACTTGACCCAACTTGATCCAACTTAACACTACATAATATTCCATTTAGTATCCCTTATACTTTATAAACATGTTATTAAAATAACAAGAATAGTCACTACTAATAAATCAAGCTTTCATGTCACTTTTTAGGACTTACTGCAATGCTTTAAACACCTACTAATTTATTTGCAGCGGTTTAGGAACTGCTGAAAATTCATTATATTTGTGTTTGCTGGAAAGACTTTAGCAGCGGTTTTATGAGCGCTAATGTAGGAAGGCTTTAGCACCTCTTTTAACGGGTGTTAAAATCGCTACTAAATGGTAGAATAAATTTAAAAAATATATAATATCAAAAAAATCAAATTTTGTGATCAAATTACAAATATCATTAAAATACTATACAAATATGATTAAGTGAATATTAACAACATATAAATCTACAAGTACTTTAGTACTTGCTCTAAACCCTAAACTAAGATGTTGAACTCTTATATGTGCACATACAAACACTGTTGTTGTTGAAGTTGATTCTCGCTTCTATAAGCTGTCTTAATGCATTAATCATTATTGTTGTGCTAAGCAATAGAAAGAGTATTAAAATTCTATGCAACGAACTTCCCAAGATAAGTTTGGAAGAGTGTATTCAATGAGAAGAGATTTCTGTATAGAAAATGATGCTATTATGAAAATCAGGGATAGAAAATGATGCTACAGTGCATCATACAAGTATTGTTTCCATCTTATTGCACAATCAATAAGCTAACAAAGCTTAAATAAACATATCAATCTTTAAGTTGTAGAATATAAGTTCTCTGGGAAGTCAATACAAGATGAAATTCAAACGTAGTAGATGTTCTCTAGTGAAGTTGATACAAGATGAAGTCAAAATCTAAAGGTTTTCGGACGAAGTCGAGGGCCGTCCTTGTATTTGTGAGAATGGAATTCCATGATTAATGTATAAGTGAGTTGTATAAGATCAATGTATATGCAAGTTACTACTATCTCTGTTTCATTCAAAAGCACAGTTACGTCAAATTCATGTTAATGATAAAAAACTACATCATACCTGGATTAAAATTAACAGAATTTTCATCTTTATAGCACCCTCATCAATATTTCAAACGTAATTTATACTAGCACAAGGCACCTCAAGAAATTGCTTTGAACTAAGATTCAATGAGAAAAACTTAAAATTAAAGATCTTTATTTCATCCTTCTGTTTAATTAGCCTAGTCCTCTGCATTGATGCGCTTCTCTAACTTCAATCTTTGATGAACAACTAGTACTGGCCCCCTTAGGCTAAATCACATGCATAATTGTTCAAATCAATCTAGTAGATCTAGGTCTGTCTTGGTTTACCTAATTTATCAAACTAATTCATGTGGTAATTCTAACCATGTTCATATCAACTTCTGATTAAAAAACTCTAACATTCATTCATGTATTAGACTTATATGATTGTGTGATCCTATCCAGTCATTTGGTTTTATTATACCCATCATGTTATGTTCAGGTGATTCACATTCACCTGAGCATTTTCTTTTTATCTAATTAAATCATATTTGTTTAGATAAATTATGTAATTGTTTAATTAAGTCATCTTTGCTTTAACACTCCATAAATGTACTATAAATATGCTTTATTTATCTATGTATTTAGATAAATATCTTTACAAGCCATGTTTTTCTAGAGATCCCACATACTTCGACCCATCATCTTACCAAGCAACTTCCATATCTTATTTAAGAAGATCAATTTTTTTTCCTTAGATAATCCTCTTAATTTCTATTTCAAGCGAACAATTATTACGTCCTCCGACCGGATGTAGAGGAACGTCCAGTCGGAGGCCAAATCGCGCCAAAAAACGAGAAATACCGAGCAAATACCGAGCAATACCAAACAATAACGAGGAATACCATCACGTGAAGACCCAATACCGAGTTATACCGAGATATACCGAGCAATACCGACTTATACAAAAGTTGTACCGAGTTTTTCCTAGAAAAAACTCGGTACAACTCGGTATTGCTAGGTATAGCTCGGTATAATTCGGTACTGGTCTTCACAGAGCGGTATTCCTCGTTATTATAATACCGAGTTTTTTGGTGGTATTTTGCCTCCGACCTGACGTTCTTCTACGTCCTTACACCGAACCTAATAAAAGTTCATTTCAAGCACGCTAAATTCATTTATACACTTACTCTTACCTAAATGAGTTGCATCCGCATAGACAACTCATATATTTATCCAAATATACCAAATTGACCGTGCAGATCTTCTTATATTTTAAGTTCTCCAAATTTATTTAAATATATAAATGATGATAGCTATTTTCAAATAATGGTCTTAAATGAATATACAGATTTAAAATTATATATACTTATTTAATTTTCAAAAGAAATTTTTTAAAAAAGAAAGTACTTTTCAAAATATAAAAAACCTTCCAAAAAAATTAAAATTCTTTTCAAAATTAATGGATAGAGATTGTAGAATTGAATAGTCCAGTGGATCGACGGAGTACGCCGGAGGAGAGGAAGACGATTCAAGAAGAGGGAAAATATATTCTGTATATTCAAATTCTTACAGTACATGGATGAGTGTATAAATAGAAGTGTAAATGCAGTTGGACACGTGTCCGTTTCTTATTGGGTACATGTGAAATGTTTAAGAGGTTACTAAGCACCTATCCTAATAGCCCCTGTCAAACTGAGGATTCGTCTTGAATCGTGAGTTTGGAGCGAAGGTCTTTGAATCGAGCTGTAGGAAGAGGCTTAGTAAAGATGTCTGCAATTTGATGAAGAGTGCCGATCGGAGTGAGGCAGATGATCCGGTTTTGAATGTGATCCCGGACGAACCTGTGATCGATTTCGATATGCTTCGTGCGGGCGTGATAAACCGGATTATGCGCGAGTGCAATAGCAGATGTGTTGTCGCAGAAGAGTTTGATCGGCTGACTGTGAGGGATGCTAAAGTCGGTGAGCAGACGCTTGAGCCAGATGGTGTCGGCAGTAGCTGCGGCGAGTGCCCGATATTCGGATTCTGTGGACGACCGCGCAACCGTCGTCTGCTTCTTGACTGTCCACGAGACGAGCGTGCTGCCGAGAAATGTGCAGTGACCCGTTGTGGACTTTCGAGTGACGGGATCGCCCGCCCAGTCGGCGTCTGAGTAGGTAGAGAATTGTAGTGAGCCCTGTGAAATGGGTAGTCCAAATGATAGTGTTCCTTTGATGTATCTTAACAGCCTCTTGAGAAGGTAGAAGTGAGTAGGAGAGGGATCGTGCAGATGCTGGGAGAGTATGTTAACCGCATGTGCGATGTCCGGGCGAGTGAGCGTTAAGTACTGCAGCGATCCGGTTATACGTTTGTAAGTCTCTGGCGTGGATAGATTGCTATCGCTGGGGCATTGATCTGGAAGTTTCGTACACGACGGATTAGCAAGAGGATTACAATGAGATAGATTTACTGAATGGAGAATAGAGGCGGCGTAGGCGGACTGAGAGAGGAAGAACTTATCTTGTAGTTTTTGTATTTTGATGCCGAGAAAATGATGAGCCAAACCGAGATTCTTCATGTTGAATTTGCTGTGAAGCTTGGACAGAATATCGGACAGGAGTACTTCGTTGTTTCCGGTTACCAGAATGTCGTCGACGTATACGAGTAGAAAAATGAGAGTTGAGTCTCTTTTGAATGTTAGTAGAGAGGGATCTGCCGTGCTATACTGAAATCCAAGTTGAATTAAGTGTTTCGTAAATGTGGTGTACCACTGTCGCGGTGCCTGACGTAGTCCATATATGGATTTGCGAAGATGGCAAACGTGATCGGGAAATTCGTTGTCAATGAAGCCCCTTGGTTGTGCCATATAGACGGTGTCGGTGAGGTCGCCATGGAGGAAGGCGTTGGATACATCCAGCTGTTGAACCGGCCACCCGTTAGACAGGGCAATGGTGAAGAGAACCCGTATGGTTGGTAGCTTGGCTACCGGACTGAACGTCTCGCCGTAGTCGATGCCGTATTCCTGCTGGTTTCCCTGAGCTACTAACCGAGCTTTGAACCGAGCTACATTTCCATCCGAGTTGAATTTCTTGCGGAACGTCCATTTGCAACCGAGGACAGGAGCGTTAGACGGAGGCGGGACGAGATCCCAGGTGCCCTGCTGTTGAAGCGCAACGAACTCGTCTGCCATGGCTTGCCTCCATTCCATATGCTTGGATGCGTCTTTGAACGTTGTAGGATCGGGATCGGAGTCCACAGGATTTAGGGAGTTGGCCATCAAATTAAGGCGTTGCGGTGGTCGGAGGGAGCCTGTCTGAGCTCTAGTGATCATAGGGTGTCTTACCTGCGCGGGAATAGAGGTATTGTAGGCGTCAATGTTATTACGGTCGGGCATAGGAGGGTGTATAGGAGATGCAGCAGGAGTTCGCGTGGGAATGGTTGAAGGAGACGCATGTGGTTGAGTATTTGTGTGCGTCATATGAAATTCAGGGGATTTGGACGTCGGCATAAGCAACGAGTAAGGCAAGTCTGGTGACGATATCTGCGAGGACGAGTGGTCAGTAGCAAATGGGAATGAATTTTCGATAAATCGAACGTGGCGAGAGATGAAAGGTTTGTGAGATTCCCTGTCGAAGCAGATGTAGCCTTTGTGCCGGTCGGAGTATCCCATGAAGACATGAGACTTGGATTTTGGATCGAGTTTCGTCCTTGAGTGCGATGGAAGAAGCGGGAAGCAGGCGCACCCGAAGACCCGAAGGTGAGTATAGTCGGGAGTGGTACCAAAGAGAAGGTGCAGGGGAGATTTGTCCTGAGTATTCGGAGAGGGCATCCTGTTGATCAAATATACGGCTGTTGCTGTGGCCTCGGGCCAATATTGGAATGGCATAGAGGCTCTGTGTAGTAAAGACCGAGCTGTCTCCATAATGTGGCGATTTTTGCGCT
Source organism: Dendrobium huoshanense (assembly GCA_016618105.1). Lineage (NCBI taxonomy): Eukaryota > Viridiplantae > Streptophyta > Magnoliopsida > Asparagales > Orchidaceae > Dendrobium > Dendrobium huoshanense. Next base: position 20,704,683 of record CM028347.1, read on the forward strand.
CTGCTACTCCGTTTTGTTCCGGGGTATAGGGACAGGACATCTGATGACCGATCCCTTTGGAGTGTAAGAACGATTTCATTGCATAGTTGTTGAATTCGGTTCCACCGTCAGTCCTGAGGATCTTAATAGATTGTTTCGTTTGATTTTCAATAAACTTTGTGAATGTAATGAATGTTGAAGTAACTTCAGATTTGTGAGTAAGTGGAAATAACCATGTATAACGAGAGAAGTCATCAACAAAAATAACAAAAAAATGAAAACCGTTGGTAGATAAACTCGGTGAAGGGCCCCAAACATCAGAGTGCACGAGTGCGAGTGGTGTGTTCATACGAGAAGTAGAAATTTCAAACGGCAGCTTATGCAGTTTACATTGAATACAGGTGGTACAAGACGAATTGAAGGAAGGTATATGAATTGCTGAGTTGCTTTGAGCTATATTCTTCAAAATCTTGAAATTCGGATGTCCCAACCGATCATGCCAGGTGAAGTTTGGGTTCTTGGATGCAGTACAGGCTATTTCCGGAGAGGTGATGGCCGAGGTGGGTGTGATCTTGTATAAGCCTGCTCTACAGGGACCGCGTAGAAGCTGTTTGTTTGTCGTCAGATCCTTACACACGAAACCAGAAGGGTCAAATGTAATGGAAATGTTGTTATCCTTAACAAGTTGAGAGATAGATAAGAGGTTATAAGAAATTTGAGGAACATGTAACAAATTGGATAAGAGAAACTTACGATTCGGGGTTGGAAGAATACCCGTGCCCGAGTGGGCTATCGGGATGTTCCTGCCGTCCCCGATGAAGATACCGTCATTGCCCGTATAGGGAGTTGGTTGACAGATGTTGTCGCTGACATTCGTCATGTGCGAGGAGGCCCCTGTGTCAAGATACCAGTCTTGAGAGGGAGCTTCAGAGTGTGCTACAAGTGCGTTATTCGTCTTAGATGTATTAGCTTGCGGAATATAGTTGGCGTTCATCCTATGCCAACACGCATCTGCCGTATGCCCTCTCTTGAGGCAAATTTGACACACGGGAAGTGGCTGCGACTGACTGGTGCGAGAAGCCGTCTGGGATGCCTGAGATGAACGTCCGCGGTTCCTGCGACCACGACCCCTGTTAGAGTACAGAGCAGAGTGATGTATCGTGTCGGCTTGAAGACGAGCGGCGTCGGCATTAACGTGAATCTCTTCGCTGATTAGCATGGCATAAAGGTTTTCGAGCCGAATGGGTAGAGGAGAGTTGCGGACGTAAGTCTTGAAAGACTGATACGCCGGAGATAACCCGTTCAAGATGTGTAAAATGATGTCTTCGGAGTCTATAGAGGATCCAGCGGAGGCAATTTGATCGACGAGCTTCTTGATCTCGGTGAGATATTGCGTCATTGAGAGGTTCTTCATTGATACGTGATGAAGCTCGTTGCGGAGCTGAATGACTTTAGAACGGCTGGTGGCCTGAAATTGACTTTCTAGAGCCTGCCAGATTTCGTGAGTTGTGTCGAGATGAATGATGTAGGGAAGCACAGCTGGAGAAATTGTGGAGCAGACCGCCGCTTGAAGGTTCTGATCGGTGATCTTCCAATTCTTGATAACCTGATCAATGTCGGGATCAGAGGTATTACCGGAGTGCGTGGGCGGAACCAAGAACTGCTCGAAATCGTTGGCCCGAAGGAGCTTAAGAACCTGATGACGCCAGATCGGATAGTTGTCCGGTGACAGTTGATGTGGGACGAGATTCTTGAGGTTTGACACAACGAACTTGAGTGAGTGGGATATGGGGAAGTTCTCGGTTGGAATTCTTGGCTGTTGTTCCGTAGCCGAGGAAGAAGCGGAGTGGGAATTCGTCATTGAGAAGGACGAGGAAGATAGGAAACGACAGGCCTGATACCATGTAGAATTGAATAGTCCAGTGGATCGACGGAGTACGCCGGAGGAGAGGAAGACGATTCAAGAAGAGGGAAAATATATTCTGTATATTCAAATTCTTACAGTACATGGATGAGTGTATAAATAGAAGTGTAAATGCAGTTGGACACGTGTCTGTTTCTTATTGGGTACAGGTGAAATGTTTAAGAGGTTACTAAGCACCTATCCTAATAGAGATGACACAGACTTAAGTTATTTAAAGCCTTATATATTTACATATCTAATTCTTAATATTTTTCATTTTTTTATATAATGCACTAATATTTAAGTTACACTAAAATATCAATAACAATTTCTCTAAACTGAAATACATCTTATTAGATTTGTAAATGCCTAAGAATTTCACAATATGTGTGTAAATCCCCCTTTATTAATTGTTGATTTATTGTTAAATATAGCATCACAATTCTTTTCACTAAAAAATATGAAGCTCTATTTTGTTTGTTTTTATTTGATTAATTATTTCTTATATGGAGTTCCAAATGATCTATTGATGAGCTAACTTATTGATTGAAGAACAATAGAAATAATTGGTGTCAATGAAGAAGAACTTTAACAAGGGAGCGATTAATAAATTGATATATTTACTAAAAATTAAATTTAATTTCCCTTTTCAAAGTGAAACAATACTCATAGAATATCCTAAAAATTGACTATTTGATTGTATATATATATATACTATTATCACTTACAAAAATTTCTCATCTTATGACTTTCAATAAGCTTGATAGAAAAATAAGCTTTATCTCAAATTTTTATCAAAACAAATTTTAATTTATATAAGAAATTTCTTCTTTAGCTTAAAATCATTTATGATATTCCATATATTTTATATTACAATAATATCATGAGATATCAAATTTAAATTTAACTCAACCAAAGAAATATTTATTAGGGCATCAAAATAATTTACCATATATATATTTTTAATTTTATAATGTAATCATCATATATATGATCATTACTAAATTAGTATACACTAATTTTTTTTTAAATAATAAAAGAAGTATAAATAGCTACTAATTTAATATTTAATATTTTAAAATAAATATAATAATTTTGATTATTTAATATTTATTTTTAAGAAGATTTACATATATATTATATAATTGTTATATATTCATAAATCTAATATCTAAATTATTATATTTATATATATAACACTTTAATACCTCATATATATATATATATATATATATATATATATATATATATATATATATATATATATATATATATATATATATATATATATATATATATATATATATATATATATATGAAAATGTGAATTTTATTTAAATAAAAAATAATATTAGTCATAATTTTTAATAATTTAAAGATTTAAATTATATGAATAAATATAAATTTAAATGTATAAATACATAAAAAATCTATAATATGTATATAAATCCCCTTATTTTTAATAATGATATTTAAATTCTCTTTAAAATCTATTGACATGCATGAGCAATAAAAATCATATATTCGGTGACATGGGTGTTAAATCTACCTACCGGTGACAACAGCTTCAAATCTGGATAAGTCCCATCACCCAGAGTGCATAACGGATCGAGGAACTCCTGTCTGATTCTATCGGGATAGACTGCAATGAGAATACCCTCTTGTATCCTCTTCCTCTTCGCCATCTTAGCCATTTCTCCGGTGATCGCGGGGACAATCACTCCTCCCACTGAAGATCCTCAGAACTCCAAATCCAGAAACCAACTCTTCGACACTTCTAACTATGGAAAGCTTCAGCTTAGCAACGGCTTAGCCTTAACTCCTCAGATGGGGTTCGTCTCTTATCTTCGCTTTTTAGAATGTTTTAGATTTGCATGTTCTTTCTTCATGCTAGGTAGCGATTTTCACTTTGATTTATTCGATTGCTCAGCATTCTGTTCTTGCCTATTTAAGGTTCTATGGTAATTTGGTCGAATTCGGCGTTTATTTGAACAGTTTTGTTTATCCAAAAAGCCTTGTTCTTGAAGTTTCGGGGCGGGGTTTGTTTGCTCTTTTAACTTTTTTTTTTTTTGTTCATGATGGAGGCAGATGGAATAGTTGGAATTTTTTTGCTTGCCAAATCAATGAGACAGTAATTAAGGAGACAGGTATGTTCAATGAGATTTGTTGTTTTATTTATTTATTTTCGTTTGGTTGGGAATTCATTTGATTTTTTTGTTTATCTCTATGAACGCGCGTAGGGCCGCCTACGTGTTATGCGTTCAATGAATTGCAGTTTTTCTTTATAGGAAATATAAAAGATTAGATTTATGGTTTATTTGGCTTTCTAAACTTTTTAATATTTTTTTGAAGCCTAAGGGGCTGTTTGATAGCAGCATTTATGGCGGATTTAAGGCGGATTTGAGCAAAATCCATCCAAACGGCCTAAAATGCAAAACCAAATCTCACGGCAAATGAAAGCCGACGTAGAGGGAAAATTTCGCCTTTGCGTGCTAAATACCAGATTTCTGAAATCATGTTTTTTGCCGGATTTGCGATATCCATTGGCTCAAGAGGAAGAGTATGCTCGTTAAATCCGTTGTATAACCAAACAGTCACACGAGATTTAATAGGATTTATCATGAATTTTAACAAACAATTTTTAGGATTAAGGCCCCTCAGGATTTTCGAAATCCGAATTTAGAGGATTTACGAAATCCTACTTAAATCGAATCCTGGGTGCTACCAAACAACCCCTAAAAAGATGTGAGATGAGCAGAGAATGAGAGTGTTGATTCATATTTTTAAAAATAAAGGTGATGCACAAGATTGTGCGAATTATAAAGGAATTAAGTTAATATGTCATACTTTAAAACTATGAGAGAGTGTTGCGGATCATAGGTTGCGGCGTGATACTAATGGATCATAGGTCTACTATAGAAGCTATGCATTTATTAAGAGGTTTGATGGAGAAGTATAGAGAGATTAAGGAGGATCAACATATGATATTTATTGCGTTAAAAAAAGCATTTGATAAAAGTTCCAAGAGAAGTGCTATGTAGAGCTATAGAAAAGAAATATGTTAATAATGCTTATGTTCAAGTCATGAAGGATGTGTATGTAGGAGATGTGTCTTGTGTTCAAACACAAGGTGGTTTGACCATGTATTTTTCTATTTCAGTTGGATTACATCAAGGATCAGCCATAAGCCCATATCTTTTTTGCTTTAGTCATGGATGTTCTCACTAGATATTTGCAAGAGGTTGTACTCTGGTGTATACTTTTTACTGATGATATTCTTCTTATTGATAAGACTAGAGAGGGAGTTGAAGATAAACTTGAATTATGGAGGTCAACCTTCGAGTCTAAAGGCTTTCATTTGAGTAGATATAAAACTGAATATATAGAGTATAGTTTTAATATTAATAGTTCTTGTGGGTGGATTGTGATTTTGGGTGATCAAGTCATTAATAAGAGTACACATTTTAGATATCTTGAATCCATTATTCAGGGTGATAGTGAAATAGATGGGGACATTATTAGTAGAATTTAAGTTGGATGGTTGAAGTGGAGGAATGCATTAGGTTTGTTGTGTGATAGAATAGTCCCCCTCAAACTTAAGGGAAAATTCTATAAGATAGTGGTTAGACCTGCAATGCTTTATGGTGCAGAATGTCGGCCATTAAAAGAGAAGCATAATATTAAGTTAAGTGTTGTAGAGATGAGAATGATTAGGTGGATAAGTGGCTTTACTCAGATAGGATACGAAATGAGCATATACGTGAAAAGTTTGGAGTTGCTCCTGTGGAAGATAAGACTAAAGATAGTTGCCTTAGATGGTTTGGTAACATAAAATGATGACCTTCCGATGACCCGGTTAGGTAAGTAGATGTATTAGATTTGACTTATGTTAAAAAAGGTAGAGGTAGACTTAAAAAGACTTGGTTAGAAAATATTAGAAATGACATTTCTTTATTAGATTTAAATGAGAATTTAACTTTTAGCATGTCACAATGGAGAAAAAAGATTCATATAGCCGAACCCATTTAATGAGATAATGGCTTGATGTTGTTGTTGAAGTAGATTTATGTTTTATTTAAGGTTTGAATAATGTCTTTGCCAAGTCCCAAGTCATAGATGAGAAAAATGGAGGGTGCATTAGGTAGTCAACAACCAGTGTAACTTGTCGAATAATCATAATATGAATCCTTTATTGCGTTGTGTTAATGTTATGGCATTTTTTGGCAGTGATATGCTGGATACAGTGAGTAGTGTGCAAGGGCTATTGCACCGGCACCTGTGTGTCATTTTAAAATTTAAATAGGCAAGGGTTCTCACATAATGTATGTATGTGGGGCAAAGAAGCTAATATGTAAAACTAAAATTATGATAGGAACTTGGAATAGAGGTTTTCTTATAAGCAAATTAATGAAATTAATATATATTATAATTTATAGAAAAATAAATATTTTATACATTCTTAGAGAAAAGTCTAAGGATATTATTAGTTTAGGATTAAAATTATAATATTCTGGTAGGAGTAGTACTAAAAATGGTTTAGGTGTGATTATAAGAGTTAAAAGGTTAATGTTATAAAAAATAATATAATTGGAGATAGAATTATAATTTTAAAGATTGTTGTTGATGCTAAGATTACTAATATTATAAGTACTTATGCTCCTCAAGTATGTTTGGATGTGTTCAAAATAAAATTTTTGGAATGACTTAGAATATATAATACAAAAGATATCTCTTGAAGAAATAATTTTTATTGAAGGAGATTTAAATGGACATTTTGGTAGAGAGGTAAATTATCTTAAAAGTATTCATGGTAGCTATATGTTTGAAGTGATTAATTAAGGTAAGACTATTTTAGATTTTGTAATTGCTAATACTTAATTTAAGAATAGAGATGAGCATCTCATCATTTATAAGAATGGATATAATAAAACTCATATTGATTATTTTTCTTATAAGAAAAATAGATCATTTAGATTGCAAATATTGCAAAGTTATTTTAAGTGAAAGTTTATGTACTGACATCGCTTATTATTTTTGGACTTTAAAATGAAAGTATAATATAAAATATAAAATAAAATGATGAGATGACTTAAAATAATGACAGTGTCCAATAAGACCACCTTTATTAGCTAATAATTTCAAGACACCTTTCTTCAAGATCTACATTTTTTACTCCTTGGGTAATCTCACCTACTCCTTCAGTGTTTTGGGGCTCTACTGATGGGGACATCAGATTTCGACACGTGTACCATCGCTAGAGACGCAGATCGACGGCTACGATCCAGAGTCTTTATTTCTGATTTATTTGCATCTTATGTTATGAGTGTATTTTCTTTTGTTTTCCTAGTTTGCCCCTGAGGGCATTGTTTCACTTATGTAGCCCTGAGGGCGTTTATGTCATTTCAGTTATGTTTATTTTGGGCCTCCTTATATGAGGCATCATGCATTGTAATAGCTTTAGTTTTTTATGAATGAAAATTTACATTTCATGTTCTCTTTGTGAGTGCAAATCTCCTTGATCTCTTAGTGAGTTCGTAGGAGAACTAGATCTCTTTGTGAGTTCTAGGTTTTCTTGTTCTTCTAATTTTTCATTTATTTCTCTTGATCACTTCTTCTTCGTGGAGATTTGGGTTGAAGCATTTGTGGAGAGTGGAATTCACGTTTGAATCCCAAAATTCCCCTGCCACTTCCCCTCCCTTGTTCACTGCCGCCGTCCCTCCCTGGCTCAGCCCCTTTCGGCCAACAGCAGCCACCGCCCAGCCCCCATGCCGCCGCCTCCTTCCCCTAACCCCCTCTTGTGAATTTTGAATTTCACCTCCCCCCCCCCCCTTTAATTGCTTTCCTAATCAAGCTCTAGCAAATTTGGAAAGTAAATTAAGAGGAGTTACATTTGATTTGAAATTCAAATTTCAAATCCCTCCTCTTTTCATACTAGTTTGGGAGTTACTTAATACAATTAATTCTGAAATTAAAATCAAAATTTTGATTATATTAATTTAATCCTATGTGGTCCCCACCTACTCAAAACCTAAAGCCACATCACCCCCTTTACATGGCTGGCCCCCTCTCTCTCAATCTCCCCTATTAATTTTCTTAATTGCACCTTTAATTCCTTCCCTCCTAATCTTAATTTCAAATTCAAAATTCTGAAATTGAAATTAAGAACTCTCCAATTTCAGAAATCTGAATTAAATTTCAAATTTTAAGTTTTTCCTCCCATAGCTCCACCCGCCCCTATCCCCCTCTCCAACCCGTGACCCCCCTCCCTCCACTTGCTCACGGCTTGCTCTCTCATTTCCCCTCTTTTTCTTCCCTACTAGATCCCACCATGCATGGCGGACCCCGAATTTGAATGGGGACTTGTGTTCGACGCCCACGGTAATCTCGACATCCTATGATCGCCATTCTTCGATGCGGGATTTGACTCCGATAACGACACCATTGGAGCTTACTTGGATCGGATCCTCCCCACCCTCGTGCACGTCATCGGCAGACAAAGTCTATACTACGAGTGGACCATCGACGACCGACCTTCCATGCCACCTCCACATCCTACGCCTTCCTCTCCATCACTACGGATCGCCTGCATCGTCTACCTCGGAATGGTCTCATTCCTTGTGTGGTTCTTCTTCCTCCGACAACCCTAGACATAGAAGAGTGAGCTTAAGCCTCAAGGTGAGACGATCGCTTTATTAACTTCCGGATTCTAGTTGGCTTTTCATTGTCATTACTTTTAATTGACATCGTTATTTTATTGATCTTGCTAATTTAGTTGTAACAACTTGCCTAGACTTGGTTGAAATCTAAGATCTTTTTTTTTAAGTATCAATTGTGAGAAGCATCAAGATTGTACTATCATTACTTTAACGAACTTATATTAATTTTCTAAGATTCAATTCCTGGTTTCACATCATCTACCCTCTTCTCCAATTTCTCAACTCCAGTGGTGATCTCTCCAACTTCATCTTCATCCTCAACTCTAGACTTTCTAGGATCAGATTCCTCAAACACTACATGAGTAGTCTCCCCCCCCCCCCCCCCCCACACACACACACAAAACAAATATAAAATTCCAGTGCTCGAGCCTATGATTCTCTCTCCTCCTGAAGTTTCAAATAGAAATGAAAATTTTGATTCCTTAAGATTTATGCTTCTAAACCAAAAACTAAATTGAAAGTAAATCAAATTTCTTGCATAAGTTTGGTTTGTTTTTAATAATGTCAATCTAATTTTGGTTTTAGGTTTGATTAATCAACTTGATTTGGTTTGATTTTAAATATTGGTCGGTTTGAAACCAAACCGAACGATGTATACGCCTAGTAAAAACCCTTATTGGAAAATTTTAGGTTACAAGAATCTATCACTAAAGGATGGGTTCACAAAAAACTCTCCACAAGTAGTTCGGGTTATAAGAAATTATTGTAGCAAGGTCTAGATCACATAAAACCCTCTAGATTATCATACGCTAATTTGAGTTGGTTGTGATCCCCTTCTAGTGAGGATCTTGGTTAGCAAAACTCCTCTTTAGTTTGTGATATCAAAACTCTGTCCAATTTATCTATTTAATGCTCGGTTCAAATATTCATGAACTTAAAACCAACATACTATAAAAGAAGGTAAAAATGGGATTCACCAAGTTCAACAAAATCATGAGAATACACTGAAAGAAGATATGCAAAACATCTCTGTGCATCTTTACAATCCTACTTGACAGCCTATCTAGGGAATGTTGGCAGACACCAGAAGAGCACAGGTTTCCCTGCATGCCACAAGGCAAAGAGGAAGCCTATGCAGCATGGATTGTTTCAGGGCTGCAGTGGCCATGTGCAGCCTAGTAGTCTTGAGTGGGGTTGTACTTATATTCATACTCTTATAGGGGCAATTTTTGTGCATTATTTCATGTTTCAGGTTGTCTGTGAACGTGCGTCATTTCATATTGTATAATTAAGTTCTATTTGGGCAATTCTTGTTACTTCTTTCAAAGCTGTAATGTTGATCTTCTTTCTTTTATATGGGCAGCTGATGCACTGATCTCAACTGGCCTGGCTGATTTAGGCTACAGGTATGTTAATATAGGTAAGTTCTATAAGAGATATTATTGATTTTTTAAATATATATTCATATGCTACTTTTTTAAAAATTTTAATTTATCTATCCTAACAGATGACTGCTGGTCTTCACTATTGCGCAATTTAAAGGTTTGTTGCATCTCACTATTAATTACTCTTTTAACATCTCATTTTTCGGTGTGTCATGAAAAAATAAATAAATGAATTTGTACTACTGATGCTTCTTTTTGTTGCTTCTTTTGGTAATGGCATTTGGTTTGGGAGTTCAATCATTTTTCTAAATGTGGAATGTAATTTCTAGTTGAAAGAGGAAAGAAGGCTTCGGACTCTTCTTTGCTTATTGTGAATTGTTACATGTGGGATTCAAAAGTAGCTAAAACTTGTGTCACCATATCCCAATATCTAGCGAGGGTTGAATGTGTATGGTTGATTCATTCTTGTTTGATATCTTAGGTACTTGATTTAACAAATTTTTATTAATGATTGACCTTTATTGCCAATGTTTAGCTATTTGACATCTATCTAATTCAAAAAATAGGAGCAAATATGTTACATAGCGCTTGACTATTTTATCAGGGATTTTTGGATAATTAGGTGTAAACCCTAATCCTACCTTAGTTCATTTATTATGTGAACAAATTAGTGTTTTGAAAGGTGTTCTATTCATATGTTATATTCACATATAGCTTTCTAAATAAATTTTGTGCCAAATACACTAAATATTTGTTGTTTAATGTTTTCCTTGGGAAAAAGTTGGATATTGTATCCAAAAATACTAGTCTGCGTAGTTCATTTAGACATTATTATGATAATATCTCCGAATGCAGTCAAGTGATATATGTTGTTATATAATGCAGCATTAAATATTCTTCCAACTATGTAATGATTGCTGAGTGTTTTAATTTGTGGTTGCAATTTTGAACTATGTTTTTCATTGGGTGTATTTGTATCTATGCTAGTGTATAGTCTAGAAAATTTTATTTATTAGATATGTTATTTGCAACTATCACAAACTCACACTTGTGATATTTCTTTTTATTTTGGTATCTTTTTTAGGACTTGCATATCTCTGCTTGTGCATACTTTCATTCGCTTTGAGGAGGTAGCTTGTTTATGGTTCATAGAATTCATTTTTTACCAAACTTACAACAACAACAAGCCTTTATCCCACTATGTGGGGTCGCTACATGAATCCTTTTTCTCCATTGGAGCTTGTTAAAAGTTAAATTCTCATTTAAATCTAATAAAGAAAGGTCATTTCTAATATTTTCTAACCAAGTATTTTTAGGTTTACCTATACTTTTTTTAACATTAGTCAAATCTAATACATCTACTTTCCTAACCGGGTCATCGGAAGGCCGCCATTTTATGTGACCAAACCATCTAAAGCGACTCTCTAATCTTATCTTTCACTAGAGCTACTCCAACCTTTTCATTTATATCCTCATTTCGTATCATGTCTTTAAGAGTAAAGCCACTCATCCACCTGAGCATCCTCATCTTTGCTACACTTAACTTAATTTTATGCAATTTGAGATTCTTTTTTACCAAACTTATGAAGGATTTAATTTACAAATTTTGATGATTCAATCCCTTGATAAAAAGGATCTTTATGATTTTTGTAAGTTAACCCTCTTCATACTACTTTTCATTAGCATGCATTTGTAAGTCATCATCATCATTAGACTTCTCCCAACTACTAGTATAAATGCACGTGCACATGGTGCACGTTAATAAAAACTAAAAAATAATATTTATATAATATGATTGCATGTGAACCAAGTGCATGTGAATAAAATTTAAAATTTTATTTAATTTCTATTTTATTAATTTTTTATAAATTAATAAAGTTATCATTATAATTAATTTTAATAAAGATCATATTATTGAATAACTTGAAAATTTTTCTTAAAATTTTAGTTGATACGTTATTTTAGGATATTTTTAGATGTTAAAAAGTATACTATCATATTATGAAAATTATGATTGATCATCCATGCCAATTTCTAAACGCGAAAAGCATTTTAATCCTTAAGAGTTTAGGCAACTAAAACAAGAAAAAAGAAGAAAAAAAAATTAAAACAAGAAATTAATCAAAGTGAGATAAATGTCCACTCTATCTCTGAATAAAAAATTCAAAATATAAATTGATTATCAAACAAGAAGTAAATTTGAATAATTAAAAAGATCGATATGCAAAACAATTAAGATATTTTTAAACTACACAGCTCCAGCCACTTGTAGATTGATTTTCACATCAATGATATAATCAAAATATAAATGTAACCTCATTTACATTAATTATAGTTTAGGAATGCATAATCAATTGTCGAACCCATAAGAAAGTTAAGTTCAAGAAGCGCGCATTGCCATTATCATCCTATTTTATTTGCATTTCCTATTTATATTTTAAAATATTCGTATGTCCTATTACAAACATACATCAAGCAAGCTCAGTACCCTCTTATAATAACCAATTATAGCATAAAATGATTTAAACAAACAATTTTTTGAAATTCAAATCCGTGGTATGTAATAAGGAAAGAGGTAAATTAAGTGACAATGATTTAACTTTTATTGATCAAAGAGATGAAGAAAATATGAAAATTAGGATGATTAATTAGTAAAGTAAAATATCAAGAGAAATTAATTAGTATTCAACAACTAAGACACTAAAAGGAAATAATTTTTTTATATAGGTCAAATGGAAATAAGTTCATAATAAAATATTATATGGATCAATTGATAGAGTCAGGTCATTAAAAATACATAATACTTAAATATTAATGATTCCATCAATTTATCTTCACATCAAATATCTTTCAATTTGAATCAACAAAATTTATCAACGAAACCTTTAAATAAAAATATATGGTCCATCATTTATTGGAATTATCATTTGTTGTTTTGGATGACAATACTATTACTCAATTAAAAGAAATGAACAACATAAGCACTTATTTTTGTTTTATCCATCAATTATTTGCATTTAATTTTTTTTTGTTAATACATTCATCTACATTGACTGACAAATAACTTAATAAAAAAAGTTTTGTTAAAAAGGAAATATGTTTTGAATTGAATTTAAAATGTTACATATTTTCAAAAACTGAATCTCATATGATAAAATTCTATCATTCTTGATAAATAACAAAACAATAAAATATTAATAAATAAAACAATAAAGCTATAGATTAAAAAAAAAACAAATCTACATGAAGAAAATTGCAAAAATAACATGAAATAAAATTAAGTTTCAAAATAAAAAAAAATAAACTTTTATATTATCTTATTATCTTTTAACCATCGTCTTCATATAAAAGTCTTTAAGCTGAAATAACAAAGAAGCATAATTTTTGTGAACTACAAACAATAGAAACTTCAATACAATCTCATCAAATAAATATTATAAATAGATCCTGCCAATTGTACAAAACTTAAGACTCCACAACATACATCCATGATTGTTCTCAATCTTGCATCATTGTTTATTAACATTATTTGGGAACTTCAACTTCCATCAAATAAACTAAGTAAAATTAGTCGTTCATTTTATTGTTCAACAAAAAATAATATGCTTTGAAAGAGATTGCAATGGATGATGAATTTCTTAAGATTTAGCAGTTCTATAGACAAATAAATAAATAATATTTGAGATAAATGAATCACTAAATATTAAAACAAAGCAGAAGAAACCAGCACAAAGACTTTCTAGGAATTAATTTAATCTCAAAAGCATAAATAGGCAGAAGAAGAAATCAACTTACATTTGCAATTGAGGCTTTATATTTGTCACCTCTGTGATGAAAATGAGTGCTATCACAGGGAAAATGTATCTTATGACCATTCACAACCATCAAGTTCTGATCAAACTTCTCATGTGCAAGGTGAGTGTGAGGTATGCTTGCTTCCCAAACTTCATCTATATTAATGTTATTGACCACTTAATTGGAATCTAACGCAAGTAGAGAACAGTACCAAGAGCTAACACTTCTCCATATATGACTTTTTTGATTTTGAAGATACAAATATAATCAAATCATAAGAAAAAAGTTCCCTCAAAATGAAGGAAATCACAAGAAAATAGAATGGAAGGAGTCATCTAAAATATGCAACCAAAGAGTAGGAAGCCTCATAGATTTTATGTACAATAATTAGAAGATAAAACTTTATAGTCATTAAGATATGAAATTAAAATATCAAAATAAAATGATAAGCTACAATGTCAAGTGAATTCAACTAAAACAAAAAAAGAAACAAATGTGTTATATCAAATAAGACAAAGTATTTAGCATCAAATTAAACATTGAGTTCACGTGAATAAAAATAAAAATAAACATTATAATTTATAGTACTATATTTATTTATTTATATGAATAAATAAATTTATCAATAAAAATATTTGTAATAATGATCATATTAATAAAAAATTAGAATTATATAAAATTATATTTAACAAAAAATATATATTTTTATAGTTTAGTAAGAAACTAAAATCTTTGATATCTTTGATCAGAATTAAAATTGGTTATTTTTAGCCAATAGTTTATCATCATTAATTTTTGAACAACTTTTAATCCTATTTTTCAAATAAAAACATTCTTACTAAAGGAATTCTAACACTTACAATTTTCACATTAACTTTGAACTAAATAATTCAAATGAAATAGACAATAAAATATTTGTATGTGCACTTAATAAAATTTAAAAAATCACATTTCTATCTCTATTACTATATCTTTTTAAGTGCAGTTGATCACATCTGTACATGCACTTAATCACATTTCTATCTCTATTATTATATCTAAAGATGTTTGATTTATCACATAAGCTCTTAAAGACGACTTAATTGAGTATTTTAAAAATAATCATAGAGGTTAAGAGATCATTTCATATCTGTGCAAGTATTTCAAAATCATGTAATTAAATTTATTAAAAATAATTTGAAGATGCCCAATCTTGAGTGATTGAATTTGTATTATCATAATAACAATGATAATACAATTAATTTATGTTTACTTCTTTTTCGTCAAAATATTAAGGAAAAATCCTTCTCATCAAAATAAAAGGAAACGATATGGGAGAAAGCCAATTATAGAGACAATAAAACAATTATCTAAGCACGCATTAATTGAGTGTTTTTTAATAAGAATATATAACCTGTAAAACTTACCGCAGGCAGGATGCTTGGAAGTTCTAAAATGAATTTGTTTCTTCCAACCTTAGGAGGATAGAAGTTGAAGAGAAGCAACGGCGATTTGGTAGTCAAGGGCCCAAAACTCTTCTTCATGTGAAATAGGTGAACGAAGAGGTAAAGGATATGAAGAGACTTGAAATCATGGGGATCTCTCATCGTGACTTCCGATCGATCAAATAGGAACAACATAGGAAGAAGTTTCCTCTACCCTCCCAAAACTCTTCTTCACACGAAGTAGGGAGACGAATACGCCTAAAAGAGGGAGATCATTTCATATCTGTGCAAGTATTTCAAAATCATGTAATTAAATTTATTAAAAATAATTTGAAGATGCCCAATCTTGAGTGATTGAATTTGTATTATCATAATAACAATGATAATACAATTAATTTATGTTTACTTCTTTTTCGTCAAAATATTAAGGAAAAATCCTTCTCATCAAAATAAAAGGAAACGATATGGGAGAAAGCCAATTATAGAGACAATAAAACAATTATCTAAGCACGCATTAATTGAGTGTTTTTTAATAAGAATATATAACCTGTAAAACTTACCGCAGGCAGGATGCTTGGAAGTTCTAAAATGAATTTGTTTCTTCCAACCTTAGGAGGATAGAAGTTGAAGAGAAGCAACGGCGATTTGGTAGTCAAGGGCCCAAAACTCTTCTTCATGTGAAATAGGTGAACGAAGAGGTAAAGGATATGAAGAGACTTGAAATCATGGGGATCTCTCATCGTGACTTCCGATCGATCAAATAGGAACAACATAGGAAGAAGTTTCCTCTACCCTCCCAAAACTCTTCTTCACACGAAGTAGGGAGACGAATACGCCTAAAAGAGGGTGTGAATAGATTTGAAGATGAGCTAGAGCTTCTGTCGTAACTTCCCATCCGACAGGAGGAGAAGAAGGCGATTAAACTTTTTAGCGATTTCACTTATCTCGGTGAAGAAGAGGAAGCGAAGATATAAAAAGAGGTGAGCGGAATGGAATGCAAAGAGGCGCAAAAACGGATGGAGCAGATTAAATTAATAATATAGTTTCAAATAATTTGGTAGCGGAATGAAACGGCGATTTGATAGCCAAGGCACAAATATAGGCGGTTTCCTTCATCTTCCAAAACATGAAATGCGAGATACTTAGTGCAAACGTTTTGGAAGTTCAAGAGAACGAAGGTGGTAATTAATTAATTAATGAAATTTAAGGCTTTTTCAGTTATGCATTTAAAGTCTTCAATGAAATACATTTAATATGAAACTCAAGCCTCTTTTGGAGGAAATTAAAAATAAAGAATATGAAGAGTTTTGGAAGTTCAAGAGAACGAAGTTGGTAATTAATTAATTAATGAAATTTAAGGCTTTTTCAGTTATGCATTTAAAGTCTTCAATGAAATACATTTAATATGAAACTCAAGCCTCTTTTGGAGGAAATTAAAAATAAAGAATATGAAGAGTTATAAATGAATGGTGTAGATTTAATTTTATGTTTATAAATGAACGATCAAGATTTACTATGGGTGAAGTCCCAAGCCACTTTTATCGATTTGATAGCCAAGGCACAAATATAGGCGGTTTCCTTCATCTTCCAAAACATGAAATGCGAGATACTTAGTGCAAACGTTTTGGAAGTTCAAGAGAATGAAGGTGGTAATTAATTAATTAATGAAATTTAAGGCTTTTTCAGTTATGCATTTAAAGTCTTCAATGAAATACATTTAATATGAAACTTAAGCCTCTTTTGGAGGAAATTAAAAATAAAGAATATGAAGAGTTTTGGAAGTTCAAGAGAACGAAGGTGGTAATTAATTAATTAATGAAATTTAAGGCTTTTTCAGTTATGCATTTAAAGTCTTCAATGAAATACATTTAATATGAAACTCAAGCCTCTTTTGTAGGAAATTAAAAATAAAGAATATGAAGAGTTATAAATGAATGGTGTAGATTTAATTTTATGTTTATAAATGAACGATCAAGATTTACTATGGGTGAAGTCCCAAGCCACTTTTATATAGTAGTATAGATTTGAAATTCCTCAATTCATTTGACATTATTCTTTTGTAAATTTAATTTATTGTACAGGGTGAGCTTGTACCTGATAAAAAGGCTTTTCCTTCTGGCATTAAAGCCCTTGCAGACTATGTACATGAAAAAGGCCTCAAGCTTGGTATTTACTCTGATGCTGGGTAAGGCCTCAGACTTGACATTTTTCTTCAGCATTAAAGCACTTGCAGATCATATACATGTGTAGTGCACCTGCTATAGCATTATCATGGCTAACCTAATTATTTACAAAGAGCATTAAGGAGGAAAAAAAGGAAAACTGTCGATTAATGATGTAGCTCTATTAAAGTTTTTTAGCTAATACTCATTTTAAGAGGTTAATCTGTATAACTGAACCTATCTGACATTCTAGGATGTGCTTGAAAATTCAGGGCTTTTACATGTCAAGTTCGACCTGGCTCTCTCTTCCATGAGGAAGACGATGCAAAGATTTTTGCTTCTTGGGTAAGATTTGTGATTCTTGATGCCAAATAATTAAAACTTATGCAGAAATGTTATAAGTTTTTTCACTCATTTTTTTCCTCTTTCTACCTGATAAATGTTTCATTTTATATCTTTTTATTTTTTATAGGGTATTGACTACTTAAAATATGATAATTGTTTCAATTTGGGGATCAAACCTGAGAAACGGTGCTATCTCATCTTAATGCTTCAATATTAATGCAATTTTGATCTTCAATTCTAATTTTTATTGGCCATCAATTTCAGTTATCCTCCCATGCGTGATGCCTTAAACGCAACTAAACGGGTTATTTTCTATTCCATTTGTGAATGGTAATAATTTTTTCTTATAATTCTGCATGTCAACTTTCTATGATGGCGTAGAAGTATTTACTCTACTTTTGCTCGTAGGGGAGAAGATGATCCAGCCTTATGGGCTGGCAAGGTTGGTAATAGTTGGAGGACAACAGATGACATAACTGATACATGGGATAGGTGAGGATTTTTCTCTTTATCTTATTCGTTATGAATGATGTTCATTTGTATGAGATTTTAATTGTGAATTCTTACATGTTTAGTATGACTGCCATTGCTGAC
Source organism: Dendrobium huoshanense (assembly GCA_016618105.1). Taxonomy (NCBI): domain Eukaryota; kingdom Viridiplantae; phylum Streptophyta; class Magnoliopsida; order Asparagales; family Orchidaceae; genus Dendrobium; species Dendrobium huoshanense. The sequence continues at coordinate 20,722,926 of CM028347.1, forward strand.
ATCAATGACAAATGGGCATCATATGCCGGGCCAGGTGGATGGAATGGTAAGCTAGTGCTCTTAAATTGTTTATGAACTCTTTGCGATCATGATTATTTGTTGTTATTATGTGATTTTAATGAATGATATTTTTCTTGTCAGACCCTGATATGCTAGAAGTTGGTAATGATGGCATGAACTATTCAGAGTATCGATCTCATTTCAGTATCTGGGCTTTGATGAAGGTGCTTGTTTATTTGGGAAAAAATTATGTCAGGACCTTTTCATGCAAAATTTGTATCAGGATGGGTTTGATGAGTGACATCTATTCGTTAGTTAAAAAAAAAACTTAAAAACTTGTTACGAGAGTAGAAGGTAGAATGTAATTTATAAACATTTGAACTAAAGAACTAAAGAAAATTCAAGACGTCTATTAAAAAAACAAACGGACAATTTTATTCTTTCACTTTTTTTAACGAAAATATCTTCTTCATTTCTTACTGTGGAGCACATGTTATTTATCCACCCATACTAATTCCATTTTTGCATAAGAATATCCTGATACATACATATGTATATATATATATTTATCTCGTTATAGTGCATCTGATACTGCTATGTTTTCACTTGTCATGATCTGAACATAATTGGTTTATTCTTGTACACGTTGATATGCCCTATTGCATGCACTTCATGACATGGGACCATACCCTCACTTCATGAATGTGGAGGTATTCATGTAAGCCCCTCCTATGGTGTTATTCTGGCTGGCCTTCTCCCTCTAATATTTCTCCTTCACCCTTTATGCTAGCTCCATTGTCTCCTTCGGACATCTAGGCCTCAACACCTTAAGCTCTGCTCGTATGTCTTCCTTAAGGCCTTTCATGAAATTTTCTTCCAACTCTTCCGTAGAAATTGCCCTTAGTATTCCTGACAGTAATTCAAATATCTCCAGATACTCCATTATGGTCCCCTCTTGTATTATGGCATAAAATTGTTTGTGGAGGTCTCCTTCCCTCGAATGGCTCGGAAACATTCTATTAAGAAATCCTTGAATTCTACCCATGAATAGATAGGATATATGGCCTCCCTCCACTAAAACCAAGCTAGGGACTTTCCCTCCAAGTATAGAACTGTTGCCATGATTTCTCCCCTTCTGTCAGTCCATTAATAGCAAAGCAGCGCTCTATTCGATACACCAAACCCGGAGCTCTTCTCCTTTAAAGACTGGTATTTTTAACTTCCTGGATTTGGCCTCCATACTCCAATAGTTTCTTCCTCCATTAGTTCCACCCATGAAGTGATGGTATGACTCTCTCCCTTCCTCCTTTGGCTAATTTGGATCCCATAATTCTGCCCATGGTTTAAAATTGCGCAATATAAGGCTCGCCTTGAGGCCCGCCTTTGCGCAATTCCAATAAAAAACGCCTCGATGCTTACGCCTCGAATTTTTTTATGAGGCTTGCGCCTCAACTTGGTTGAGGCCCGCCTCGCCTCACTAGCATGAGGCTTACGCATCACGCTATAGATATTAAAACTTACATAAATCTTGAAGTAAATGCCCGACATTGGACTCTATAGGAGAGGAGGAATGGGAGATAGCAGTTCATCATAATGATGATTTAAATGAAGAACCCCTTAGTGATGACAGTATTGATGACTTATGAGTTATTATGTGATATGTCATTGCTATTTATTTTTGGAAATTTGAATTATGTGTTAATGAAAAGAATACTGGGATTTGGGAAAGATAGAATTTTGAGTTGAACTATATTTCATGTTGTCTTATTATTGGGATATTTTGATTTCACTTCATATCTTATTCTTTTTTATGTTTTATATTATTCACTCATTAGTATATAAAAAATTTATCATTTTATGTTTACGCAATCTTTTGATTTTGAGGCTTACGCCTCAAAACGCCTTGAGGCTTACGCTTCGCCTCACGAATGAAAAACGCCTCAATACCCGAATACGCAATTTTAAACATTGGTTCTGCCAAGCCATCGCTTCCATCGACCCATCATCCCTCCTCCCATTGGAGCCCTTCGGGATGATTCTTGATGAAAAACCATCTCTAGTTCATCATTGTCTTCCTGAAGTCTCTTTCCTTTTGGATTATCCCTTGGACTAGCCAGTGAAGCCTTTGAGTCATCATGCCTTCTATGTTCTCAAATTGGTCTTCCATTTAGGTTTCCATAGACGACAGCCTTCCTTTCATTCCGGCATATTTTTCCTTCATTGCGGCCTTGAATTGTTCTCTCCTTCCAATGCCTCCATCTTTTTTGCTACCATTCACGGATCTAGGTTTCAAACCGCAAAAAACAAAAACAAAAAACAGCGATGAATGGCCTTCAATCAGCAAAGAGAAGGAATTATGCAGCCAATTTCAGCGAGGGCAAAGGCTCTGATAGCAATTTGATATGCCTGGAATGTGAAATCAGTGAAGAACACAATAAAAATTGCAGGACATTGAAAGTCGATGGATGATTCTTGTATTAATTCTTCAACAACAAAACAAGATACAATAATCTACATTTAGAGAGGTAGGTTGCCTCTCCCACTCAATGTAGACGTCACTAGGAAACCCTCAAAGAAAGAGAAGTACAACTGAAAATCAAATCGCATAATAATCAAAACAAACCCTAGAATCAACTATAAATAGGCTATCCAATTTCCCCCAAAAACTGAATTCTTTCATTACAAAACTCCCTCTCAAATTTGAATTCAATTAGGAAATAATTCATTTTTACTCTTAATTCCTCTCATAATATAATGAATTAAAAGCTTGCTGGCCCCACAAGAAGAGCCAAATCCAGCTATTTGGCCGCCCCTCCTTGGTCTGCCTCCTCACTTTCTGAACCCAGCTGGACGGGCCGGTCCAGCTTCCGGCAGGCCGCAACCATAACAGGCTGTGAATTTGGAAACTTTATTTTATGGAATATATTTTCAACTTTGATTTCTTGAGAAAGTTATGGCAAACTTATCTATTGTTTTTGTTTTTTTTTTTTTCAAACTTTGCCTTATCAAGGACCTATTCTTTTATAGGCTCCTCTTTTGATTGGCTGTGATGTAAGAAATATGAGTGCTGAAACATTGGAAATCTTGAGTAATAAGGAGGTCATTGCGGTGAATCAAGGTAGATCTTTAACTTTCTAGTCTTAATTTGTAAAATTTCTTTATTAACAAAATTTGTATCGTCCATATTTGTCTTTGAAATGATCTTGCTTGTCTAGCTAGATCTCCAATCTATTTATTTATTTTTTTCACGTCACATTATGGACTTGAGCATTCTTATATGGTTCATGGGAGGATAAATGACTAAGTTTTTTACCTCTAATTTTTTACTAAATTCATGTGAAAATGCAGATTAAATTCTGCTGATTACAGCATATTTAGTTCTCAGATAATTTCTGAATTTTCTATAGATCCTCTTGGCGTTCAAGGGAGAAAGGTCTCAGTTACAGGCAATAATAACTGCAGTCAGGTTTGGATTGATTTTAAAACCTTATTATTGTTCAATTCTATATATCAAATGATTAAATTTCAGGTTTGGGCTGGACCGCTATCGGGTGAGCGCACGGTTGTAGCATTGTGGAATCGATGTTCAGATGCTGCCAAAATCACTGCCAAATGGGAAATTCTTGGTCTCGAGACATCCACCAGCTTCTCTGTAAGAGATCTATGGAAGGTACTTTTCATTATCTTAAAACAAATTTTATGAATATTTAAAAAAAAAATAACATTGAGTAGCTCATGACGGGAAATTAGTCTGTGCGGATTCCGGACGTAGGGAATCGTCCGGATTACTGAGTATTTGTTGTTTATTTACAACCTATTTGTAGATTCGCAGTAAATACTAAGCAAATTCTCAGTTGTGAGTATTTGTTGAGTATTTGATGAGTATTTACTGTATTTTGCTGATTTGTTGCGTATTTGTTGCTTATCTACTGTGTAATACGTAATAAATAACAACAAATACTAAACAATCCATACGATGCTCTACTTCTGGAGTCTGCAAAGAATAATTTCTCCCACTCTAATATCTTTCTGCAGATTAATTACAACAAATGAAAAACCATAGAATATAATTTGATATTTTATGTGCTGAAACCCTTAGGCCAAGTAACCTTTAGATTGCAGACTTGCAGTCTGGGAGAAGGAACTCTTCCTAGAATGTCATATTGTTATGTTGATATGTATGGTCATCATCTCGTACAGCTTGATATAGAAAACTTACTTTTATTTTTTGGGAATTTGCATACATATTATATAATTCGTATTTACTTATATTCTTTATATTTATTTATTTCCTCTAATTTTTAAATAATATCCAAATATATGCATGAAATTTATATTTAAGTCTAGATAAATTAATATTAGGATTATTTATCTGTGCTTCAAAATTTGTGTTGCATTAATAAATATAAATATTTAATTGTTAGATATACAAATATACAAAAATTGTGGTATATATGTAAATTCCCCTTAACTTTTTATTGAGGTGATTTTTAAGGATTCTTTGGCTCTCATCTATTATATAATATCATTGATGTCTTTAAATTAAAATCTCAAAAATGACATCTAAATTTCAGCCAAATCTACTAACAGTCAAATTAAATTATCACAAAAAAATATTAAAATCATATTTTGTTTTCATCATGGTTTTGAAAACCAGATTGGACTGGCCGGTTCGACTAGTTCAACCGTGAACCGGTCCTCTTAAAAAACCTATATAGCATCAAACCGGTGAAAACCGGTTTGAACCGCCGGTTGAACCAGACAACCGTTGAACCCGGTGAACCGCCTGGTTCAATTAATATTAACAATATATTTAAATAATTTAATTTAATTTAATATAAAATATTTTTTTACGCCATCCGGTTCGACCCCGATTCGACCCCGATTCGACCCCGGTTCGACCCGATCAAACCGGTCGAACGATAAACCTCTCCTTCTTCCGGTTTGTTATCCGGTCCAGTTTTCAAAACATTGGTTATCATAGATAACAAATACATATTTGTTTTTATTGCAGCACGAGACTGTAGCGGATAATGTTTTTGGAAGCCTCGCAGCTTCAGTTGAACCTCACGACTGCAAGATGTATATTCTAAGCCCTGCTGTTTCTCGCACTTCTTATTAATGATGCTGTTCTGTAGAAGCATAATATTATCATGAACATAAATCTTACCAACTGTGATGCTCCACATAAGCATATTATTATCATGAAAATATTTCATTTTTCATGATTTAACTGTTTTTTTTTTCTAATCTTAAAAGCTGAGATCTGATATTTGGATTGCCATTACTTCTAAATAAGGTGAGGAACATTTGTTTAGAATGGTTTTCTTAATGCTTCGTAGAGCTTCTTTTAGGTAAAAAATATCTTAAAAGCAGGAAGAAAAGGCGATCAAAGTTGTCCCAAACGAAGCCTTAGTTAGCATATTAACTGGTTGTCAATGCTTAACAAGTGTTATGAGAAGTAATGTGATATTCAATCTTAGGAAAAAATTGATTGAAAGGAAAGCTGATCGGCGCAATAAACTCGAATAACTTCATTTTCAGATATTATTTTGGATGTATTTTCCATTTTCCTTTACATAAGTTTTAGAAAGAACAGGCACAAGTAGAACAAAATGATCGACTCACAGCCCATGTTGGAATTGAATATCAGAGTACAGAGTTTATTTACTGAACAGAAGACTGCTAATAATAAGATACAGCAAAGTTCAAATACTTAATGAAATATTTAGTTCAAAGAGCTCGACTGATTTACACGAGTCAACCATATAGTCAATCTCAAGGGAATAATCATTAATATACAGTTTCATAATTTAACCCTCTGTATATATTAAGCAGAACAAAAACGATTATAAGAATGTGGCTCCCAGGTTCCAACTTTGTAGGAACCAGCCAAAGAATTGTGTACTCCTGGAAAAAGATCTTGCAAAAATTGGGAAGAGCTCAGGCATTTAGATCTTTGTTTGAGCTCCAAGATGGAACTTTGGGAAGGAGACCATCAGTGGCTAAACTTGTTCCATTTTCAACACCAAGTAAAGGAGCAACCTCGCTTTCCTTTGCCTTTAAGAAGCAACAGAGATAAGAAAGGAGTGTTAGAAACTAGAAAAAGAGAATTGAATTTTATTTTGATTTTGATTTAGGCTTTGTTTGCTAAATCAAAGTAAAGTTATTTGTTACTTTATTTTGAATGTTATAAAGTAACAAATTGACATACATATGAAACAAAAGCTATACAAGACAAAAAGTAACAAGCGATAAATTGCACGAAATAGAATTGAAATTAAAATATTACAATAGCAAAATTATATAAAATATAAGAATTACATAAAAGTATCAAATAACATAAACTTCATCTTCATATTCCTTCTTTTTTAGCACTCTATTTATCCACATTTAATTCCTAAAGAAAGCTGAAATAGCTGTCAACAACTCAAAAATCATCTGCACTAATGCACTATCCTCACTAAAAGGATCTTTATTTGAGTCGTTGTCATAACTAATTGGCCTCTCCCCTACGTCATCCTGTGGAATCTAAAGCCTCTCAATCTACTTCTTTATCATTTATTTAAGTTATCTTCCTCTTTCATAAATATTTGTCATCAACATAAAGATGATAATAATACTCTAAAAATTTTAGAAGAGGTGGTGGTGTGCAACTTTAAGTGATCCCAAGCGGCAGCTACCACATCATGGTTGCGGCAAAGGCAATAGGTTGGAGGTCAAGGCAGTTGAGAGGAAGTTGTTGCGGCTCGGGTGTACATGAAGGTGTGATTTGTTCGGGACTTCAGTTCGCTATTTAGGTAAATTTTAATTTTATATATATATAAGATGAGGTGTATACTTGATGTCAGCGAGGCGAGACACGTCTCAAGGTGGGCCTCAGCCAACCTTATAAAAAAGCTTGAAACATAAGCCTCTATATATTTTTCCCTGTAATTACACTAAAGCGAGCCTCATATTACGCAATTTTAGACAATGTCCGAAATATCTAATGTTTTTCTAGGAATGTGGTTGGAGCTCGTGCCTAGCAATTATGGTTCTTTAATTGTTACTATGGTTTCTTTTGGAAGTTACTGCTTTGAGATTTATTAGGATTCAATTTTGGTGTTTAGAAGTAGATATTTGAGGCATGTAAGAAAAAAAATTTGTATGAATATTTTTTTGGTTTGTAGGATGAGCAAATTCATTCTTTCAAAATTCAACTCCTTGACAAGACTGAGGCTTAAAATTCTAGCATTAGCTATGTCATAGAGAAGTATGAGGCTTGGTTTCATTGTGATTTCTTTTCTTCTCTTCCCTGATTCCGCATTTTTCTTCTAATTATTATTTTTGTCATTAGTTGAAAGTATGATTTGTGTTTCATCGAATTTAATATAATATTAATTTCTAAAGTATGATTGAGTTTTCTCAAATTTAGTATAATATGATTTTTTTTTGGTATAGTATGAAGGCTTCAATATTGTGCACTACTTTCGTGACCGTTGCCATTAACTTAGTCAAAATCATAAATTTTCCTCGAAGTTGGATTTCATCACTCTAGATTTCATCAAAGGTGGCAATTAATAATCCAAGAATAATAGTTTGCCCTATAAAATTTTACTGTTCTTTATGTTATTTGGTTTACATGTTAGATCTGTAGCAGAAACTGTAGGAGTTAATCCTCTATATTAATTGCCATTATAATATTCCAGGGAATAATAAAAAAAAATACTAATAAGGAACGAGTTGGTAGTAGTGATTAAGCTCTATAAATGTTAAGCATGAACATTGGCAAAAGTTATGCTATAAGTTCAAAGCAATTCTTTCTGAAGTTAAAAAAAAAAAAAAAGCATGTAAGGGCTTTGTGCCCATTGGCAGGAGAGGAGGAACGTTCATACACTATGGCCCCTACAAAAAATTCAATGCTTTGTAGGAAAGCTGATGTAGGACTACAATGCATAAAGTAACTTGATAAGAACTTGCATGACTTATTGATTGGAATAATAATGATTAGAACTATTAGAAAATAAGAACGACAAAATAAAACGTAAGAGCGGTCACTTCCGTTTAGACTAGGTTGCACAATAAGAGCTTTGAATTATCAAAATAACATAAAAAATCAACAACATGCAAATATAATAGCTTTCAACGGAAATTCCTAATCTAACAAAAAGATTAGAAATAAATGAAGTGCACTCAATCCCTATGTTTACTAAGCTCGACATAGTTAGGCGAACATGATCTTCATGAATTAAATCAAATCACAAGAAAGAGGGTTAGACTAAGGAAATACAAGATGAGGAAGATTGGAAGACCTTCGTCAAGGCTCGGATTTAATCCTCCACTGTACGGTACCAAGTTGCTCCTCTATGGCTTTGACGAGAGTATCTAGAATGCGCTCCACGTATTCCTCGACGGTGTTGTCAATGCGAGGGTTGACGTCGAAAAAGGTCGAATGCAGGATGCAAATAAACCCTTGTTCATCGTAAGTGAGACCGTAATCAAGATCCAGATCGGCCATGCATCGAACTTTTGGCGTTGAGGTGAGTGAGGAATACTCTCTTGGATGCCCTTATTGTTTGCCCTTTGCAAGAGAGGGATTTCTCTCAAAAATCCAAGTAAGAGGAGACAAAAGGGAGTGGCCGGTCCAGAGGAGATGGTTTGGGAAAATTAACTTCAAGTTTTGAAAGAAATTGGAGTGGAGGGAAGAGGTGCCAATCAATCCTCTAATTAACCCTCATGCATGGAATTAATTAAGAGGAGAGAGAAAGGTAGGGGCGGCGGCATGCATGAGAGGGGCTTTAAATTATTTCCAATAAGAGATATTCCTCTTTGGAAATAATTAATTAGGTGGACTTATGAAATCTCGGCCAAAGGAGGGATGTGGAGAATTTTGAAAACCTTTCCAAGAGAGGAGATGGGGCTTTAGGAAATAAATCCCCAAATCTCTCCTAATGGGGCCGGCGGCTATGGGGCCTAATTGGGCTTAATAATGAGGGGAATTAAAGCTTCTTAATTTGGTTTTAGGAATTAGGGAAGGTTTTAATTAAATCCAATTTGAATTTGAAATTCAAATAGATTTAATTTAAGAACTTTCCTAAAATAGATTTCCCAATTAGGAAAGAAATTTTCAATTTCAAATTAAATTGAAATTTGAAAACAAACCTTCCCGAATTAAGGGGGGATCATTTATGGAAGGTGCACAAGGTGGGGATTTGGGGCTAGGACCGGTGGGTGGTGGGGGTGTTTGAGGAGTTTCTGCGAGTGAGGGGAAGGGGGGTTTCGGTAAGGATGGAGGCTTGTGCGTGGGTGGGAAAGGGGGAGATAGGGTCGGCGGTGGAGGTTTGAGGATGAAGGTAAAAGATAGATAATAAAACCACGAGCCCAACTCGTCTAGGTTAATGGGTGATGCGCAATTATCCCTCTCCTAGGGATCTCACTCCAATCTCTTAAGTTCTCATGAGGACTCAAACAAAGAGAAGGAAAATTTGCAATCAATCATTCATTAACTTGAATAGAAGAACAATAAGGGCTATACATAGCCTCGTACAAAAACTTAAAAATATAAAAGGACGACAATGCCCCCTAGGGCTTACATACGATCTCCCTTAATAAAAGGGTAAAACGGGAAAGCAAGAAACACATAAATAATAAAACTGCATAACATAATAAAGAAAAACAAATACATGAAATGACTCAAAAATACAAAGACTTGATCGTGGCCGTAGATCGACGGCCACGCCTCTGATACACTCTCCATGCTCTGATATCCCCATCAAAAGCATTTTCTAGAGGTGTTTAGAATCAAGGTAGTCCCAGTCATACTATTTTTAGATTCATGCACATCCCATGCAAGACAAGGCAACAATATAGATTTTCATATATTTTGTCAAGCACACACACTAAGTAGTACAAAACTAGCTTCATAATAATCAACTCATAATCTAGCAAAGCTCTAGAGCTTCCACAATAAGTTTTGATGTAACAATAGGAGTTAAATTTCAGACAAATTATATATATTTCTATTTTTATAATTAAATAATGGACCATAAAAAATTAGTTGAGAGTAAGCTGCAATTTAATTATAAAAAATGGATCTAATACAATGTTGGTCAAACCCATTTTAAACTAAAAAATTTAAGCATACGATTGAGGGCCAACTACTTAGTATTTTAATATTAACATATTTTTAACTATTTGATGTGAGACTAAACTCAATATTCTCATGTGTCTTAAGTCTTAACAATCCCTCATTTATGTGCAAACTTTATAAATTAAGATAAATTATTATGTGCGGATGTCGAACGCCATCCGGAGACCAATCAGAATGTGTCATGTCACCCATTTGCTTGATACCGTGGCTCGGTACGGCTCGATACCACTGACGTGGCGTATTCTGGTTGGTCTCCAGACGACGTTCTACATCCGGTCTCTGCACAAAATAATTTCTCCTACATTATTCCCATCAAATACAAATTTCTTTAGCACCATCCAGTATCATGGACCAAGAGCTCACTAAATCACGAGAATTTATGGTAGAAGTCATCTGATCTTAAACTTTGCTAAACCATGGCAAAGGAGACCAAGGCTCTTGCAACTACAACTTGCATGAATCACTTGATTGCAATGAAACTATTAGCTTTGATACCACTTACTGGGGAGTAAATAAAGACCACCTAAGTTAGACTAAATACCTTGATAGTCAAACCCATTGTCAACTTAAAAGCTTAAACCAGTGATTCATGATCAACCATTTAATATTTCAACACTAACATACTTTTTAACTATCCTTAATGGGATGAAACACAAACTCTTATATGCCTTAACAATTTCTCCCTCATATGAGAAATCTTCCCCTCAAATGAAAATGTATTAATGCCATCAAATATCATGCACCAAGAACCTACTCAACCGAATGGTATAGTTGTGTGAGCTAACATATCTTACACCTTGCTCAACCATTGGTATCATAAGCTATAAGAACTACTCAATCAAAGTTAAACCAATGACTTTATATCCCTTTGCTATGAAGTGTGAATCAAAAGAGCGCTAAAGTTGGATATAATATATCAATGGTCAAATCCATTTTTAATCAAAAAGCTTAAGCCTATGGGTGAGGGTCAACTAATTGAAATTTTCAAATCAATATATTTTTTAACTATCAGATGTAAGATTAAATTTAATACTTTCACATGTGTTAACATTAGAAAATGCTCTAGCACCAATAGAAAAAACTTCTAAGCTTTCTAAAGAATCTCCTTTATCATTAACAGACTAGCCACTATTAACTTTTTCAAATGTATGTTGTTTGAGTGTGTAGACTAAAAAAATAAAGTTGGGCTCGATATACTAGCAATCAAATATATTTTAAATGTAAAAACTTACTGTTTGTTGGGCAGGACCAACCACTTGATATTTCTACATTAACTTACCAACCATCCAATGTAAAAGTGATAGGAAGTGGATGTAGAAATTTTCAAATCCTTTGGCTGAAATGCAATTTCAACAAAACCAGAAAACAAACCCAAGAAATATAGAGAGAAAAACACATAAATATTCTTTTTATTACAAGATAGATGAAGAAAAACAACAAGATACAATGGATCATCAATTTGAGAGGAAGATACAACTCTCCCAAATCCCTAGCCAACGGCCAGAGTCCACTCAACCTAAGAAACCCTAACTTCAACAAATACAAGCATGACCCTAACCCTAGAAAAATAAACTACTTAGAGCATACACTAATATAGTAATTCCCAAAACAGTCATCCCAATCTGAAATTATCTCCTACCCGCTCCCTCCTTTGCATTACTCCTTATGCCCCACCCCAAGGCGGAAGAATTGCCAGGCAGAACGTCAGCATGTTTCATTCTGGCCTAGTCACGAGTCTTGGACTGTCTAGGGGGGATAGGCCCCTCTTTTGACTGATCCAGGAGGGACCGGTCTATCAATACCCCCCTCCCAAAAACTCACATTGTCCGTAAGGTGGAAAGATATAAATTGTTGCCACACCATCACCTCCCTCCTTAATTTTTTCATCATCACAAACTGTGAAAATCTAAAGAGTTCGGTCATTACACTTGTGCCCCAATGTATACTTATTGTCACATCTGAAACACAGCCCCATTACCCTCTTCTCATGTAACTCCGTCTCAATGAGCTTCTTGAAGTTTCCCTCAAGCCTTCCTCCTACAATCTTTTCCTCAGGAATATTCTGTGTTCGCTCCTTGGATGCTAAAAAGATGGGGTTTTCTCTGATGTCGGAACCCTCAACCGGAAAATAACACAAGCATACTTACAATAACAAGATAAGCAATGAGGATGAAGATGATGAACAGTAACAAAATAGTACGAAAATAAATAAAATAATAAGAACCTAGCATAAGTACAATGAAAAAGATATAAAATTATATAAATATATTGTAGGTGGCAGAGCCGACCATTAACAGCTAATATAATATATAAACAAAATAAAAATTACATAAATAAAATTGCAGAAATGAAATTGCATAGAAAAATTACATAAATAGAAAGCAGGCAGCTTAGCCGACCATGAAAGAAAAGAAAATTAACTGGAAAGAAAATTCCATAAATAAAATTAATAAAGCTAATTAGCAACGGAAAATTAAGAAATAAAGAAACATGTTAGTCGTCAAACAGCCTTTATGGGTTTGTTCTTCAAAAGTTCCCTGTCAGTAGTCTTTGGAGTTCGAAAAGAATAATTCTCTTGATTTTTTTAAGATGATTGCGATATTAACCCGAAGTAAAAAATACTTCTTCATGCTTTATTTTAAAATTATATTCTATTCTGGAGTTCTTATACCCTTTAGATTTACAGTCTGAAATCTCACGATATCATTTCAGCACTTTGTAAATCCTCACCCAAGCAGTTGACCCGAAAATAACAAAGTTATTTTAATTTTCCCTCAAATGGCTTCTCTCACCTTAAACGGGAATCAAATTGGGCATTGACTGAACCGGTCTGTTGGTAGACTGAAAATAATATCTTTCGGATAAAGATTCTCCAAGATAAAAAAATAATTCTTTCAAGGCTCAAGAAAAGAAAAAGTAAAGGTAGAAATTTAAGAAATCATGGATGAAAACTAAGATAGATTCAAGATAAAGGTTTACAAATCTTGAGAAGTTTTTCTTCTCTACTCCAAGACTTGGACTCTACTAAGACTTAGACAACTATTTACAATAGGAGAACTATTCTCCTTTCTTTCTCTCTCACTTTCCCTTCCTAACTTTTCTCTTTCTCATTTCTCTCACTCTTTTTCACCAATTCACCCTTACTCTCACCCATGCTTCATAACACGCACTCATGGGATATTTATAGTGAAACTCCCATGATTACATTACAAACTTAACTCCATGGTATAACACACCTAATCATGGTTAAAGGAAAATAATTACAAATAGTGCTAAATAGTAACAACCATTTCTAAAAGAAAACATAATGCCACTTCCACCTTCATGCTTTATCCACCACTTCAAAAGGGAGATTCTTCATGTTGGGTAGATATTTAATATGTCATATTCTTCTAGATGTATTCCATATGTATGAATAGTAGCAGTAGTATTCATCTTCATAGTGCTATGGGGCTCACCATTCTTCTGAATTTTTGTCTTCAAGAGATTCACCTGTAGGATTAGAAAGATGTGTACCTTAGTAGTACCATGCATGATCTTCATCTATTGGTATATCAAAAACTTCCTCAATTGGTCGATTTAATTCCATCGGTTTGTATGTTTCAACCAGATCCACATTCTTGGTTTTGTAGTCAAAGGTATAGAAATAATTTTCTGCTAAATGAGTGTTTAAATAGAATTTTTCAGTAGGAGTTTCTCCAACTAGTTTGTAGATACGATTATCCTTTCCAGGATTCCAAAACCAATTAGCACTTCGAACAACTGCTCTCCAATGGTCCACTTGGGTTGTCAGAGGGATATCTAGATTTAGATCCCAGAATTGTTCCCAAATAAAACAGGTAAACATTTCATAGTCATTGTTGCTTTCAATGGTTCGAATTTTATAAAAATGTCTGCTTGGTTCTGTTCAATCTTCAATCCATTCAAGTGGAGAGGAATCAATTTTAATTTATATGGATCTTGTGAATAGTGGTAACACATGCTTTATAATTCTTTGGAGCTTTAGACCAAAGAAGTCTATTCTTCTATCAGTTGCAATCCATAACTCAGAAAACTATAAGTCAATAAAAGTTGCGGAGACATTTTGAGATCTCTGTAAACAAAATCTTCACATACATCAAGCATAATAAAGGGCTTATAGATATCGTATTTTACCTGACATATACATCCATCATAAGGATTATCAGGAGTGTTGCATCTTATTGTTGATTTTGTGCATGGATGAGAGAAATTATTGTATATTTCCTTTGTCGCAGCAATCCCATTGATTTGAAAATGTCCTTGAGCTAATAATCCCATAAACTCATGGATCACTGATAATTTTGCAAAATTAGTATGATATAACATTTCATATATTTGTTCTCTTCTCTCCAGGTAATATCCTTATCCTTTTGGCAATCTTTATGTTACTTGCTGAGCTTGATTCTGCTTCTGAATATGCTTGTTCTAATTCTTTTGCCTCAGCCAGTATTTGTTCTTCTATGGCTCTTGTCTCAAATGGATATTCTCCATTTTCTTCTCCTTCAATCTTTCTTAGAATTTTAAAACCATCATAGCATATTAGTAAAGAAGAGATGTAGTAGTTTGGTCCTACCTTTTTTCTCATTTCTTTTTGTGGTTGCTGGAGGTCTTCAAATCCTTTCCAAAAGGATTTCTTTAATGCTTTGATTTGTTCTGATGCTTCAGTCCAGCTAGCATATATTTCTGGGTTAGGTAGAGAAAAGACAGCATAGCAAAGATATTTGTTTTTGGTTTTCTCTTTAAATTCCAGTAGAAAATAGTTTATTAATGCACTAATGATCAGCTTCTTTTTTCCAAGAAAAGTAATATCTATCTTCATATTCCAGATGTTGTCAATGATATCTTTTTGTTTTTTATCTAGCCACTTTCTTTCTTTAATCTGATAGGAGTCTTTCTTTTATATTTCCTTTAGTTTATTTTGGCACTCCATCCTGTCAGAGACATTCATCAAGTCAAATTCATCATCAAAATAATCAGTAATAGAAAGTAGATTTGATGCTTTTTCAAGGTTCAATTGTTTAGATAATTGGTCTGGATAGAAATTATCTTTTCCTTTAATATGTTCCCATTTAATGAATAAGCCTTTATTAATAACATGATCAAAGAATTTAATCCACCTTTTGGAGCTCAAGGTGTTTTTAACTTCTTTGTTCTGTTTGGCAAATTTAACAATGGCTTCACAGTTAGTTATAATGAGAATTTTATTTTTATCACAGTGAATCCCACTATGGAGTTCAGAGAGACTTTTTCCACATCAAGGTGCAACTTCTCCTCTTCCTCCACTTCAGACCTGCCCCCACCTCCCTCTTCGTCTTCCTCGTCTTCGCAAACAATGAGAACCTGAAGAGTCCGGTCCTTGCACCTATGTCCCGGCATGTACTTCTCATCACATCTAAAGCACAATCCCTTGGCCCTCTTCTCATGCATCTCCTTATCAGTAAGCTTTTTAAAATTTCCCCCAAGCCCCCCTCCTCCAGTCCTCTCCTTTGTTACTTCTCGTGTACCCCCCGGTGCAGCTCCCTTAGGAGCTAAAAAAGTGGTCGTCATCCTGTAGGATCCCCTAGAGCTGCTGCCTCGAGCCCCCCTCTCCAGATGCTTCTGGTCCTCGACCAACTGTGCCAACTCCATGGCCTCCCCAGGTCGTGTGGTCTCATCACTCTAACAGCTGCCCTGGTTTCTGGTTTGAGCCCCTTCATGAAGTTCCCCTCAAGCACGGTCTCAGAAAGACGATCCAACCTGCTAGCTAGGTACTCAAACCGGTCCCGGAACTCTGCTATTGTCCCTTCCTGTGTCAGCGCAAAGAACTGCTCGTAGAAGTCTCCACCCCTGCTGGTTCGGAAACGCTCTAGTAGACAATCCTTGAACTCCCTCCAGCTTCGAATGGGTCGTCTCATGTCCCGCCACTGGTACCATGCCAATGCCTTCCCTTCCAAACATAGTCTTGCCGCTGTCAGTTTCTCCTCCTCTGTCAACCCGTTGACTGCAAAATACCGTTCCACCTTGTAGATCTAGCCATGGTCATCCTCGCCCTCAAAGATGGGCATCTTCAGTTTCCTCACCTTGGGATCTCCTTCGTACCCTCGGTATCCTCCATAACCTCCCATTTCTCGCAGAGGAAGTGCTCCCCAAGTGTCCCGGTCCTCCCTCCGACGATGGTATCCGAATCCGTCGTCATATTCCCCTCTTCCTCTTTCAACATCAGCACCTCGACGCTAAAATTCTTCTCTTCTTCCGCCAAAATCTGCACTTTCGTCGTATTCCCCTCTCCTACCTTCAAATTCCGCACCTCGACACTGAAATTCAGCACCTCGATGCTGGAATTCCTCTCTTCTACCGCTAAAATCAGCACATCTTCGATCATTTCCCATGCTCATCTCCTCTCTAGAAAGTGGCTCTAGAGGCGACATGTCGTCCTCTCCCTCAAGGATCTCTACTGCTGGATTCCTCCTCCCCCGAAGCGGGTTCGGATTTCCTCCTACGCCATGGTCGCCGATAGTCTCTCTTGTTTCCGACGTCGTCGGATTAGTCTTCATCTCAAGTAATTTCTTCATCATCTCTTCCATGGGCGTGAACTTTCCATCCATCCTTTCATTATTGGCGGTGATTTCAAGGAATTTTTCCTCCAAATCTGATTTTAATTGGCCAAATTCGCCTTCTAGGACTTAGATCTTCTTTCCGGCCATTTTTCTTTCTACGAGTCACAAGAATTCTTCCTCTGAATGCCAAAAAAACCCGCTGAAATTTCAGGATTTCAGCCGCCGTTGGTCTCAGAACGATGCTCTGATACCAATTTGATAGGAAACACTTGAGTTCTCAAGTATTCCTAACCCAAACCAGTAAAATTACATCAGCCAACTGCTGTCCACAGCAGCAACACAGCAGAAATTCAGTGAAAACGCAGCAGGAAAATGGGAAACGAGGAGAAAAACATAAGATTTCGCTTGTATTTCACTAGAAATCAAAGAAAACAGCAAAGATACAATTTGTTCTTCAATCCGAGAGGAAGAATAACTCTCCAACGATCTCCGGCAACGCCAAGAGCCCAAGCACGCAAATCCTAAATCTCAAAATAGAATTCAAATTCAAGATGAGGAGCTAATCCCCCCCCCCCCCCCCAATCTCCTAATTACATAAAATTAATCATAAAGGATAATAATAAACTTCCTAAAACAGCCTTTCACATTCAAATTTTCCCTCCTAAGCTCACCCAAAAACCCACGTGGCCCCCTCTCGGTTCCGCTCAATCCCCGCTCCCCTTCTTGTTTCTCCGCCTGGTGTAACAGTGGACTGGTTCGGGCTAGACCGGTCCAGCCGGCCCCTCCTGGGCCGGCGTAACATATCTCAAAATGTCTCTGCAACTTTTATTGACTTATGGTTTTCTGAGTTCGGTATGGATTGCAATTGATAGAAGAATAGACTTCTTTGATCTAAAACTCCAAAGAATTATAAAGCATGTACTACCACTATCCACAAGATCTATACAAATTAAAATTGATTCCTCTCCACCTGAATGGATCGAAGAACGAACGGAACTAAGCAGACATCTTTATAAAATTCGAACCATTGAAAGCAACAATGACTATGGAATGTTTACCTGTTTTATTTGGGAACAATTCTGGGATCTAAATCTAGATAGCCCTTTGACAACCCAAGTGGACCATTGGAGAGCAGTTGATCAAAGTGCTAATTAGTTTTGGAATCCTAGAAAGGACAATCGTATCTACAAACTAGCTGGAGAAACTCCTACTGAAAAATTCTATCTAGACACTCCTTTAGCAGAAAATTATTTATATATCTTTGACTAGAAAACCAAGAATGTGGATCTAATTGAAACATACAAACAGATGGAATTAAATCAACCAATTGAGGAAGTTTTTGACGTACCAATAGATGAAGATCATGCATGGTACTACTAAGGTACGCATCTTTCTAACCCTACAGGTGAATCTCTTGACGACAAAAATTCGGAAGAATGGTGAGCCCCACAGCACTATGAATATGAATACTATTGCTATTATATTCATACGTATGGAATACATCTAGAAGAGTATGACATACCAAACATCTACCCAACATGAAGAATCTCTCCTTTGAAGTGGTGGATAAAGCATGAAGGTGGAAGTGGCATTATGTCTTCTTTTAGAAATGGTTGTTACTATTTAGCATTATTTGTAATTATTTTCCTCTAACCATGGTTAGGTGTGTTATATCATGGAGTTAAGTTTATAATGTAATCATGGGAGTTTCACTATAAATACCCCATGAGTGTGTGTTATAAAGTATGGGTAAGAGTAAGGGTGAATTGGTGAGAGAGAGTGGGAGAAGTGAGAAAGAGAGAAGTTATGAAGGGAAAGTGAGAGAGAAAGAAAGGAGAACAGGTCTCCTCTTATAAATAGTTGTCTAAGTCTTAGTAGAGTCCAAGTCTTGGAGTAGAGAAAAAAAATATCTCAAGGTTTGTAAACCTTTATCTTGAATCTATCTTAGTTTTCATCCATGTCTTCTTAAATTTCTATATTTACTTTTTTCTTTTTCTTGAGCCTTGAAAGAATTATCTTTCTATCTTGGAGAATCTTTATCCGAAAGATATTATTTTCAGTTTATCAACAGACCGGTTCAATCAATGCCCAATTTGATTCCCGTTTAAGGCGAGAGAAGCCGTTTGAGGGAAAGCTAAAATAATTTTGTTATTTTCGGGTCAACTGCTTGGGTGAGATTTTACAAAGTGTTGAAATGATATCGTGAGATTTCAGACTGTAAATCTAAAGGGTATAAGAACTCCAGAATAGAATATAATTTTAAAAGAAATCACGAAGAAGTATCATTACTTCTGGTTGATATCGCAACCATCTTAAAAAAAAATCAAGAGAATTATTCTCTTCGAACTCCAAAGACTGCTGACAGAGAACTTTTGAAGAACAGACCCATAAAGACCGTTTGACTACTAACATGTTTCTTTATTTCTTATATTTCTTTATTTTTCGCTGCTAATTAGCTTTATTAATTGTATTTCTGCAATTTTCTTTCCAGTTAATTTTTTTTTCTTTCATGGTCGGCTAAGCTGCTTGCTTTCTATTTATGTAATTTTATTTATGCAATTTCATTTCTGCAATTTTTACTTTGTTTATATAATATATTAGCTGTTAATGGCCGACTCTGCCACCTACAGCATATTTATATAATTTTATATCTTTTTCATTGTACTTCTGTTAGGTTCTTATTATTTTATTTATTTTCGTACTATTTTGTTATTGTTCATCATCTTTTTCCTCATTGCTTATGTTGTTATTATAAGTATGCTTGTGTTATTTTTCAGTTGAGGGTTCCGACATCAGAGAAAACCCCAATTATATAGGTTGGAACACCAATCTATAACCCCCTGGTATCAGCCCACAACACGAGTCTCATCACTCTAACTGCCAACCAAATCTCTAGTTTGAGCTTTTTCATAAAGTTTCCCTCTAGTACAATCTCTGGAAGTCGATCCAACCGGCTAGCCAGGTGCTCAAACTGCTCATTGTACTCCACCATTGTCCCCTCCTAGTCAGAGCGAAGAATTGCTTATAAAATTCTCCTCTCATGCTGGTTCGAAAACATTCCAACAAGCAAACCTTAAACTCGCTCTAGGTCCGTAGGAGCTGCCTCCTATCCCTCCACTGGTATCATGCCATCACTTTGCCCTCCAAGCACATTCTAACCATCGTCAATCTCCCCTCCTCTATCAACCTATTGACGGTAAAGTACTTCTTCACCCTATAAATTCACCCATTTGCATCCTCTCCCAAAAATAGACATCTTCAGCTTCCTTACCCTTGGATCTCCTCCATTTCCCCTGTTTCCTCCATAATTTTTCATTCCCCAAGGGGGTAGTTCCCTCCAAATGTCTTGATCATCCATTATATGCTCATACCAAAACCCTTCGTTAAAATCCCCCCATTTTTTTCAAATCCAGCATCCCTTCGATCATAATCATCAATTTTCCTTTCAAATTCAGCTACTACCTTTCAAATTTAGCCTATTTCCTTTCAAATGTAGCACCCCTCCAATCATAACCAAGCCCTCTTATTTCAATTTTAGTCCCTCTCCTTTTAAATTCAGCAACCCTTTGATCCTCATACCCTCTACCCAACTCCTCCCTAGGAATAGACTCTACGGGAGGGATTCTCTCTTCTTCCTCCAAAATCTCCACCACTTGATCTTTCCTTCATCTTAATAGATTAGGGTTTTCCCCACTTCCTTATCTAGCAGCCACTTCCCTCGCCTCCGACGGTGCTATTTTGGTTTGTAACTCGAATATCTTCCTCATCATCTCCTCCAATATGGCAAATTTTCCATCGATCTTCTCATGGATGACTGAAAAATACTTTTTGAAATATGAAATCATTTCTACAAAATTATATTTCAATTGACTGATCTCCCCTTCCAACACCTCTACTTTTTTTCCCGCCATAGGTAACTAGATCAAGGCTCCAAACCGCAAAAATAATAAAAAAATAGCAAATCAGGCCTTCAAATAGCAAAAAAAACAAGAAGATTGGAGAGAAAAAAAACAGCGGAAATCAACAAGGAAAAATTATATTTTAGTCCAGGACATCGCTCTGATACCAATTTAATAGGAAGTGAATGCAAAAAATTTCCAATCCCTTAACTAAAATGGAATTTCAGCAAAACTACAAAACAAAACCAAGTAAAATAGGGAGAAGAACACACAAATACTCTTTTTATTGGAAGATATAAAAAACAAGATACAATGGATCTTCAATTGGAGAGGAAGATCCGCTTCTCCCAAATCCCTAGCCAATGGCTAGAGCCCACTCAACCTAACCCTTATTCAGCAAACACAAGCACGATCTTAACCCTAGGAAAAGAAACTAATTAAAGCATACAATAATTCCCAAAACATCCCTCCCAATTTGAAATTCCCTCCTAGCCTGTTTTGCATCACTCCCTAGACTCCACCCCAAGGAGGGCGAAAGAATTACCAGGCATAACCTTTGCCTGTTTCATTCCCGCCTGATAATGGGTCCTAGCCAATCTAGGAGGGTTCGGCCCATCTTTTGACTGGTCCAGGAGGGATCTGTCTATGAGAAACTAAATCAAATATTTTTATATATTTTAATAATCTCCCTCACATGAGAACTCTCCACATAGATGATTTAAATACCTCAAATGTAATATTTTTATGTGCACGATCAAGCTATGATAACCAACTACTTGTAACATGAGCCCCCTCAACTAAGTGGAACCATTATAGGAGTCACGGATCCTTAAACCCTGCTCATACATGGAGAAAGATAATAAAACCCAAGAAATCCATAGATCTCATGAACCGCTCGATCCCAACATCACTATCAGCTCAGATACCACTTTGTTAGTAATAGTGAATCAAAGAGGGATCAAAGTCAGGCTTGATATGGGAGCCACCCATTATTAAACCTTGATCATTTATGATAAAAGACATTAATATCAATGAGTTATAAACCATATGAACACTCAATCCTTATAGCCATCATTATAGATATCACTTTTTATGGAGTGCAGACTAAAAGGGGGGCAAAGTTGCAAATCCATTTCAATTCAAATGCAAACTAATAAAGAGACTCAACTATTTGGTATTTTTACATCAATATATTTCTCAATTATCCAGTGTGGGAGTAAACCAATGCTCTCATGTATCTTAATGCTTCAAATGATGCATAATTTAATCAATTCAAACTTATCATTTGACATTTATTGTTAAAATGAATTTAAGCAAGCTAAAATAAAATGGAGAAATATCTCAAGACGATATCATTGATAATTTAAGGAATGATTATATTATAGAGGTAGTAGGAGTAACATATATTGTAGATAATCTATTTGAAAATAGTTGGTGAATATGCCCCCATTATAGAAAGCTAAAATGAGAGTTGAAGGATTATGAAGGACAATGATAAACTTAGGTTAACAGAGACAGAATTGTTCAACCATATTTGTGAACAATAGAAATAGTTTATTCAAGTTAACCTGTGAGAACCTAAATCAAATTACAGAACACTTTACTGATCTTCCAAGGTTGTCTGACCCCTACAGCCTATTTACCTATAACACAAATTCATAACCTCACCAAACAAGCAGTTGGTAATATATGATAGCACATACATAAATCTAATCCAATTAGGAAGAAATATTACCGTTACAAGAGGAGTTTGATGGTATTGTCGTATAGCAGTTTCTAAAACGAAGAAAATTAAGATAATCAACAACGCAGCAATTTTTTTGGCACATTACATCTTAATATGCATTTGAACAAGAAAAACAAAAGGTAATAATAAAGTACTGTGAAACTTAAATCTATGTTAAAGGTTAGTTGGACTGCTAAGTTGAAGCTCATGCAGTGGAGCAGAATATGTTTTGGATATGTTTCAAATAATAAGTAAATAACGGATGCATTTTACAATATTGCATTTGAAGGAAAAAGTTGTCAGACCTGTAATAACTGGACAGTCCCTTCATTAGCTTTTTGCTGGCTTTCGATTGAGCAATAGTAAGAATACAGGACCATTCCAACTACTGCTACGAAAATTCCCAATATATTTCTCCAGCAAAATGGATCATGCAGTAAAACATAGCCAAATGCTAGAACTAAACATGTTTTGAGATGACCCAAAACTTGATATGTGACTGGGGATGTTTTTCCAATCACAAGAAAAGTGCTGAAGTTCACAGAGACAGATATTAGGCAAGAAAGCACAATAAAGACCTGAAAAAGAAAAAGATTTGGCTTTGCCATTAGCTAAATTTTCACGAAATAGAGAATAAATGTTTGCTAGAAAAATAAGTTTCACTAACCAGAACTTGAGGAGTATACTTGAATGCAAAAACATTCTGTTTAGTTAGAAGTCCATCGAGGAAAGGACCAATAACAAATAAAGTTATGGCCTGATAAGGACAAGACTGATATAAGAGTTGTGTAGATGAGACTTTAAACCTCTTCTGAATTGTGTTAGTCATCTGGGAAGGGTGGTTAAGGTTTTAGGACAAACAAAAATCAACCAAGAGTGTTCCTCTTTTTCATTTGCTAATTTTTTGAGAATATGCCCGCAAATAAAACAGATCAACTATGACTATTTTTACATCTAAATGGCTCAATTCATCCTGTAATTACCTAATTATATTTCCTGAGTTTTTGGCAAATAGAAAATTGGCCAAATATTTTTTTCACGTGCAACAATAAATTTTTGAATTGAAGTTGCATTGCATCAAATGAAGATTCATAAAGATGCAAATTCAGTTATAGCAGTAGGAAAATAATTATCTCCTGCTTAATTTTTCTACATCATTCTGCAATTGTGAAGAAAAGATTCGAGTAATTATGGAACGGTGGAACCTAAATTACTATATTAACTAATTCTATCAAAGTTGCACAACAATATAGTAGAATTAAACGTCAACCCTTTGTGATAGAATTGAACAAAGATTTATAGGATACAATCTGAGCAATGCATGTTGTAAAAATTGCAAGAAGTGACAAGATAGATCCGAGCATATTTAGTTGAAGATCTGTCACAGTCGCAATACCAACACCAAACAGAAGGAGAGCTAGTGAGAATTTGATGCTCCGACTGTAATAACAGATAGCAAATAAGTTAATCAAAAACATGAAAACAAGACTTGCATATAAAAAACAAATAGATATTAACCACAGTTAACAAATCAATAACTTATGGTAGGATCGAACAGTAAAAGAAATTTTAAAAGTTGCACATCTGGGCAATCAATGTAGGATTTGGCAAATGTGCATTACTGCAAGCATGTATTTGCACAATCAAGAAAACTACTGATGGGGACATCGACAAGAGATTTCAACGCGTTTATCAGAGACGACACAGGAGATCAATGGCCATGATGGAGTATTTATTTTTTATGCTTATTTGTATTAGCATTTTATGTATTACGCATTTCTATTTCAATTTTTTCGTTTTTACCCTTATGGGTAGTAGGTCGCTATTGTAGCCCAAGAGGCATTTTAGTCTTTTGTATTAGTTGTCATTTGGAAGCCTATATATATGGCTCTCTTATCTTGTATGAGGGATTGATTATTGATAAATGAATTTTTTCTCTTTGTGTTCTCTTTGTGAGCTCATGTCCCCTTGATCTCTTGGTAAGTTAATTTCTCCTAGATCTCTTTGTGAATTCTATTGGAGGAATCGTTGAGGCTTGCGATCCCTATTCTCTTACCTCCTCCACCATACAAGACAACAATCCAAACCCAAGAGCTTGAGGAATTCGAGCCCTCCCGGTTGCCACCGCCCTTTGGAGACCCCATCCGCCGGCTGCCCTCTCACCACCGGTCGGCCACCTTGCCACCGGTCTTCCCCCATCCACCCGCCACCCTCTCTCCCCTAGCCTTCTTTGAAATTTGAATTTCAAAATTCAAATTCTTTCCAAATTAGGAAGTCCAATTTAGGAAAGTTTCTATGATTGAATCCAATTTCAAATTAAATTAAATTGGAGTCAATAAGTTTTCTTTCCTAGTCATCACCACTATTTGGAAACCCCTCTCTTCCTTCCCCAAGCTCCTCCTCCCACTTAAAGCCGCCGGCCCCTTATTGGGGAATTTCATTGAATGCATTCAATGCCCCTCCCCTCATTTGAAATTTGGAATTTATTTCAATAAAACCTTCCCTCCAATTTCACTTAAAACTGAAATTAATTTCAGTTTTCTCCACAAAACCTTATCTCCTCTTCTCCCTATGCCGCCGGCCCCATGCATGGGCAAAATCCCTCTCTTGCCAAATTAACCCCCATCCTCAATTAATTTCGAAATTGAAATTCAAGCCTCTCCATCCAAAACCACTTAAATCTGAAATTAACTTCAGATTTATTGAGAATCCCTAAGTTTTCCCTAACCCTAGCCGCCCCCCCTCTCAATCCAATCCTCCAAGCCGGCCGCCCCTCTCCCCTCTTGGATTTTCTTGTTGAGCTCTCTCATCTACAAGCCAATGTTGCATGGCGGATCCCGAGGTTGATAGCGAATTCTTACTCGACGCCTACGGAGACATCCACATCACTCGATCACCCTTCTTCGACGTCGGGTTTGGCTTTGACGACACCATTGAAGATTACTTAATTGAATCCTCCCCACCCTTGTGGACGTTATCGACGATCAATTTTCAAACTACGAATGGATCATCAACGGTCAACCTCCCGTGCCACCTCCACCTCCGACTACCTTCCCAACAATGACGTTCCTCGGCTCTTCCCTCCTAGTGGCTACCTCATTTCTAGCGTGGATGATCTTCCTCCGCTCAACCTAGATTCGTAGGAAAGAGAGTAGGTCCTCAAGGTGAACAACTCTTTATTAACTTTTGGATTTGTTGAAATCCAGCCGTTCCTAGTACAAAGGATCCGACGGACATAAAGATCAATCCGTGGGATACTCTCATGGATCGCGCCATGAGGGAACGAATTTAAGAAAGATTTTATTTTCTTATTTTTGTATTAAAATCTGCAATTTATTATTTCCTCATTAGGATATCTTGTATAGATCTATAAATAGGGAAGATTGTAATGAATAAAGACATGCTTTTCTCTCTCAAATTCTCAGTTTTAACATGGTATCAGAGCCAACGGCCTTAATCGCCATTCTTTAGGAACTTCTGATCGGAACTTCCGATCCGAGAGGAAAGCCGAAGTTGTCAAAGGAGCTAGTCGAACGAGCCGAAGGAACGTCTACCCGATCCGTCAGAAAGGGAAAGACGACGAAGGAGCGAAGCAGCCCGCTCGTCCCTTCCCTTCCTATCGCACGTCCTTCCGATCGCACGTTCGGGACAGACGATTCCCCGCACACTGAAATCGGAAGTTGAGACGTGCCGAAGCACCGTTCCAAACTTCCGATCCGACAGGAAGGACAAGACGTCGTCGGAGGATAGTCGAACAGCAATGAAGGAGCCAAAGAAGCGACTCGGGCAAGCTCTGCACTCCGGCGAGGCGACGAAGCCGAACGAGAAGGGAACGGAAGCCTGATCCTTCGCGGCTCTTCCACTCGATCGGCAGGAACCGCACGGAGTCTCGGTCCGTCTGCTCTTTCCCGATCCCGCTCGGTGGAGGAGCCTGACCCGTGCCTTTTTAAGAGGCTCGGCTGTTTTTTAGTAAGTTAAAAAAAAATCTTATTTCGACCTTTATTGTCGAACAAGGGAAATTTTCTTTGGGAAGCCTTCATACAGATAGTCGTAATTACTATCATAATGTCAGAAATTAATTCCTCTCAGAGTATTGAACAAACTGAGGAGTTGATGGTGCACCAAGGACGAGGTGATCTTCAAACCATTCAACCTTCCTATCGTCTAAATGGGAAGAACTACCTGAAGTTGTCTCAATTTGTGAAGACCTACTTGAAAGGGAAAGGTAAAATACATTATCTCCTTGGAGGAGGACCAAAAGAAGGAGATCCCAAATTTGGGGCATGGGATGAAGCAGACTCCATGATTATGTCATGGATGTGGAATTCCATGACTCCAGAAATTAGTGACACATTTATGTTCCTTTCAACGGCAAAGGACATATGGGATGTTGTCAGACAAACCTACTTCAAAGCTCGTGACGCGGCCCAAATCTTTGAAGTTAAAGTCAAAGTTGGAAGCACGAAGCAGGGGAGCAAGACTGTGACGGAATATGCCACTATTCTACAAAATTTGTGGCAAGAACTTGATTACTATAGGTGCATTGAAACCAGATGTCCGGAGGATGCTACTATCCTAAAGAACTTTATTGAAAAAGATAGAGTTTATGATTTTCTTGCAGGATTTAATGCAGAATTTGACCAAATTAGAGTTCAGATCCTCGGCAATGAGGAGACGCCATCACTCAACAAAACCATTTCTCTCATCCGCGCAGAAGAAAGTCGACGAGGAGTAATGTTAGAACCAAAGACAGTTGAAAGCTCAGCAATGGTGATTAACAAAGAATCGTCATGGAAGGAGAAGGGAAAAGATCCTTCGAAGTTCAAAGACAAGGACTCACTTTGGTGCAGCTATTGCAAAAAGTCAAGACACACAAAAGAAACATGTTGGAAAATACATGGAAAACCCCCCAGCAAGGAGTGGAATCAAAAGGGTGAAACAAGGAGCACATCACATGCCAACAACACTACAAGTAAGCCAGAAGCACGATCCAGCCTTGGAGAATTCAATAAAGAATATATTGACAAATTAAAACAACTCCTGGTATCTCTTGAAAAACCAAATGCTTCTTCTTCACTTGCACTCTCAGGTAAGACTCTAATTTCTTTCAGTTTAAGTGCTTCCAAAAATCATCTAAAGGAATTATGGATAATTGATTCAGGAGCCACAGATCACATGACCCACTCACCTACCCACCTCATAAACTATACTCCTTGCCCAAACAACAAGAAAATCATCACTGCTGATGGTTCTCTTACCACGGTAGCTGGCCAAGGAGACATCATATTATCTCCCTTATTCACCCTGAAAACGTTCTCCACGTACCACAATTATCCACAAATCTAATATCAATACAAAAACTTACCAATGACCATAATTGTCAAGCCTTATTTAACCCTACTTATTGCTTATTTCAGGACCAGAGATCGGGGAAGAAGATTGGACTTGCTAAGGAGAAAGCAGGATTGTACTACCTGGAAGAACCAAACCAATTTAATAATAGTTGCTCCATGTTATCCGAACTCCACTATTTGGCTTCATCATTATAGACTAGGACATCCGTCTTTTGATATCCTAAGACATGTATCCACAACTATTTCAAAAAATAGAAAATAAAAATTTTCATTGTGAAACCTGTGAGTTGGCTAAACATAAAAGAACCTCATTCTCAAACAAAAGCGAGAGATGTGACACTCCTTTCTACCTTATTCATAGTGATATATGGGGACCCTCAAAAATTTCCAATATCTCTGTGGCACGCTGGTTTGTGTCTTTCATTGATGATTGCACTAGAGTCTCTTGGATCTATCTCCTTAAAAATAAATCTGATGTTAGCACCATTCTTCCCATCATTCATTCCATGATCCAAAATCAATTTGGGGTAAAAATACGGAGATTCCGCTCCGATAATGCCAAAGATTATTTCAACCAAACTCTTTTCTCATACTTCCAGAATGAAGGGATCATCCATGAGTCCTCATGTGTTCACACCCCACAATAAAATGGGGTTGCAGAGAGGAAAAATAGTCACCTTCTAGCCACCACCCGAGCCTTCCTACTTCATGTAGGCTCCGAAAATTCGGCCCCGGCCTCCGCTCGCTGCTTCTTATATTCGGCGAGGGAGTTTTAACGAACTAAGTTCCGAGGTAAATTTTGGAAGCCAGATGGGTTTGTAGATAAGACACTACCCAGAGATTTCGCCCTCATTTTGCGAGGACTTTATGATCTGAGTTCTGGTTTCCTATAGGCGCAAGCCCCTATAGTTAATTACCCCTCCCGATCACGAGAGAGAACTTTCGATTAAGGCTAGTCGTCGATCAGATTCGTATAGAAATATGTGTTATCTGGCATATAGTAGCAGTAATGAGTTTGGATTTGGAAATTGAGTGGGTTTGGATTTGAGAATTTGGAAAGATTTGAAAAGTTTTATATTTAAAATAGAAATTGCACCATCTTGCACTTAAAGCGGATGGTGGGGGAATGTATGATAGACCCGATCAAGATCCCATGGTTCCATCGTCCCGGACCATCGTGGTCCCTGGTCTACTTAGTCAGAGGAGGTAGTCGACCCAACCTGACAGAAGGATCCTTGTTGGCAGCCATGGGTTGCTTCGTCCAAGGGGACCTTGTAGACCGGGGTTGAATGTTTGTCTAAGGGGACAAATTTGAATCCACCTTAGCTAACAGAGGGCTTTGTGCCCTATCGATCATATCATATTGATTCATATCTCAAGGATTTGATGCCAATAAGGAACGTATTGGCTCTGGCCATAACCGATATATCGTGGTGCCATTTGGCGGCAAAACCACGCGGTTCAGAGGGCCCCGGGTCGTCGTAACCGTTTATCCTGCGGTGCCATTTGGCGGCTAACCGCCGGTTAGAGGACACGTACCACGTCCTTACTGGCAGGAGATTGTTTTGAGAATGAATCCTAGTGATATTTTCGACTAGGCATTTCGCTCTTTGTGAGCTAGAGTTTATTTGAATTTATCCACCTTTGCAAACTGTTGCGGAGGGTGGATGAATTTTGCTTTAAGCATTGATGGATAATTTCAATTTTAATTTTTTTTTAGATTATTGGAATTGATTTTGGATCTTTGGAGTATTTGAGTGGCATTTGAAAGTATTTGAGAACCCCTCCGGTTGAGATCTTCAATCAACGCGGCCATCATCGGGGTGTTTGGGGTCATTTCCTCTTTAGTTGATTGAACCCTGTCAACTCGACCAAACTGTTGCTCGAGGATCGGGTTTCTCATAGGCTTTGTGCCTTTGTTTATGAATTTCCTTGATTTTAGTTGATTGAACTCTGTCAACTCGACCAAACTGTTGCTCAAGGATCGGGTTCTCATAGGCTTTGTGCCTTTGTTTGTGAATTTTCTTGATTTTAGGCCTTGAAGGCCTAAAAAGAATGTATTTAAACAAATATATCGTTCGCTACAACAGTGTATTTTGTTAGGTAGTTCGAATCTTGTCGACTTCTATTGATTCGTATAGAAGGATCGGATTCGAACTTGAATTCACTTGTCAACCCGCGTAGCATCCATAGGCGTCACGTGTGTACCAATAACACGCTCGCCAGGGCCCATGCGGGTTGAGATTGTATTTACCCCTTGTGTACCTATGTGTATACAAACTAAGGTGCACGTGCAGGGGTACTTTGAAATAATTATAGATGCCTTCTGTCTGCTTGTATGAATGTTGCAGATCCGGTGGCGTAGTGTTGTAGGTTTTAGACGCCTTCTGTCTGCTTGTATTAGTGTTGCGGATCCGGTGGCGTTTGATTTTGATGTTGACTCCCCCTTTCTCAATCACCGGGGGAGATTTTCTGGATTTTAAAGTCAAAGACTGCTGATTTGAGGAGAACTCCTTTTAGAATCTTCGGCGTAATGGACTTGTTATTTTCGGTGTTTGTGAGCATCCAGACTGCTTTTCTTCTAAAGTATAGGACTAAGAAGAAACTTTGGAACACCAGAAAGTTTGGTTCTAATTTGTTCAAACTTCCTTTCCATTCTGACAGGAAGTGTACTTTTTGTACATCGAGTCGCCCTTGTGCCCGAACTACTTGAAAATCTTGACCACCCATGTCGTAGGTGATGTTTGTGCTTGTGTCCACAGTGGTTCGTTGTACATACGACATACACACTGTTGTTATCCACAAGATTTCATTTGTTGGAGATCAGTTGTATCTGTTACGACCTCCTAGTAGTATTCGTAGGAGAACTCTTGCTTTTGCATTGAAACCACCTTTCACCAATCTCAGGTGGTTTTATATTTGCATTTGTTTGTATGAAGGCGGATCATTCATTATTGGTCTCCCGTATCGCCATCTCAATCAACAGGCATTTGTAGGGATTGTTGTAGGAGTTCATGCATGGAGGTCTTGTAACGTGCTTTGTGTCACTTTTGACCGTACGAGTGCTCTTGTAATTTGAATTTCCTCGTGTATGATCCGAGTTTTGTCTTTGCATATGTTTGAGTCCGGGTTAAGTCTCATTCAAACTTGAATTCATTAAGTTCACAAGTCCCCCCCTTGATGTCGTATAGCCTGAGTTCAAGTGCGGGTTCAACTGCTTTGTTCGGACCAGATGCAAGACTGAGTCCCTTCGTGTTCTTGAAGGTTCAAGCTTTTGTTCAAGTCCCCTACAATCCAACTCAATTACTCGCTTGAGTTCAAATTGCTCAAGCCATTAATGTTCAATTTGAGTCCAGAATGTAAGTTCAAGTATAGGTCCCCTGTAGTCCGAGTCTTGTTCAAATGATTGTCCAGAGTCTTCTGGAGTCTTTACATGTATAATTTCATATTTAGATTGACTTGAATTTGATTTCAACTTTGATTTTATCTCATTTGAGTTTCGATCTTTAAAAGTCATTTGAATTTTGTTTAGGTCCTCTACACGTTTTTCAATCAAGTTCGGCGGTCTACAAGTCCACAGTTCATATTCATGTTCAAAAGTTCACTGCTCTTTCTCATTTGGTCCAAATCTTTTGTTCTTTTGAGTTCAAAACAGATCCGAGTGTAGTAACATTTCACCCGAAATTTCGGCAGCCTCCCGGCGTCTCCCCCGTTTAGGGGAAAATGACAGAAAACTGGGCCTTTCCCGCCACGCTAGAGAAAAGCGTGTACGGTAGATGCCCTCTTTCGAGGACACCGCGGCCGTGTAAAGTCTTTGTCCCCACCACGCCAGAGAAAGGCGTGTATGGGTCTTCGATACCTGTTGCAAGAGAGAAGCAGTTGTTTCCCCGCAAGCGGGTACTTATGAATATCCCGGTCTCATCGTAGGTGCTGCATCGGGTTCCCTTCCCACCACGCTAGAGAAAAGCGTGTATAGGTGGTCTGCCGGTGCGCCACGAACGTCGAGAACAGGTTTGGAACCGAGGGTCGCTCGCCTACCTTGTCGTGGATGTCGCGCCGGTTGCCCCTCCCACCACGCTAGAGAAAAGCGTGTATAGGCAGACCACCGACTCGACACGCATGCCGAGGTAAGAGAGCAAACAAGGGTTCCAGAAATTATACCTTTGGGATCGGGGACCGACGGCTCGTGGGTCGAGGTAGGAGGCTCGTGGATCGAGGCGAGAAGAAGGTACGAGCATGCATTTTTTATTATTAATCTTAATTAATTATAATTAATAATAATTAAATTTAATTAATTATAATTAATTATAATTAACAATAATTAATTAAAGAATAACATAATTAATTATGATTTAATTAATCATAATTAATTAAAAGTCATCTTTAATTAATTATAATTAAAAATAATTAGATTATAATTAACTTAACTAATTAAGATTAATTTCAATTAATTAAAATTAATACATATATATTTTATTTTGTTTTGGTCGGACTTAGGCTAAATCCAGCCAAACAGTTTTAGTGCACGCGTTAAATCCTGGCGGTGGGTAGATCCCGGATTTAAGGATTTACGGCTTAAATCCCGTATTTACTAAATCCCTAAGTTCGGTGGATTTATGGGATTCGGCCGAAGAAGCACCCGAAAGGTAGAAAGTTACCTTCTCAGTCGGCGAGCTCCTGTTGTAGCTTCCGATCAAAACGTGCTAACTTCCGATCCGACAGGTAGGGACGACGGCGAAGGAGCACAGTCGAACAGCCAGAGAGAGGAGTCGGGCACGATGGAGGAAGAGCAAGGTAGGGAGAGTTTTCTTCACAGCCGAGCGGCTCCAGTTGTTGCTTCCGATCGGAATGGCGTAACTTCCGATCCGACAGAAGGGAAAGTCGTCGGGGTGAAGCGAGAGCAGGAGCGATCGTGAGAGATTGAGTGAGAGAATGAGAGAGTCGAACGTGAGAAAAGCCCCGCTCTCTCATTCCCTTCGGCTTTTTAACGACGCAGGAGCGTTGTGTAGGCGACGTGGGAGGAGCGTCGAGATCGTGCAAGCGACGAGGCGTCGTCGTGGCTACGACGTGCGGGAGCAGAGAGCAGGTGAGATTTAAAATTGATTTTTTTTTTGTCTTTGCTGGCCATGGTTTAAGGTCAACACTTCACTACAATACACCTAAATCCTATTGGGGGGGAGCTCTTTTAACTGCAGCCTATCTCATAAATCGATTACCTTCAACAGCTTTAGGCCTCAAAACTCCAATGGAGACCTTGTCCTCTTTTTACTCAGAGTTTCGAACCCATCATAATATTGCACCCAAAATCTTTGGATGCACTGTCTATGTTCATATCCACAGCCATGAGCGAGGAAAATTAGATCCAAGAGCACTCAAATGCATCTTTGTTGGTTATTCAGCTACCCAAAAAGGTTATAAGTGTTATCATCCTCCCACAAGAAAAACATTTGTTTCTATTGATGTTACCTTTGATGAGAAAAATTCTTATTTCTCAAAACCTCATCTTCAGGGGGAGACTGAACTTGAGGAAGATGAGGAAATTGAACTAGCACCTCTTGACATTCCTCCACCACCTCAAAACAATCCACCTAAAACCCAAGAAAGGGAAACAAATGAAAACATTATTAGATTTAGAAATGTTTACTCCAGACGTACAAGCTCAAGCTATACTCCAAAGCAGATCCAATAATCTGAACCATCTCCTAGAAATAAGGTAAGTTCACCACCTCCCTTATACCCTATAAATAACTCTATATCCTTCAACAACTTTTCATCGTCACATAAAAATTTCCTTGTTACATTAAAAGATATCCATATTCCTAAAGATGTTTCTGAGGTCTTATCTGATAAAAATTGGAAAAATGGCATGAAAGATGAAATGCAGGCCCTGGAGAAGAACAAAACATGGGAGATCGTCAATCTACCGATAGGGAAAAATCAATCGGCTGCAAATGGGTGTTCTCAGTAAAATACAAAGCTGATGGCACACTTGAGAGATATAAGGCAAGACTAGTGGCAAAAGGGTTTACTCAAACGTATGGCATTGACTACCAAGAAACGTTTGCACCTGTGGCCAAAATGAATACTGTCTGAATACTACTCTCACTAGCAGCCAAGTACAATTGGCACCTGGAACAACTGGATGTGAAAAATGCATTCCTACATGGGGACTTAGAAGAAGAGATATTTATGGAAATACCACCAGGCTTTAAAGAAAAATCTGAAGGCAACAAGGTGTTACAAACTAAAAAAAGCTCTATATGGGCTCAAACAATCACCAAGGGCCTGGTTCGGAAAATTCTCTAAATTCATGCTCTTGAATGGGTATCAACAGAGTCAAGGGGATCATACACTATTCTTCAAACACTCAAACTCAGGGGGAGTCACAATATTATTAGTGTATGTTGATGATATTATTTTGACTGGAAGTAATGAAGAGGAGAAAGCCAGTTTAAGGAAAAATCTTGCTAAGGAATTTGACATCAAAGAACTTGGTAGACTAAAATATTTTCTTGGAATTGAAGTAGCTCACTCCAGCAAAGGAATCTTTATTTCACAACAGAAATACATCAAAGATCTTCTAAGAGAAATAGGTAAACTTGCCTGTAAGCCAGCACCAACACCAGTAGAACCTAATCTTAAACTGGGAGAAGCTAAAAAAGATCCAGATGTAGATAAAGGGGCCTACCAGAGACTTGTAGGGAAGTTAATCTACTTCTCCCACACTAGACCAGACGTAGCATTTACTGTAAGCATGGTCAGTCAGTTTATGCAGAATCCAAAGCAGATTCACATGCAAGCAATAGACAGGATATTGCACTACCTTAAAGGAAGACCAGGAAAAGGAATTCTCTTTAAGAGAGATCGTGGAATGACCCTGGAAGTATACACAGATGCTGACTACGCAGGATCACCGGTTGATAGAAGATCTACCTCTGGGTATTGCACATTTCTTGGAGGTAACCTAGTTACATGAAGAAGCAAGAAACAGAATGTGGTGGCAAGATCTAGTGCAGAAGCAGAATATCGAGCTATGGCCTTGGGAATATGTGAGCTACTGTGGATCAAAATAATCCTAAAAGATTTGAAGGTTAAGTGGGATGAGCCCATGAAGCTACATTGTGACAACAAATCAGCAATCAGCATAGCCCACAATCCAGTCCAGCATGACAGGACCAAGCACATAGAAGTGGACCGACATTTCATTAAAGAAAAACTAGACAGTGGTCTAGTAAGTGTTGACCATGTATCGTCAAAGGATCAACTTGCAGATTTCCTTACTAAAGGATTGGACAGTTCTGTTTTTCTCCGTATGATTGACAAGCTGGGAATGACAGATCCATATTTTCCAGCTTGAGGGGGAGTGTTGAAATCCAGCCGTTCCTAGTACAAAGGATCCGACGGACATAAAGATCAATCTGTGGGATACTCTCATGGATCACGCCATAATGAGGGAACGAATTTAGGAAATATTTTATTTTCTTATTTGTGTATTAAAATCTGCAATTTATTATTTCCTCATTAGGATATCTTATATAGATCTATAAGGGAAGATTATAATGAATAAAGACATGCTTTTCCCTCTCAAATTCTCAGTTTTAACAGGATTCATGTTGTAAGCTCTTAACATTACTTCACCTTTGTATTTGATTAAATTTTCTTGGTTAATCTTCATACAACTCTTTGCCTAAGCAAGTGGAATACGGAGAATTCTTGTAACCAACTTTGAATTGACGCATAATTTTATAACGGTTCAACTTCTAGTAAATTCTCTTTATAATCTTGTGTAACTCCAAGCATGCATCACATCAACTACAGCAATAATTGAAACGATAGAATGCACACTAAATTAATCAAGTTATTGCAACACTCATTTAAAATTTTTGTTCAATATTAAAATCTTCCACTAGAAAGAAATCGTGGTAAGCACTTGCTCATTGCAAGCTTTTTCAAATTCTTCAATTCAATACCTTTCTCTAATAAGTAATTCTTTTAAATACCATTTTAATAAGTAGCTCAAGAAGATGATAACTAGGACACTGAAATAACAGTTTAGTTCTTTTCTGTTTCATGATCATCTTATCATCCAGGCTTTCACATCCCTTTGATGCAAATATTCTTCGGCTTGTTAATCATACGCTTAATCCTTTGAAGTTCATGGTCCTTTTCTTTAGCTCTATAAAGGCATTTAATTCGAATTATTTCCCGCCCGTATCGCTAATACACATTCTAGAAAATGAGCAGCAAGATCAATAATGAATGCTTCAGTGAGATTGAGACACTTTCAAAACCTACTCAGCTGATAATGAAATGACAGCAAAAACACCCAATAGATGGACAACAGAAATCACGGTGTTACCTAAGTGCCACATGCGACTCAACCAGCAACTTAATAAGATTTTATGCACCAATTATATCATTGTGGTCGGTGAAGTAAGATGATGATGGCTGAAACAGCAGGAGAAAATAAAAGTGTTGAGCTGGCATACTTCTATAGAGCATGCCTCTCTTTTGGCAAGGTGTGGTTCTCTATTGATAAATGTAACCCGATTTATTTGAAGGTTCCCCAAATCTTCCCTTGTATTATCAGATCACATTGATGGACTATATCCACACCTTATCATCAATCTAAATGTACCACATTTCCTTCTCACGAAAGGACTGGCAGCTATATTATTGATCGGGATATCAATAGACTCAATGGCATGTGGGCAAACCAAAAAAACTTCAAAGCTGAGAATAGGAGTCCCATGGAATCTATATGTTGTTGAAAGAAACATGAGTTTAAAGTATGGCCGCCAAGAGGAAACTTAAAAAAGATTTGGGAAGAAGAGCCTAAGAACCGAGTGACTCCATGACCGCATGCTTATTGTTAAGCAATAATGATAATCTGACACCAACATTCCAAAGTTTCAGTGCAGAAATTGGTGTAATCTCCTCATAGTTCTCCCAATTATAAACATGATCTTCTGCATTAATGCCTATATTTTGTACATGGTATTCTATATCCATATAAAAAGATGTCAAAGAAGGAATAGAGGTTAACCTCTTGAGTTAAAATATTGAAGAAGCTGCCATTAGTGTAGAGGGAAATCAAGGAATTAGAAAGTTACAAGAGAGAGAAAGAGATACTCTTAGGAGTTATCTATGGTTGAGCTGGTTGAGTCTAACAATCATGTTCACAATTAATTAGAGCTAATCAGCATCCTATACCGACAAGAAGTGACATCCAAATCTTTTTTAAAAAAAAGGTGGAAGAAGTTATGCTTGATTCCACATTTTAAGAGTATAATTCTGAGAGAAAATACAAGAATACTTTAGATCACATTCATTTGAGAACTGCAAATGATACTTGAGATGTAGATCCCACCAACTATCACTTCTTCATTTAGAATATTTCAGTTATCCTCCAAAAACTAGACGCAAAGTCTACAATGTTTGAGCTTGCTTAATCAAGCAACAAAAAGTGATGTGTTGATTGAGAGTGAAATATTGAAAAAAATATCTAATCCCTTTCTTATAGAGGTGCACGCCAGTATCAGCTTTGATCCCAGAGTAAATGATAAATTCAAGAATATGGCTAGATAAGTATGATATCATCTTCATCCTACAATTTCAGCCGCAACAATGAGTAGAATACTGACCTGAAATTCTTTCTGAAGAAGAGAGTTTCTAACAAAACAGTGAACGGGATGATTGCTAGCTTTGTCATCTGAACCGCAAAGAAAAAAGCATATATAACAAATGAATCAGCATGAAAAATAATCACTTATAATAAAAGAAAATCTTTACAATTAAACCGGCAAATGCTCAAATGCCAACAGAAATGCAAAGCAATCATTACCATAAAAGCAGGAGCACATCTTTGATGAAAAATGAACAGATTGATGTTACAAATTATCACCCCAAACCTAAATGAACATTTCTAATGATCTAGATGCAATGTCAAATTCATGTATAAACATGGAAAATGAGCCACTAGTGATTAAATCTAAATTCTAAAATTTGTAGAATGAAAATGTTATAAACTAAGATAATATCGGCCACAACAAATCCGAAAGTTTATATTAGTAAATGAAGAAGTGACCATTCAAATGAGAATAGTGACATTTTGAGTTTTGGTGTTCTAGTTTTCTTACTGTATATTTTATGGCTTGTTTTTAATGTAGCATGCCTATGATGTTGGTGCATATGAGAATGATATGTTTTCTAGTATTTTGGCTAGCATGGATAGTTTGAATTATTGTTGCAAGCTGTTTTGATTCAGCATTCGAATTCCCAAGTTCAATTATTTTCTATTCTGTATTTCATCGCATGTCTAGTCCATCTGATGCCCGTGTGTTAATTTGGAAACATTTGATTGGGAAAGAGTAGTTGTCAGTTGATTAACTAATTTCGCAGTGTCAAGCCTTTAGGCTATGTTTTGATGGAAGTTTCCTTCGATTGGTAGTATTGTTATTGTTTAACATACTGTATACGTCTTCCAAGTTCCAACCGTTGTTTGATCTATTCCTACAATTGCTTTAGTTGACAATTGGATTTTCCTTTTTAAAACAACTTTCCTGTTATAGCATCACCTGATACTTGCTTTCTCTAGCGTATCCCATATATGCACCATAATAACTCTACCGAATTGCAATTTTGCTTAGAATGAATTCAAACTAATTGTGTTTGTGTTACGCCGGCCCAGGAGGGGCCGGCTAGACCAGTCCAGGAGGGACCGGTCCGGGTCTATTCCAGGCGACTGAATAGACCCAGCGGGAGCCAGGGCTTGGGCGGAAACTTGGTGGAGCCCATTATGGGCTAAATGCAAGATTAGGAGGGAAATATTTTGAACTAAGGGGTGTTTAGGTCATTTGTAATATTCCTTTGTCTTTAATTAGGTGTTTTTGGGAGGGATTTGGATCTATCTTGAATTTGAATCGTTTTGGAGATCTAGGGTTTGTGTTCTTGGGCTCTAGGCTACGGCTAGAGATTTGGAGAGTTTTTTCCTTCCTCTCGAATTGAAGGAAAGTTGTATCTTGCAAGTGCTTTTCATCTCTCATTAAATAAAAAAGTGTTTGCTTTGTTTTCTCTTACGTTTTCTCCTTCGTTTTCTCTCCGAATCCACTGTTTTGGGCTGTTTTCTTGTGTGGACAGCAGTTTTCATCCTAGATCTACTTGGTTCTTGGTGTGAAACACTTGGAAATCCAAGTGTTTCCTATCAGTTTGATGGAATCCAAGTTTATTGAAACTGAAAACTTGAAGGATTATGAGAAACTATTTTGGTCTTTTTGAGTTATAAATAGGACCTCTATGGCATATACTATTATATAAATTACTAGAAAAAATAATTGTTTCCTCTCAAACTTGTGCATGTCAGTTGGATGTGAAGTCTTTGAGCATGATGCAAATCTTGACAATGGCTTTCGAGGGATACTTCTCCTTGTACTGCATTGGGCTTGGATCTCCCAATCGCAAACCTTTATCCTTATGCTTTCATCTAGATACTTTTGCGTATAAGATAGAGATTTGATCATATTTTCTACATATCGAATTTTCTTTTTTGCAAATTTTAAATCAATGCATGTTTTTTATTCATGCTCAAGCTTCTTATGAAATTTCATATTTTGCTAACCTTTATTTTTGGAATATATGTTTCTAATTTCGAATCAAACGAGACCAATCATTGCCTAAATTAATAGTTGAGTGAATTGTGATCCACGGAATGCTTGTCTTGTTCTAGGTTTGCATCAGCAAATCCTAACCTCTAAGATGTCATGCATTATAGCCATAAATTTCAATTATTTAGTATGGTGGTGAAGTACCAATTTCTTTTGGCAAAGGTTATTTGTGCAGTAACCCAAAGTAGAGAGGGTGAATCGAACCGGTTCAACTAAGTCGTTTCACTTCACCTTGTGCCCTACTAGGCAATCTCTTGCCTTTAAGATAGGAATCGGGACTTAGGGCATGAGATGAGCGTGAGAAAGAGGGGGAGCGGCGGCAAGGAAGGGAGCTCAAAACAAAAGTCATACACCGCATGTGAGCTAGGATCAAGGAGGTGATGTTCGGCATCAGCCTCCTATGGCACGAGACACATAACAAGGAAGACGAGTGGCCATGGTCGTGCTCGAAGGCTTCACGGTTCGGTAACCCTACTAATTCGTGTCTATGTTTGCCCAAGCAGTAGAGGAGGAGATTTGGATGGAATAAGGACCGACTTGGTTGCTGATGTCTCGATTTCCCCTCCTTGCTTGGGATTTCTTCATTCCATTCTTGAAGGGGAAAGAAGCACAAACATCTCATTATTTTTTCCCTTTTCATGCTATCATCCCCTTCATCTATTTGATTTAGGTAAACCCTAACACCAAACTTGTTTAAGCATATATAATTCTTCTAGGTGGA